>JACDJE010000460.1:943145-1007086 GCA_016647715.1 Pavo muticus
GGGGAGGGAAGAAAAAATACCCTGAAATATTGTGGTATAGTCATATCTAGAGATGAAGGGGATAATTTAAGTGACCTGAACAGATTGTCCTTATCAACAAGCCCCTCACACTCAAAGTTCTGGCCCTCTAAATTCCTTTGGTTGCACTGCTCACATCTTCTTGTCTTTCATTGTTTATTACACAAAAAAAAATGAGAATAAGACTGAAATCATCAGGAGTCCAATGAGTCCAATGACTACAGTGAACCTTAGACCAGCTACTCAGAGAAGGGCACTTCCTTTATACTGTCTCAGTCTTATTGTTGTTGCTTTCAGTAATGTCTCTGCCCTGTTGTTTCCCACAGTTTTGTTTTATTTTGTTTTTCTTTCCATTATGGAAGTTCTCATAGACCACATGCTACTCTCTTGCAGTAGAATAAATCCACATCTTCTGTAGGCACTCATTTCTACTGCTCAGCTTGGTATGGCTTAGAGCAGTCTGTCCAAGAGTGGGCGCGGATGCTGAGACAGTCATGACATCTGAAGTACAAAAAGCTCTCTACTTTGTTGAGATGCCAAAGAGCTACCAACAGGATGGAGGTGAATATTCACAGGCCACTGCAGCACTTTTGCTTGCGCCAGAGCAAAGAGCCTGGACTCCTTCCTTTGCCAGGGATGACTTCAGATGTGTGGCCTTTGATCCTGGCTTGCAGGAAGATGGTTGTTGTGCCCCACTGGGGATGAGTACCAGGGCTGAGCTCTCTAGGAGGTGCTGAAAAAAAGGAGTCTGTGGGTATTATTGACAAAGATCCCATCGCTAGGCTTTCAAGTGGAAGTTCTGCCTTTTAACTGCAAAGGAAAGTTTCTGAAGTCACAACATAAAGCCATTACAGCAAGAACAAGCAAATGCATTAATGGTGTTCAGCGATTCATCAAAACCAAAATATTGAAGCTTCTTTAAAAGGAAATGTTCCTGTCTTTTTGATCAATCCTAATGACATTTAATGAGTTCCTTTCACTGTGTGAAGAAATCGGAACGTTAACTGGTATAAATTGGCATATTTTATTGAAGTCAGCAGAGTTCCATTGATGGACATCCTGAAGACAATTTGGCTCTATATTTTATGCTGAAAATATTGAGCTGGGCTATTTGATTGAGTCTTATAGCATACCAGATATCTGTGAGTTTGTGAGCAAGCAAGGGACAAATATTTCAAGCTTGGCAGTTTACTGTATGCTAAAAAGAACTGTAAAGCTAACATCAGATGCAGTTCAGTATAGAAGTCCTGACTAGAAGGTAAGATGTTGGCACATGCATGACTGAGATGAAGTTACGTCATTCCTAGAGAACTTATGAGAGACTAAATTTCTGAAAAAAGTAAGCTGAAAAACAGGCAGGAAAAGATTGGTCCATGCTGAATTCAGGCAGGAAACTGGAGGGGTTTAGCAAAACAAAAAAGGGAAATGCCATTCTTTGGAAATAGGGCTCTTCATGTAGCCTTTGAGGATGGCCGTCAAACTCTCCATTTCTTTCTTTACATCCCAAAGGCCTGTGGGGCACTACACTAACTGAGAACACAGCTGAAAACAGAGAACTTTATGTGAAGACTACTCTGAGAGAACTCCTAGTCTACATTGTGTTCTTGGTGGACATCTGTCTGTGTAAGTAACTATCATATCTCATTGGTGTGCAACACCCAGGGAAGAATGTGAGGCTTTATTATTGCACTTCTTCATCCTGCTGTAGGTGTTAAATTTATTGAACATATACTCGCTGCAGCATGTGAGTGTGCTGTTAATCCACAGAATAGCTGCTGCACTTACAAGTGAAAAAGCTGAAAATTGCTCTGAACTGGTTAAACCTGTTAGGTTTAAGCAGTGTTTCCAAAACTGCGTTATCAGTTCCAGCTTTTGATATCACAATCTGGGAAGAATTGATGCAAAGTTTTTCTTTGTATTACAGCAAATGTTCAAGCCTAAAACAGCAGCTCTAGAAACTTCTTGGGTCAGAGACACAGGGTTCTGAGAGATATTCCTCTCTGAAACTAGTGGGGTTGCTGAGGTAATAATGCAGATGGCAGCTCATGTTGTTCTTGGGATTTAATGCAGCCCTGTACTGAATGCTAATGGTCTTTGTGTGGTTAGAACAATGTCTGTCTTTTTTTTTGGGGAAGCTTCATTCGTTATCACAAATTAGCACCTGAGGCATGGAACAGTGAAAAGGATTATATTTCATGGACCCTATGGCAGGAGAGATAGACAGACAATGCCAATCCAAGGTGCTATCACACTGACCCAGGGAGATGGTGCTTCCTAAAGAACTAGGATGTGCACACAGACGTACATGCAGTCGCACACTGATTCATCTAGAAGCGCTGGATGTTGAACGTCAGCTGCTTTATTTTTATGGTACCCTTTCAATAGTTGGACGTGTTCTTAGTAATCACCATGATGAATGCTCTTCTGCAGGGAGGAGCCCTGGAGAGTTGAAACAACATGTTCAGGGAAGTTTTGAGGTTTTTTAGTATGTGAAAACTTACATAGAGCTTTCCACTCAGGAGCATGGGTAGTCTCTATATCTTCATAGCTTTAGATCAAAACTGAGTGTATTCAAAGTATATCTCAAGAACTATGTTCTGAGGAAGATTTCTCTCAGAGTTTTTTTCTGAGGGGGGGAAAATGTTACCCAGGATAATAAGTTGTATCATCAAATGATCTTCTCTGGACTTTAAACACCTAAAATCTGTCAGTCTGATGGTTTAAATTCTAGAGCATGTGGCAAATGAAGTTGTAAATCCTTAAGCAAGCAGAAAGTTATGTGATTAGCGTTCCCAAGGTCTCATCACTTGCATCTTGCTCAGCTTACTTACAGTAGAATAAGCTGCACAGAAAATGAATATTTGTGTGTCTAAAATATATATATATATCTCCATATATATATATCTCCATATATATATATATATTTTAGACACACACACACACACACATATATATATATGGATTATATATATAAAAATGTGTGTGTCTAATATATATATATATATAAAATATATATATAATATATCTCCAAGATTCAGGTGTAAGGGAGGGCCCTCCTCTTTTCTCTTCTTCTAGTGACATATGGTATGACAAGTTCCAATGCCTATTACTACACTAAAGTGATGTCTGAGCTATTCCTGCAGACCTCTTCAGACAACCGTGTCTCCTTCCAGTCCATCAGCAGCATGGCTGACTTCTGGGTGGTGAGTACACATGTGGCCTGGCATGGTGAGCCAAGGAAATATCAGCAAGGCTGGGATATTCAGTTCCCCCTGAGTGTGCTACTTAACGCTTTCAGCAAAACATTTCACTGCTTGCTAGCTGTTAGCAGTAGTTTGTCATATTCATGCAAAATATCCACAGGTTTAAAATATATTATATTCCTCTGAGCACTGTGGCCAGAATATTGGCCAGTCTGAGTGTTGCTTGTATCAATGAGAGTCCAGAAATTTATCAGCTAAACAAGCAGGACATAACAAAAGGAAATTGCTATACTTGTTGTACAAGTAGGGAGTTCAGACCCAGACAGTCCAAGTGATTTATTCCAGGTTTTCTCATGTCAGAAATGGCTTTGAATCCTACAGTCTAATGTCTTCATGTTTGTCTCTTAGCAGTAATCTAATTTCCATTTTTATGAGTAACTGTGGGAACAGCATGCTTAACCTGCCTGTAATTTATGCCTGGGCTTGTCTGACCTGTAGATTTTTATGAAGAAGCTGGATTAAAATTTGCACTGACTTTTATGAAAGAAAATAAAGTTGGGAAAAATGTTTGGAATCTAGCATGTTTTTATCAAAGAACTGGAGAAGGAATAATATTGAGCCACAGTGAATGTTGTTGAGATATTGCAACCACTTATCTCTGACAGTCAGCCAGAATTTCATTGTCAGCTATCTTTGTTTTTCTCTCATGTATTAAAATAGGATAATGAACTATGGCACTGTTGCTTCCCGCCAGCGTTTCCAGGGAGCTGGTCCACTTTGTCTTTGTAATTCATGCTTTATGCCAGGACAGTTCCTCAAAACTTGTGTTCGCCAAAGAGGAAGAGACGAAAAGGCTTGCAGAGCCCTTGTCTCTTTGTTAGCACAAGGTGCAGAAAGCATGTTACAGGCCTGTGAGGAGCTAACAAAGCACCCTGCTGCTCAGCATCCCTCTTCTGTCCTGCAACTCCACCCAGCCCTGTATGTGTGCTCCCCTCCTTAGCATATATCCAGCACAAGTTCTACTACTTCCCACTTTGGGGAGTAGAGCAGCATGGGTCAGGTCTTATAATCTCAAGTTCAGGCCAGAAAATTCCGCTCTCTTCTCCCTCTCATGCAGTATGCACAAGGTCCTCTTCTGGATAATCTTTACTGGACAAAGTGGTACAACAATGAGTCCCTAGCAGCGCATAACACTCAGTCATACATCTATTATGAGAACCTGTTACTGGGTGTCCCACGCATGCGACAGCTGAAGGTGAAGAACAATTCCTGTGTGGTTCATGATGACTTCAAAGAGGAGATCTCAGGCTGCTATGACGTATACTCAGAAGACAAAGAGGAAAAAGTCTCCTTTGGACTCATCAATGGAACAGCGTAAGTACATCTGCTGTTCAGAATTAAGTCTGCGACTCCTATTTCTATTTTTTATTGACTCAGATTATTCCCTTCTGTTCAAAATAAGATCTGCTGAGCTGCTGAATGCTGGAATTTCCCTTGCAGTTAAAGTAAAGAATTAGGCAGACATTTTGTCTGTTTTTAAGAGAGTCTCTTTCGTCTTGAAAATGTTTTTCCAAGATTTTCCCAGCCTTTTTTTTTTATTTTCAGAGATATCTGAATCGCTTAAGACCCAGACCTCCTAATTTCTACACTGAAATGGAATGTAGTACATAAAACCACCCTCACACTTAGTTTTTTTTCTTACTAGTGATTCATGCAGTTCAGTGTGGATTTTCCTCTATAATGCTGTGGAGCAGCTGCAGTTTAATAACTCCTTACCTGCAGCTTGAGTTGTGATCTGTGAAAGAGGAGCTATTGTTCATAAAGTTGTGCAAGCGTGCTCTAAGCAGAGGGCTGTGTGCCACATGGTAGAAGGCAATATAGCAGATCCTGGGAGTAACCTCCAAGCAAATAAGGTAGCATAGTCAATGAACCTGCAGAATTTTCACTCCATAATATGGTAAGTTGTGTTCTGTCACTACCGGAAGTCAGTAGATCAGTAATCTATCGACAATGAAGAACTGATGTAGGGTCAGCTCTGGAATAGGAGTTAAGTGCTAACTCTTTGATTAACTGTTCTACATTTTGAAGAAATGGTTTCATTTCTCCTGGCTGCAAGGTCTTATCCCAGGCTGTGGGTGGTAAGTGATGCCTTTGCTCATAGCTTGTCTGTTGCAGGTGGAGGTACCATTCTGAGGAAGAGCTGGGTGGCTCATCTCACTGGGGAAGACTAACCAGTTACAGTGGGGGAGGATACTATGTAGACCTCAAGTTGACCAGAGAAGAGAGTGCTGAAGCCCTGCAAGTCTTGAAAGAGAAATTATGGTTGGATCGGGGGACACGAGTCGTCTTCATTGATTTCTCGGTGTATAATGCAAATATCAATCTGTTCTGCGTTCTGAGGTAGGCTGAGTCCCACTGGAAGTTCTACTGCCTCTTGCTTTTTTCTGCAGTGTAAAATGCAGAAATAACTTGGTCCACCACTGGTTGTAGGACTGAATGGCATCAGTAGAAGCTGTATGGATTAGACTTGGTCTTCCTGACACTATTAGTCACACTTCTTGGACTTTCATTCTTTCCTATCATGAGTAGTGAAGCATCAGAAAAAAGAATACACACACACACACACACACACACACACACACACACACAACTCTTCCCCTCATGGTGTTGGTGTGGTGGACATGTCATTCTCAAGTTTGATGCCTCCATCTCCCCTTTTGTAATTATTGGTGTTTTCTTTTCCCCTTGAAGGTTAGTGGTTGAGTTTCCAGCCACTGGTGGTGCCATTCCCTCCTGGCAAATCCGGACAGTCAAGCTTATACGATATGTCAGCGTATGGGATTTTTTCATTGTTGCCTGTGAAATTGTTTTTTGTGTCTTCATTTTCTACTATGTGGTGGAGGAGATTTTGGAGCTGCGTATCCACAGGCTTCAGTACTTTACCAGCATATGGAACATCTTGGATGTGGTTGTCATTCTGGTGAGGATGCTTGCATGCTTTTTTTTTTTTTTCTTTAGCTGAGAGGTATGAGAGACAGAACTAATGAAAGAAAGGGGAAACTCATCTAGATAAGAGCTGGCACATGTTTTGCTCTTATAGAAAAATGGACAAGCAAAATAAATGGACAAATGTTTTTCTATCAGGAATTAGAAGAAAATTCTTTCCTTAATCATGCTTTAGAGGCTGTGAAGTAAGGGAGTAATTCAGTGCATTAGTCTTGTTTACATCCTCACCAGTAGACTTCAATTATGAATTGTGATACTAAGGAATTCTGTAGCACTTAAATTTCTGTGGACACGTGAACTTCTCTAGTCACTGCAGATACTTCATTTTTACAGCTCTCCATTGTTGCTATTGGATTTCATATCTTTCGAACCATAGAGGTGAACAGACTGTTGGGGGAGCTGCTGAAGCATCCTGAAACCTACGCGGACTTTGAGTTCCTAGCATTCTGGCAGACTCAGTACAATAATATGAATGCAGTCAACTTATTCTTTGCCTGGATCAAGGTATTGTAAGGGAAATGACAGGGCTTCAGTCTCAGACATCTTCCTCTAGATAGCTTGGGGATTAATTCTTCCATCCGAGTGAATGAGGCTAACAGTTATAAAACAGGGAATTATTTCTCTAAATGACATAAGCTCCATTTCGTAGTTAATCCAGACAGCTTTTCTGAGTCCAGTTATGTGGAGATAAACAGGGAAATGAGCTTGGAAGTTGTGTAAAAGATTTTTTTTTTAAATTCTGAGTACAATACAATTTTTTCCATCATGTACTATTTTCACGATCACTACCCAACAACTGGAGGTGACTTGTCTGTTGATAGGCATCCCGCATGTCAACTAAAGCATCTTGGTGTGATGGAAGGCTATGCTGTACTGAGGGATCCTCACTATCATCAGGATGTTTATCCTTATAGGAGTCCCTCTTTATATTTTCTTTTAACACAGGGAGAAAATTTGTGTGTTTATCACCTCATAGGAAAGTGGTAGCATGCCTGGGGCAAACATCCTGAACTCTAGGCCACTGTTCCCCCAGCCTGGCTGTCTCCTCGGTGCTTTAGTAAGCATATACATGAAGGAGAGAGACTGACTTTGCTGATGGTTTGACCTAACTTTGTCACTATTTTTTTTTTTCTTGCAGATATTCAAGTATATTAGCTTTAACAAAACAATGACTCAGCTGTCCTCCACGTTGGCACGTTGTGCCAAGGACATCCTGGGCTTTGCCATTATGTTCTTTATTGTCTTCTTTGCCTATGCCCAGTTGGGTTACCTTCTTTTTGGGACACAAGTGGAAAACTTCAGTACCTTTGTTAAATGCATGTAAGTGTATTGGTCGTAACTAAGTTTTCATTGTTGCCCGCTATTGTCTAAAGAATTTTAACTGCTTTCCAACCTATTCCCAATTGCAGATTTGATTGTCAGTTGGACACTTGTTATCTGGACGTTAGGAAATACTACTACTCTGAAAGAGTGGTCAGGCACTGGAATGGGCTGCCCAGGGAGGTGGTGGAGTCACCGACCCTGGAGGAACGTTTGGACATTGTGTTGAGGGACATGGTTTAGTGAGAACTATTGGTGATAGGTGTATGGTTGGACTGGATGATCTTGTAGGTCTTTTCCAATCTTGGTGATTCTGTGATTCTGTGATCTCTCATGTACTAAAACCACAATGGCTAAAAAGTGGCTCATAGTTCCACATCTGTAATGTCCTCGTGGACAGAAGAACACAGTGAGAAAATTGAAGGTAACAGATTTGATTGTCTAGTGTTTATCAGCAGGGATGTGAGCAGCTGATGCTTTGAGACTCTTTGCAGCCCTTCGATTCAATAGAAATCCCAGCCTGATAGTTTAGTGAGCAGTTTTGTTTGTCTGTAATATAGACATCTTTCACTTGATGTGGAGTTGTTAAGTACAGCAACAGCACTTGGCATGCAGTGTAACTTACAGTAATTCTGCAGAAAAGCATCATAGCTCAGCAGATAATGTACAGTGTAGTTACTGCTCTCCTCATCACTCTGTCATCTTCTGATCTCCTGTGGGTCCACTGAGGTAACAGAATAGTGCTGTCTGATTGCTGCTGAGACCTTAGCAGATTTCTGGTTTTATACAACAGCAGGTAGCTTTTGGTCTAGTTACGTTCAACTTCTCTGTAATTTTGGTGGTAGGAACTAAATTCCTCAAAATAGGTGTTTTGAGGTAAGCCCAATGTTATTTCTGTAATAAAGAAGAGGTCCAGATAGAAGCTCTGGCGCTTTGAAATTCTGCGGCTTCCAAATAGAGCCACTGATCACATCATTTCAGTGTCTGCACAACAGCTGCTTGAAAACTTTTTCATTTTTCCTCACATGGTGTATTTTAATATAAAGGAAGATTCAGTAAGAATATATTTCTTGCTTCAGGGCTTCAGAAGGAAAGATGGGAAGTAATGCATTAGTCAGTATGATAGCTTTAAACACTGAAACAGGAAAAAGTCAGAAACTGCTTCTGTTTATTAATTTGTTTCATGTAAAACAATGTTAGAAATATTCTATATATTAAATATGATAGAGCAATTGATATTTGGTAACTGCCTATAAAATACATAATATTTTATGTAGTTTATATTTGTATCTGATTTTAATATCATGACATATCTGCTTCAAAATAACAGGTCTTTCTGAAAGTTGGTAGTCCTCATACGTTAATTTTAACACATTCAGCATGATGTTTCCTAAGTCATATAGTAGTCTAAAGAAGATGAGGTAGAAATTTTTCAAAGCAAAAGAAATAAAAAATATTTATTACCAGAGGGAGACATTTCAACATTACTGAATGGGAACAAATTAAATCAAAGAAGAGGAAGCAATACTGTATTCCTCTCTCTTAAACCTGAAAAACATTCCCAACTCTCTTAAATAGACCAAAGGAATCCAAAATGGAGCTTTGGACTCCTCACACAGGCTGCAGGATCTCAAGATTCTTTTCCTTGCATGCCACCTGTGTGTCTCTTTCTTTCTGCATGCCTCCCCCATATGGCCCCCCCTTATTTTTTCTTCCTAATTGCAGTATGTCTATCTGCATGTGTCTATTTACCAGAGTTGTTTCAGTGGTCGGTTTCCAGAGAAGCCTCACAGATTGTGTCAGGACACCTTAGATGGGGGATGAACAGTGAGTAGATGAGCACCTGCAGAAGAGACTGTCAAGGAGGCAAGTTAAGACTGCCAGTTTTGGACAGTCCTTCAGCTCACATGCACTTTAGGGCAATATGTGGGAGGTATATGGTATAGCAGTGGTTTTCAGCCTATGCTTGTAGACCTCTGGCATCCAAGTTCTGGTTTCAGAGAGACTATGAGAAGTGGTCCCTCTCTCAGGGTCTTGGACCCTGCTTTGGACCACCTGGGCTACAGGCAAGTTTAGGGTTCTTCTCAGGACTGTCTTTAGGAGGTAAGGTAAACATATATGCCTATGTGTGACCTTGTGTTCTTCCTCTCCTCCAGCTTCACCCAATTTCGGATCATTCTTGGTGACTTTGACTACAATTCCATTGACAATGCCAACAGGGTCCTTGGGCCTGTTTATTTCGTCACCTACGTGTTCTTTGTTTTCTTTGTGCTCCTGGTAAGCAAGAAAGGCCTCCTTGCCTCTGTTTGACAGCAGTGTTTGAGAGACCCCTCAATCCCCCCTCTCTGACGTCTTTAGGTAATGGATGCAAAGGGATGTTCATTAAGTTAAATGCTATCAAGAATCTGAACATAGCTTAAGATATTGTAGGAGAGGCTACCAGAGATGGTGTCTGAGCTGAGAACAAATGTACCTTAGGCCACTGCTTTAACTATCAGCTTTTCTCCCCAGTCCTTTCCTTTGCCTAAGGTATGCCCCATGTGAGAACAGCTACTTGTTTAACTGAGCCCTGCACAGCTATGTTGGTATCTTGCTGCCTCACCTGCTGGGGTGGGCAAAGTGTCTCAGGGTAATTCAACTCTTTTCTTGCCATTTCTCTAGAACATGTTTCTGGCCATCATCAATGACACCTACTCAGAAGTCAAGGAGGAACTTTCAAGCCAGAAGGATGAGCTGCAGCTCTCGGACATCTTGAAGCAGGTAATGAATAGCAAAAACTGCTACTTTCTAGCAAAATCCTGAAACATTTTCTTGGTGTTCCTGACCTGTGTTGAATTTACTATAGAAAAAACTGGTTGCCAGCTCCAGATATACCTTACTGATATGCACAACAGCCACAGGAGTCATAGTTCTCTTCTAGGATAGATCAAGTTCCCAGATTCTTTGGCAATGGGAGGATGAGAAAGCAAGAGTTGAGAGAATCCTGTTGCTTAAGCATGCCAGTGAAGTTTCTCAACAACTTTTCTTCCCTAGACAATATATATACACAAAGCTCCTTCAGTCCTTTATACAGTGCTCTTTGATCAATAGCAAATGAAGTGACAGGTTCTACTTTGCTGATCTGAGCATTTTACAGTAGTGTGAATCTGGTGGGTTACGTCTGGATTTCCCATGGACAAATTCCAGAAAAGGTCCTGAAAGTTTACTACTGTCTATGCTGTAGGACCAGTATTTTGCAAAGAATGATATTTGAGACAATATCTTAAGCAGTTAATGACTGGGAGCTCAGGTAAAGTGAGACTTGGGAAGAGAAAAGCAGATGGCAAGCTTTTTCATGGAGACATTGGGCAGTGTGTTGGTGCTGCTTAAAGTGGTGACTCTAGTTTATAAATGACACATAGTGTGTAGCATTGTATCTGTGCTTCTGTAAAACCGAAAACCTTGTAATAATCTGCATCTGCTCACCCATGTTGCATTGTCCACCCTTTCTTATTTTTCACTCTTTTGACGATGTGATTCTAAATCCATTTACACCTTTGTTAACAGAGCTACAACCGGACGCTTATGAGGTTGAAGCTGAAAAAGGAACGGATTTCTGATGTGCAGAAAGCACTGCAGAATGGAACAAAAGAACTGGACTTTGAGGACTTCAAGAACAGCTTGAAGGAGTGAGTGAGTCAGCTTGTGGGATGTCTGTTTATCCCTTTCTCTCAGTCACACTTGTAACTTAGACTCTGTGATGTTCAAGGCCTGGAGAGCAATTAAATCAGATTGGGGCAATAAAAGATGCACAAAAAATAGTTATCGTATTTTCTCACATGTTTAATCTCAATATCTAAATGGAGTTGTATTGCTATCTCCTTCCCAAGTTCCTCACTGGCAGGAGGCAGCATGGCAGGAGGCAACAGTACATTAATTTCAAAAGGGGTGCTCCTGTGCTGTTAGGGCTTGTGTAATCTGGTGCCTTGAGCTTTCCCTTTTTGCTCTTCCATAGGCTGGGCCATGCGGACCATGAGATCACAGCAGCCTTCTCCAGGTTTGACAAAGATGGCAACCGCATTCTTGATGAAGAGGAGCAACAGCAGATGAAGCATGACCTAGAGGCAAAAAGGGTAAACAAACAAACAAACAAACAAACAAAAAAAACAGGTGAGGAATGAAGCTCTGATTGGTAGGCATCACTCCAGAGTGGCCTCAGGAGTCTTTGGATTTGTGATATAAAATAAGCGGGCAGAGTACAGCTCCAACTCTGAATAGCAGCTGAGTACATGACCTACTTGTGAATCTGTGTGTTATATTAACAGTGAATCTGACACAGAGTTAATATCCAACTTCTCGACAGTTTCTTTGTCTGTCTTCCAGGTTGCTCTGAATACAGAGATTGAAAATTTAGGGAAATCCTATGGTGGCAACAAATTGGATGAGAATCTGTCCTACGTGGAAGCAAAGAATAACCATGCCAATAAGGCCAGCTGGGTCTCCAAAGAAGAGTTCCAAGTGTACGTTGGTGCTGGCAGTAGTTTAATCTCTCTATAAACAAGGGTCTGATCCCTGCTATTTTTCTCCCTGATGTAACTGTTAACACTGGTGTTGAGCAGTTGCAATAACATCTGGTCCCTTTTTATCTTTCACACACATGAATGAGCAGGTCAGGAAAGAATCAGGTCATTTCTTGTAATGTATTTTGCTCATTTCTGTAAAAAATCAGACTGAGAAATATTGCTTTCTACCTCTTGAATAACCTCTGCAGCTGTCAAATCGCCACAGACAATACGTTGTCATGTTCTCTATCAGAAGGTACCTGGAAAACATGGCTAGGGAAAGTTGATACCTTTACTGAAGGTTCTGGGGAATAAATATCCTTGGATTATAGCCTAACTGCCCGTCATCTTCCAGGTTTGAGAATAACACATGGCTGTTTCTTCCTTAGGAATAGTATGGGATAAATACAGCAGAGAATCAGGAGATACTGATTCTTCTACTGAGTAGCACTGAGCAATCCACATAGGGCGATATTAAAGGAGAGACAGATGCAATATTAATAATGGGATTACACTGTGGCTTGATTATGGAGGGAATTCTGTATTCCTTGAGTATGAATTAGCATCTCTGATGTGGAGCATTCATTCCTATTTGAGATCTAGCCTGTTGTCCTTGAGATAACTCTTGCAAATCCTAGTGTTCATAACAAGAAAAAAGTTGCAAATGCCCTGTTTTCCCCAGACTCCTGCAACGTGTGCTGCATGTGGAACAGTCCATACACAGCATTGGCTCCAAGATTGATGCAGTGGTAAGCAAGCTAGAAGTGCTGGAGAGAAACAAGCTGAAAATGGATCTGATGGGCAAGCCATTGGATAAAGGTAGGAAGGTTGGTAGCCCTCCACCATACATTTGAACTAGCTTAAGGGTTGGTGACCAACCCTGCTGTGTGAACGGACCTGTTAGCACCTTTTCTTTTCAAATCCGCATTGATGCAAGACAAAAGTTGGGCAGGGTCATCATTTTGCATGGTCAAACTGCACCACTGCCCTTGAACAGAAACAGGATTCCTGTCAACATTCTTGTAAAGGGCAGAAAGGGATGGTGCTCTTTTCATCTGTTTATTGCTTGAACCTATATTCATCGAAGCACTGCAACAGTGTATTGGATCTCTAACAGATAGATGGGCTTGTACTCGTTTCTAGAAGAATGTGGAAAATATTATTTAAGTATCATGGACACCTTGTCTCTCCTGTGAAGTGTTGC
The DNA here is from genome assembly GCA_016647715.1 of Pavo muticus. Classification (NCBI taxonomy): domain Eukaryota; kingdom Metazoa; phylum Chordata; class Aves; order Galliformes; family Phasianidae; genus Pavo; species Pavo muticus. The sequence goes on from JACDJE010000460.1 coordinate 956,438, forward strand.
TTGACTTCTGGTTGTGTTACCAACAATGCAGGTCACTTTCTTCTGGTTAACAGGAGGAAGAACCCAGTCAGGAAGAACTGCTCTCCGAGAGCCTAGACCAGCCGGGGAAAGAAGCAGCAGAAGGCTGGGGAGTGGAATGCGTACAGGGAAATAACCCAAGTTGCATCTCTTCTCAGAATGGTATCTGCCCAATCTTGCTCAGGTCAAGTGTACCAGGGTCTCAGGCACCCAAGAACATCCAGTCATAGTCTGATGAGTGCTTCTAGCAAACAGCCCAGTGTTCCCAGTCCGGCTTCCACAGTACTAAGTCACTGTCAGTTGTTTTTCCCACTGTTAGAATAGTCAGAACAGCTGAACGCAGGCACCACTGTTGCCAGAGACTGGGGATGTGAAAAACAGGGGATGCTCTTTTCCAGCATAGTGATATGTGATGTCACAGACCTAGAACTTCTGGCCCCTGTGTCTCTGGATGAGGTAGAGATTTGGAACCAGGTATTGTATTAGGTTTCTGTCTCTGAACAGGACAACTCAAAGTGCTTTTACCTATATTTTCCCAAGATGTAAAGGCTTCAGAGCTCTGGAAGTACTTGGATCCAGAATGGGAAATTGCAAGTTGTTCCCCACAGACACATGCCTGCTCTCTCAATTGTGAGGAAAAGTTGAGGTAATCATGTTAACAAAGCGGAATATAATAATTAGTGTGAGACAGAAAGTAGAAAATAGTTGTTACTGCCAACTTTGTTCTGTTGTAATTTGTATCCAGAACATTTTGGTAACCCTCTTTGGTTACCAAAGATTCAGATGTTGGTTGGTTGGTTACCTTAGATTCAGATGTTGGAAAAAATAGGAAATAAACACCTCAGTCAAGATAATTAAAATGTGAGTTTACTCCCAGTGTACTAGGAGGAGATCTGAAATTGAAGAAGCAGCTGTTACTGATATTCTGAGGTCTGAAGGTCAGGGCACAGACTTCAGAGTTTCTAACACTGCTGCTGACATTAAAAAGGTCTTTGTTTAGGATGTGTTTCAAGGTACTGGACAAAGCTAGTACTATATTTACAAAATTATGACACTTGTAATTTTCACAAAAACAATTTTGCTTGCAGTTGCAGGTGCTGACACCATTTCAGGTTAGGAATATTGTGAAAAATGTGATGTGAACATCAATTTCTCAATCATGTGCAAGATGCATCTTTTACAGGCATTTTTCACTTTGAAACTCCGCTTTCATTGCAATTGGGGCAGATTGCACCTAATATAAGTCAGCACTGCATTTGAAGAATGTGTTCTGACTTACACCTCTGGTGAAGCTGGCTTGTTGTCCTATGTTCCAGCTCATCAGTTCAATTTTGTATGGTTTAGGTTAGTGGATGGTTGGACTGGATGATCTTAAAGGTCTTTTCCAGCCTTGGTGATTCTATGATTTTATTGCAACAAATAGTTATTATGTATTGCATGCAACTAGTTAATATCTTTTGAGGAATGTTATCAAAAGATCTTGTGAAAACAGCAGGGGTAAAAATTTACTACTTAATTGCCCTATTTTCCACTTTTTTTTTAATGTACCAGATCTGAAGGTTGGTGGGCCCTGCCTGTGGCAGGGGTGTTGGAACTAGATGATCCTTGGGGTCCCTTCCAAACCGAGCCGTTCTACTAATAGTGAATTTCATCCCAGGGCTGCTGCAAAGTGTAGCTCAGAGGTCACTTCATTCACTGCTGAAAGGCAACCACTTACGGGGTGAAAATGTCACTAGTGGAAAAATTTCAGGGCGGGACTGCTGTAAAGGCATTTGAAATATCGTAATTGCTGATATTCTGTAATAGTTAACTGCAAGGTTCTGTAGGCTTACAGCCAATGGAAATGTGAGTTGTACCAGACCACTGCTAGCAACTCAGATTAATGCTATACTGTTTAGTGTGCTGTGTGAAAGACATAGTGGGGAAGTTGTGCAGTGGCATTTTGTATTGCCACCCTTTCAAGAAGGATGTGTTGATATGGAATGGCTAAAGCCTCCCTGGAAATGTATGAGAGACCTCAGGATCAGCCCTGCCCTGGATAGGCCAGGCTCTAGAGTTGTCACAGCTACAAGGTAGTGCTGACAAACTGAAGAAGAGGGTCATTCAGTGGCAAGAACCCAGCAGGAGCTGTGAGACCCTGTCACGCAGCCCACAGGGAGCTTAGACTTCAGGTAGGATCTGCAGGTTCTCACAGCTCTTTTTACCATCAGCTGCTTCTGCTGCTGGGGACAAGACTTCCTTGTGAGATATTGCCATGATTCTTGACTCAAAGTTTTATTGAATTTAGAATTGAGCAAGAGCTCAATTGAGCATAAGATCTTTGCCTTCAGCTTTTCCAGCTGAACTCAGAACAATGATGTTGCTTATTTCCCTACTCTCAGCATTGAAACCATTATGCAGGAGAAAATGGCTTATGTCAGGGACCTGAGAACTTTAATTAAAATTTTCATAAACAAAAAATCCATATGCTAAATTATAATCCAGAAAAGGAACTATGGGCTTCTAGCAGACTTGAATTGCACGTGCAGCCCCTTACCAATGTGAGAACTGAAGCACGTTATTGACTGCAGGTGGAAATGGTTAATGCTCTGCATGTCAAGAAGTACATAAGAAAGTTCTTCCTTAAAATCATTTGGAAAGACCCTGTTTGAGATCCTGGCTCAATAGCAGATCATGGTTACTGAGGCTTAGCTGCAAAAACAAAATTAAAAACCTCTCTTTTGAAATCTGTGGAGGGAAGAGATGTTGTGACAAGCTGAGCCTCAGCCAGCAACACATCTTCCAACAACTGCCATGGGGTAAACAGGATCCTGAAACCAGGTGCTGCCCAGAGCAGGAAGGTGAGGCCTTACTTTATAAAGCCTTAGATCATCTCACACAAGGAGAGTGTTGCTTTGTTCCGTCCAGTGGAAAAGGTGGCACAAGCCCTCCTTTGTTGTCACTGTTCCTGTTCCTCTCCTGTGCCTTGCCCACTGGGGCAGGGATGCTGCAGCCACCGCAGAGCAGCATGTAGCCCTGCTGTTACTGCACACCAGGGACTAGCCTCTGTCCTGCCATCCTTCCTGTACAGAGACACCCTGCATCAGGGAAGGCAGGTGAGGCAAAAGGACAGTGGTGCAGCAGCTATTTAGGGTAGTAGGCTACTGGAGGAGCAAAGTGGTCACATTGCATGGCTGGGTTTGTTCATGCTTGAACCCTGGGAAGCCATCTTTCCCCTCTAAAGGGTAAGCATAGAGTCTTCACACTCTGAGTAGAGCTTTTGCCCAGCTCTAGCTGGGATCAGATAAGAAACGTGGGCTGCAGTGGTCTCCTGGGTGTCAGCTAGTGCTCCTTCCCCTATCGCCCGGTGTTTTGTCAGAAAGACCACATTGTATGCCACATGCTGTGATTTCAGTTGTGCCAGTATCACTAAGTGTGAAACAACTTCTGTCACCAGTAATGCCTATGCCTGCATTGTCTTCTCTCTTGTACCTCTGCGTGCAACTGTCTCATCTGTGCAGTGTCACACTGTCATGTAAACAATGTGTCCTAGAGTTAGCAAGGCAATTACTTGTCTCCAGCAATTGCTTGTGTATAATACTCAATTGTGTGTTCAAGCTGGTTGAGAAACATAAATACACTGAGCAGTAAGTTTATGCAAGTGCTATTTTCAGACGGATGTTGTAAGGCCTCCTGGCAGCAACTGGTGTTATTTAGGTAATTCATGTCTCATGGGGGAAGTAAAGTGCTTTTTCCTTGACAGTGGGAGTGGAGCTGTATTTTGTTCCAATTTGGGCACTGGCTGAAGTGTCTGACAGGGAGCCCCTGCCTTAAAGAAAATTGCTGTGTGCCAGGGTGGTTAGAGTGCTCACTGAGACAGATGGGAGAGAAAGCAGTGTCACAGCCATAGTGCCAAAGCACTTGAGTGGTGTGGAGAGAAGCACGGCCTTGCACTGGGAGGGGATGGGCACGGATGTCTGTATTGGGCGTGTGTCACCTGCAAGAGGCAGCCCCATCCAGCATGGGTTGTGAGCATGGAAATCTCCTGAAATATCTTCTCAGTGTATCCCTCAGGATGCATTTGCCTCACCAGTGAACAGTGAACCTGACAAATACAACCAAGCTTTTGGAGACACTTTATGACACACGTTCAGTGTTCCAGCAGATATCAGTTAGCACTACTGCCAGCCCCTCACACCTGAGAACTGTCCTCTGCTGTTCTCACAGGAGGTCAGTAGCAAGCACCTGTTTATTTACTAAGGACAAACTCAGAAAAATACTACTTCTATGGCAAAAAGAAGCAGAACCCAAAGTTTCCAATGCTTTATGATGCTAGATTTTCTCACACACACATTTGTCACAAACTATGCCCTTCTCAGGCTAGTTATGCTTGTTTATCTTCTCTACATCTTTTATACAGGATTAGCACAGGCCTTGCTCCTTTCTGTAACAAGGATTTTTCACAAAATAAGTTTTTCACAAATGAAAAGATTCTTAGTAAGAGCTAGTGTCAGCCTCAGTGCTGATTTCTTGGCCTTCAGCACAGGGAGCTGGCTGGCGAGCATGCTCTCTGCCTCTTCTACAAGCACTTGGTAGTGGAAATTGATGATAAACCAATAGTACTCAGTCATACAGTTTATTAGAAACTAGGGAAAAGGGAGGTGAGAAACTGTCATCATATGATAAGCCAGCTGATAACAAACCCAGATAAACTCCTTCACACATAAAAGCAAGAAGCCCTGTATTGGGAGAACATTCCACAGAGGAGGAATTTCAGTGGGTGCAAAGGCCCAGTCTCCCAAGTTCGGACACCGAGGGGTGTGTTAAAAGGAACAAGGCAGTTTTTTGAGAGGATTTTTGCAGGACAAAATGCCTGAGGAACTGATGAAGCTGGTGGCTTGGGATCAGAAGTGGGAAATACCAGGTGTAGCTGCCAGCCAGGCATGCGTGCGCTTAGTGCGGCAGCAGGCAGCTGGAGGGTGCTGGCCCATGGGTGTGGTGAGCTCAGGCTGCACCCTGCTTCTTAAGAAGCAATGCCAATGTCATGCTGATAACACAATGTGGTGTTCGGTGACAAGCCTCTGACCTCAGCTCATGCTTCAGAGCCTGGCTTCGTGAGGACATGCTGCAGCAAGTCACTAGGAGAGCCTGAGCACCTGGCATCATGACAGGGCCATACAGCACAGGGCATCCCCCAGCAGCTCTGCCTGTCGCCACATCCTGACCACTGCCATCCCCTGAGGACAGCAGTCAGCTGGCGTGCTCACCTCTGCATGCCCAAGAGGCCCAGCAGCCTGAGGAACAACTTGGCAGAGCAACCAGCAAGGCTGAGGAGTCTGAGGCCAACTGGACTGTGCTGCCCGAGGAAAGGGCTGAGAAACTATCCCAAATGATCATTTTTACTGGCTGTCATTATTTGCAGGCTCCCCTTTTGTGAACACACACCAGAAATAGCAGCAAATGTTTTAATGTTTTTCTCAGAGGTAAAGAAACTACACATGCATGTGAACACGTATTGCTCTAATGCGTCAAGCCAATTAGGCTGTTCAGACATGTCTAAGGTTCCTCAAACAAAGCAAGATCTGGAATTGTACACAAGGTTTTTAGAGCAAACAAAAGGGCAGAGATTTTCCTTAGTTTCCTATGGACTAGACAAGCATTATATAAATGGGATTTGGCATTCTTTCTGAATTCTTGCAGGAATACAAAGGTTTTATCAAAAAGCCACAAAAGGAGTTGCCCTGTACAGGTCCAGAAGAGGCCATTCCACCAGCCTGTGTTCTCCACCATAGCAATATGGAGTCAAAGGCAGTAACCAGCTGAAATCACAGAGCACCAGGGTCTCAACTGCTCACTACCTCACATCGAGGTGTGTGATGGGGGGTTTGCCTTTAGAAGAGGTAAACAGTGCTTATGGCTTCCAACCTACCTCTAGACTTTCCACGAGCATTAAAGGAGGAGGGGGAGTATACAGTACAACACTGAAAAAGCAGCCTTAACCACCTACTCTATCTGCTGGACATGCTTTGTTAAAGGCCTTTCCTGCTCTGATTTGCCAGACTTGTTATGTTTGTCCAAACAGACTGTTCAGCACTTGGGCACCAAGACCTGTGCTCAGGTGGTGTGGCCAGGGCTCCTTGCTGATGACAGAGTTGAATTATCATGTTGCCTGACTTCAAAGATGAGTGACCAAGGGTTGTTTTTGCGCATGTTTTTTCATACCCTTTGAGAGATGATGGTGTTCGGTTTCTCATCCCATTCCTCCTATGTTTGCTGACTGTACTAAACTGGGAGGAGCTGCTGACTTTGCCAAGGCTGGAGAAACCTTGCAGAGACATCTAGAGAAATTAGAGGGTTGGGCAGTAACCAACTGCATGAAGTTTTACAAGAGCAAGTGCTGGGTTCTGCACCTGGAAAGGGGCAACCCTGGCTATACATACATGGGGGATGAGACTCTGAAGAGCAGCCCCGCTGAAAGGGATGTGGGGGTTCTGATCGACAGCAAGTTGAACATAAACCAGCAGCGTGCCCTGGCAGTCAAAAGGGCCACCCAGGCCCTGGGGTGCACCAGGCCCAGCACTGCCACAAGGTGAGGGAAGGAGTTATTCTGCCCTGCTCTGTGCTGTGCGATCTCACCTCCAGCACTAGGTGCAGGTCTGGATGCCACAACATGAGAATGACATAAAACTATCAGAGAGCCCAAAGGGGGGCTATGAAGATGGGGAAAGGTCTGGAGGGCAAAGTATGTGGGGAGCGGCTGAAGTCCCTTGGTCTGTTCAGCCCAAAGCAGAGGAGGCTGAGGAGAGCCCTAGTGGTGGCTGCAGCTCCTCACAAAGGGGGCGGAGGGGATCTCTGCTCTCTGGTGAGAGCAACAGGGCCTGAGCGGATAGCATGGAGCTGGGTCAGGAGAGGGTCAGGTGGGTGTTAGGAAAAGGTTATTCACTGAGAGAATGCTTGAGCACTGGAACAGGTTCCCCAGGGCAGTGTTCATGGCACTGAGCTTGCTGAAGTTCAAGCAGCATCTGGACACTGCTCTCAGTCATGTGCTCTGATTTTTGTGTGGTCGGCTGTAGAGCCAGGAGTAGGACTCAATGATCCGTATGGGTCCATTCCAACTCTATTCTATGATTCTATGTGAGTAACTAAAATTTACGGATTGTCATTTATCTCCCAGTCTGAGTGCCTGGAGAAGCTACCTTTAGGTGTATGGATGTCCTTGATGAGCTGTTAAATTCAGAGCCATAGACACCTGTGACTCCTCCTCATGTTCCACACCCAAACTCTCATTTACTCTCTATTCAGACTGATCTTAGATTTCCTATTATTATTATTTACTTTCCCTGCCTCTCTCAAATTGCCATCTCCTGCCCTAGGGCACACAGCTGCCAGTGGTAGCTCTGGGCTCCCTCTGTCCCTTTTGCATGCATTAGTCAACCCCCTTACATAGAAATTTCCAAAGTAGGAGAGAAAATCAGGTCTGGAGATGAGAACAGCACTCAAAATCAAAAAAAAAAAAAAACACCGTGAGATGTTCTGGCAAAGACAAATACCAGGCAGTGTCTCTACTGAATGAAATAAGTATTGACATTAATATGGGACATAGTAGGACATGACAGTCAGACCAGCTGTAATCTCTGAATCTTTGCACTCTGCCTTCTCTGCCATCTAATATGGTGCCATGTCCTGTGTTGGAAGGACATGATGCAGTAGTTCTGTCATACAGGATGCTTGGACATCTAGGAAAATGCAAAAGAAGGTGGAAGTTAGAAGCCAGTTTCTTCTCTCTCCTGCTCCAGTATACAGGCTGTTTACTGTCATTTTGTTATCGTATCCTGCTGTTGTGTAAGGTTCCTCTGGGGACACTGTGCCTATGGGCATACAGCACCTACTGAATCTGTTCAGTGCTGCCACAGCAAATGCTAATGTCTCAGATCCCGTGTATTTTTAAATGTTAAGCAGTTTTTTTGGAATGAGTGGTGGAGCAGCCTGGACTTTGCTCCTGAGGAAGGAGTTGAAACGCCTATGTAACATTGTGTGTGTCAACATTAATGCCTAGGGACAAAGCTGACCTCTGGAAATCTGAGGTTGGACAGATAAAACACACTGTAATCCTGTTAACCTCCTGTGGGCTCTGAAGCACTCAAATGGGAAGCAGAACTACCGAGAGGCCACGCCTGACCTGCAGGTGGCAACAGGAACTGAGCTTGAGAGAGTCCTGCCCCAGGACTTATGCTGAATTTGGGAGAAGTGTGAAGTGAGAAGTGGGCTGCAGTCCCAGGCCTTTTCCTAAAAGTGTAAGAGCATGGGGCAGTCGTGACTGGCATCTCTCCATATTTGCATCATTAGAGAGGACATGGGGCTTCCATTCTCAGCAGGCTTCCAAAGCTTACCAACCTAATAGCTCTATACAGCTTATCTAAGAGGTATCCCTGGTCTAGGTTGTTATTTCTACCCTTCTCATGAAGCCTTACCATGTCTGCTCTCTCTACCTGTCTTATCCCTCTCATCATTTTTCTAGAGTGGAAGGGAAAGAAGTTCCTCTCTACATTTGCACTGTACATCTTATGTGAACCCTTCGTTCTCTTTAGCCTTGCTACAGCAGCAGAGTTGGAGCTGTAAATATCCGAGCACACCTATGATGTTAACTTTTTAACTTCTAAAGGAGTGGAATGGTTATTTAGATCCCCTAGGTACTTGCAGACTTCAGATATTTTATCTCTGTCTATCTGCTTTATGCAGATAACACACACAGTTCTAGTGATCCTATTGTTTAGCCAATCTTTCTGTCAGTCATCATATATGAATGCAGAGCACTAGTTAAGTATTAGTTTCCTTTCCTCCTAGATTTGCTTGAATCTTCTCTTATCTTTAACCAGCTAAGGATTTAGTGCTACTATGTATTCAGATAATAGACTAAATGATTAACAAAACTTGACAAAGTCAGATTTCTACTACGCGATCTTCATGTCTTTCAAAAGCCAACTTCCCCAAGGTGAGCAGCACTTTAACTAATTAGGGGAGGCCAGTCAGCACCAGCTTTGACACGATATGCTCTTAGGGTGGAAAAGACAAGCTGATAAGTCTTTCTGCGCCTAAGGTGACGAATTTGAAGATGCAGCCAATTCAGCACATCTGTATGCATCTGTACAGAGTGTGTTTTTTAAAATGGTTTATTGGCATCTCCTTTTGGAAAAGAAGAGCTAGGAAGTGCTCCTCACTCACATGCACAATGACTAATGTTACTGTCTCTATTGTTCTCAAAACTGTTTTTGCACGGTGAGTTTCAGGATCTGCTTCTTGCTTCATTCAGTAGAGAACAAAATAATAATGAGCATGCAGTTCCTCCTGCACGTGTTTCTCATCCACTCTCATTGGCTCAGGTCACTGAAATGTTTAATGAGCTTTATGAAATTTGGCATTAGGCAGGATTAAAACAACCTGGATCCTCGGGGCAAGGAAAACAGCATCCTAAGGAAAGTAATGGAGAAACAGAGCTGAAAAAATTCTGACTGATGATTCAGCTAGACAAAGCCATGTCTGTGTTGACTGTGTGTTGGCAAGACCTGGCCCAAATGGAAAGCTGGACTCAAGGAACCCCCAGCACCCCTGGCAAACTGATGTTTTTGCAATCCTGTGACTCAGGTTGCGAAAAGGAGAGAAGAGGCCAGAACCTTCAGAAGATAGAGGAACTCATGGTACTTAGTAATGTCTCCACTCTGTGTGCTGTGGGACATGCAAGATGTCTAACATGACCAGATTCTGTAAGAAAGGAGCAGTGTTCAAATTAGCTTCAACTGAGAATGATTTGGAGCTGTTGGAGTGAGTCCAGAGGAAGGCCACGAAGATGCTCAGAGGGCTGGAGCACTCTTATATGAAGAAAGGTTGAGGGAGTTGGGCTTGTTTAGCTTGGAGAAGGCTCTGGGGAGACCTCACTGTAGCCTTCCAGTACCTGAGGGGAGCTTACAAGCAGGAGGCGGATCAACTTTTTACATGGTTTAATAGTGATAGGACAAGAGGGAATGGCTTTTAACTAGAAGAGGGGAGATTTAGATTAGATGTTAGGAAGAAATTCTTTACTCAGAGGATATTGAGGCCCCGGTACCGGTATGACAGAAAAATGCAGTGTTTGACATGGAGCTCTCCTTAGGCATGCTGTGAGTGTCTCATGCCACCACCCTGGCCACTGGTTTTTGCTCCTGTACGGGCAGAAATCTGCCTCAGCAACAGTATGATTTAAATCAACTAGGTCAGTAACATGATACAGTTGGAAAACACTTCCTTCCTATTTCTTTGCTGCTGCTAGCTTCATTTGCAATTTCCCTGCTGCGGTCAGAAGTAAGAGGGCAGTGGGGGCACATCGTGTGCCCAGAGCAAGGAAGAGCACTTGCCCTTCTTCCCATACTTACCAGCTGGGAAGGAGATGAATTCTAAGGATCAAAAGCCCAGAAGCCCAGAGGAAGTCCAAAAGATTGTTGCTTCGGGAATGGGATGGGAGAAAGCCAGGGCCTCCATCTGGATGCTTAAGTTATCAGATCCGTTTCCTTCCCATGCCTTGGGTCTTCATTTCTATTCAGTCAGGGTATATGCAGGCACCAAGTGGAGAAGCAAGTTCCTGATCAGAGCAACTCACCTCTGCTTCCAAACACAGTCTGTTTTTCCACTGTCCCAGGCACATGAGGGGCTGCCACTGCAGCACAGTGTGGGCTCCATGGTGTTTAGGATTGCAATACACTTGGACAGAGTGTGAAGAGAAATGTGCATGCTTGGTGAAGTAACAGGGCAAAAGTCTTCCATGTAGGCAGATTTTCCTCGAAGGAGGAAGTTAAAATGCAAAGAAAAACTCAAGTCCACTTCTGCCCCACAGAGTGACTGAAAATAACATCCTTATTCAGCATGCCTGCATTGTGAGTGTACCCATAGCTCTTGTCGCACCTCTTTCAGTACCCTTTGCCACACCCGTTTCAGTACCCTCACAAACCCTCCTGGCTCTTGACTCCGACCAGCAGCTGCACAAGGTACAGGTATCTGTTCTGCCCACTGCATTGGCAAGTCTGGGGGCAGGCAGGTATCAGGACGGGGACAGATGAACCTCTGGAATTTTTATTGCAGGTATTTATAGGGTAGCCATAGGCATGCTTCTGCTTATCTGAGCTTTGGACTCATCTAGCAAGAGCAGTTGTTAGGAAAATGCAACGCTGTACAAGAGCTGCAGAGTGCAGTCAGGTCGGAGGTAATTAATACAGTGAGTGACTTGACAGCACTGATATAAGTTATCTTTACAAACCATAAAAGCAGGGCCTTTCCTGCACTCACAGCAACACGGAGGCTGGGGCGGGCGAGCTCGTTTATAATGAGACAATAGTGCTTGGGAACAGGCGGCTGCGGAGAAACAGAGACAGCAAACCAGCGGAAATACGACCGTCTCGCTTTCACACGGAGCGCGAACACGAGAGGCGGCCGACGGACAGCGGCAACCCGAGGGGGCTGCGGGACCGCCGAGGAGCACACAGCCTCGGAGGTGAGGCCGGCCAGGTGGCACTCTCGGAGGACGGCACCGCCAGGCCGGCCCCTGCCCCAGCTGACGGGATGCCATCATATAGAAGGCGACAGGGAGGGCAGGGGGAAGAGCGGGACTGCCGCCCACCCTGCGGGGGGGAGGTCGCGGGGAGATACCCCAGCCCCGACGGCCGTTTGGTGGCTGCGGCAGAAAGCGAAGCGTTCACCCCACTCCCACCCCTCTGTCTCTTCCCCCCCCAGGGAAGGTGCAGTACTACCCGACGCAGCCCGTAGCATCCCTGCGGTCGGGGGCTCCGCCGCGCTCCCGCGTCGGCTCCCCCCGCTCCCGGCCCCCGTAGCGGGGGGCGGCCCGGCCCGGCGGCACCGCCCCGGGGGTCGCGCAGCCGCGGCAGATCAGGCCGGGCCGAGCTGAGCTAAGAGCTCCCGCGTGTCGGCGGGGTTGCGTGACAGCACCAGGCACTCTCCGCCGCCGCCGCTTTATATAACCCCGCCGTTCGCACCCGCTTATAAAACGCCGCCGAGGCAGCACCGCAGCCATAGGCTCGTGTCCGCTGCACGGAGCGCCGCGGGGTCCGGAGGTAACGGCGCGGGCTGTCCTGCTGGGGCTCTGTGCTGAGTGGGGCTCCGAGTGGGGCGGTACCGGCACCGAATCGCGGGGTGGTGCTGGGGATGGGGTGGCCGCGGACGAGGTGCGGCTGCCAGAGCCCACCTGTAGCCTTTGCTGGGCCTTTTCCACCCTTCTTTCAGCCTTCTTTTTTCCTTGCCTGTAGCAGCTCAGTGGTTTAGCTTGTCAGTGCTTATCAGTAACTTTGCAAAAGCACATATAAAAGGGTTTATGGCGTTGTAAACAGAAAACCTGGCTCTCTGGAGCATATGTGAGGTTTACAAGACAGTCAGATGTTCAAAGGTCTAACCGGGTCTTTGCCCTTGATGTCATGGTCTGTCCTGTCCCTTTTTCCCAATGTGTTGTGCAACCTTTCTCATATATAAGCTGCCTTGTGCTGATGTAACCAGCAGCTCCTTCATACTTCCCACAAGCATGGCTTTCCCAGGAATGACTAGCCTCCAAGTGTGGGATTGCATCCAAGTTAAACAACCCTTCCATCTGTTCCTCCCCCCTCTGCTTCCCCACTGCTTTTCATTTACTTAAACAGAAATGAAAACCTCTGCAACTTCTTGAGCTTACACAGAATGGTTGAGGATGGCAGGAGGCGGACTGGTCCAGCCATCCTTGCTCAGGCAGGGCCACCTGATGCTCAGGACCATGTCCAAATGGCTTAAAATGATAGGAAAAGGCAGTTTGAGGTCTTTCTGTCTGCTTGTCTGTCTTCCTGTTTTTTGTTTTTTTTTTTAAATCTGGATTTTGGAACTCTGGATGACCATCTCACTTCCTGAGAAATGCTCCACTTGTGCACTGTTTGGTCCTACTGGCTATCACCCTCTCATTCCTTGGAGGAAAGAAGTGCAGACAATAGAAAAACCATTATCTGTGGGTGCGGATGGAAGGGAAAGTATCGCTTGTGGGATACATCTGCCTTCCCACAAAGCCCAGCTAATCAGTAGTGGCAGTTTTTGTGCAATGTTAGTTTTTTCTCCTTGTGCTTCATTAGCCTGGTGACAGCCTTGGCTTTCCACAAAATCACTGAAGTTGTAAGTTTTCCAAGAAACACCTTTGTGCTGGCAGCTAAAAGAGAAGTAAATGATTAGACTGCTCTGTGGTAGCGTAACCTGTTGTGCTCAATTTCTGGAAAGGGTCTGTAGTGTTGGCTCTTCCTTGCTGCGGCTGACTGGAAAGAGGACAGCAGGGTTTTTGACTGCGAACACACCTGGCTAAAAGGCAGGGTGTGAACTACAGAACCTAGGGGATGCAGGGTTTCCAAATTCTTCTCGTGCAACAGCTTTAAACTTCTGTAAACAAATGATGGGACTCATACTTGATCTCTGCAGAGAAGGACCTAGAGGTCCCGGTGGATAACAGGTTGGCCATGAGCCAGCAATGTGCCCCTGTAGCAAAGAAGGCCAATGGTATCTGGGGGTGATCATGGCCAGCTGGTCAAGGCTGGTGATCCTCCCCTTTGACTCTGCTCTGGTGAGGCCATATATAGAATACTGTGTCCAGTTCTGGGCCCCCCAGTTCAAAAAGACAGGGATCTCCTAGAAGGAGTCCAGAGGAAGGCCATGAAGATAGTGAAGGGCCTCAAGCATCTCCCTTATGAGGGGAAAGGCTGAGTAACCTGGATCTGTTCAGCATGGGGAAAAGAAGACTGAGGGGGGGGATCTGATTAATGTTTATAAATATATGAAGGGAGATGGGAGCCAAATGGATGAGGCAGGCTCTTCTTGGTGGTGTGTAGTGATAGGACAAGGAGTAATGGCCTAAAACTTGAACAAAGAAAGTTCTGCACTAACATGCAGAAGAACTTCTTAACAGTAAGGGTGATGGAGCAGTGGAACCAGGTTGCCCAGAGAGGTTGTGGAGTCTCCTTCTATGGAGATATTCAAGACCTGTCTGGACGCCTACCTGTGTGACCTGCTTTAGCAGGGGGCTGGACTCCATCTCTTGAGGTCCCTTCCAACCTCTGCAGTTCTGTGTGATTATGTGATTGGTCTCAGTCAGTTACAGCAATAGAAGGAGAAGGAGCCCCTTGACAAAAGAGCTCTTTGCTAGGACACTACTAATAGAGTCATTGCAAGTGCCTGTTAATGATTATACTGATATCAATACACCACTTATTATACAGGGGCTGATACAGAGGCAGGGAGAACAGCTCCTTCCCTTTGTTGTTTGCATGTCCTTCCTTCGAGGTGCTCCATCCCAAGCTATAGAAGCAGCTTATCTGCCTGAATCAGGATGGTTTATACATTTCCCTGTGGTTGCAAACCAATACCATATTTAATTTTCTGCAGTACACATTTGTACTTTGCTTTTCTTCACTGTATGGTGTTCGAAGGGGAGTAAGCATGTTCTGTATGATGGAAGGGAGCTTCAGTCTCTTTAGTTAAGAGTAGCGGTGCACATTTGGAGTCCCCACTGTGTTAAGCAAGACAGTGATCATCACAGATGGGCTTTTTTTTCTCATTAGAGATTCTTTGAGCTAGTGTCTCTTCTTCAGGAGCATCCATGCCTTGTTCCTAAAGGCTGCGTGTATTGTTCTAAATGTTCCTATGCCTCTGGGGACTGCTGGATGTCTTCCAGCACGGATGTCCATCCCTTTGGAAACTTGGCACATGTAAAGATTGGAATGGTGTACATGAACTTTTCCAGGACGACTTCTGCAGGTCTTGTCTTGTCTCAGATCTTGTCTTACTTGTCTTCTTCCCTGTGTGTTTTTGTGTTCTTTGTTTCAGTAAATGGGAACTGCTCAAAACAACAGCCACCTCAAAAACCCTCGTGCGGTTGAGTTTGACCTGTGTAACAAGGATGTGATGACGGACACATTTGATCATAGTGTCATTTCTGTTGGAGAAGAGGAAGGAGCAGACAGTTTCCAACGATCTCTTCCAACACGAGATTCCCTCCGATCCCCTCGAGGCTCCGTTGTGAGTTTCCATAACATCCAATACTCCGTTAAGCAGTCCAGTGGATTCCTATGTAGACGGAAGACTGTGGAAAAGAAGATCCTTCATAATGTTTAGTAAGTTCTTGCTTAACCAAAATACTGGGGGGTGGAAATTAATCTGCTGCTGTGAGTTGGTGACGTCACTGTCACCTTCCAGATCCAGCTGTACCAGTAGAGAAATGACTGCCCTCCTGCCAGTCTGCAGTTTATGTAAGCACTTGCTAACATGCTTTAGGCATAAAAACTGGGATATAACTGGAGCAGTGTCAGTCATTGATGTAAGAAAATTAGGACCAAACTTGTGTGAACACTTTTGCCTGAAGATCTGAGGATTTCCTTAACTATGGTCTGAGCTGTGGTGGGAGGAATTGAGTAACAGAGAGCCATTGTTTCTTCTTTTCCAGACCCAACTCAGCAAGAAGACTCCTATTCTGTATTTTGTAGGTTAATTTTTATGCACAGCTCTAATTCTGTTCTGACTGGCAGTTTGGGACGAGAAAGGAAAAATGCTTTCTGATTCCAGATTTAAGAAGATTTTAATAATCTTGAAGTTTTCCTTTCAACAGCATTTTGTTCACATCTTACCTCTACTATGAGCCACATGTGAACAGTCTTCCATTTGGAAATAACTCTTTCCTTCTTCCAGTGGCATTATGAAGCCAGGCTTGAATGCCATTCTGGGGCCAACAGGGAGCGGCAAATCTTCGTGAGTACTTCATTTTGCTCTTCAAATGGCCAATCAGCTGTTCAAAGGGGATGTGGGACTGTTAGGGTTGGGAGAGGATGTGAGGGATCCTCAGGCTCAGACTTCTGTGTGCCTGCGAGAAATCTGGTGATGCAGTTTGACCTCACGTCCTGTCCCTCTGATGTCAGCTTTGCTGGAGTTCTCGTCCTGCATTTGTGCCACACCCTTCCGATCTGTGGTCTGTGTTACTGTAGTCACCTTTGATGGTGGCCTGAGTTAAGATACCGGGGGAACAGGAGTGACTTAAGCTCAGGTATAGGCTCTGCTCCAGACCTGTCATGGTGTGGGGTGGGGGCAAACTCTCTCAGGGGTGGGAGGGAAGTTGTCTTGCTGCAGCAGCTTCACAGGTGACTTCCTCAGAGATGCAGACCGCTCTGATGGCTGCCAGAAGTAGGGTGTAATGTCAGTCTGTAGGATACCTGCTGTAGATCGTCCATAA
The DNA here is from genome assembly GCA_016647715.1 of Pavo muticus. Lineage (NCBI taxonomy): Eukaryota > Metazoa > Chordata > Aves > Galliformes > Phasianidae > Pavo > Pavo muticus. The sequence goes on from JACDJE010000460.1 coordinate 972,696, forward strand.
CCAGTCTGGATGTGGCCTGGTGATAGGAGTGCATGTGCTCAGAATCTCTGGATGAAAGCACAGAAAATACTTTGCAGGCTATTTCCAGCCAGTACTGATGCTGTTTTCTCTCTTGTGTAACCATAATAAAAGAGTGCTGCGTCACTCTTCCTTTGAGAAGGTCAGGGACAGGCGAGTATGGCCAGGGTTCACACAGGTGTGTCTTTGTTGTGATCTTTGGTCTTCCGCTCTAGGAGACTGCCAGGATGTTTCCAAGAACTAGACCGTGTCAGGGCAGTGTTCACTGAGCTAGCAGACAGTCTGGCCTCTAATTTGCAGTAAGGAGAATCCAGACATATGTTAAAACAAAATGACTTTATAAAATTAATCTTTACTCCAGTCTTGTTTGTACCCATTTAGATTAATTTCCTTGAGATCAAAGTAGTTTCTTCTGTGCTCCACTGGCTGGAGAGCAGACTGCAGCTGCTTGGCAGCGTGCTTTTGTGTGTGCGTCTGAGGTTAGCTGTTAATATGGAGCCCAAGCTAATGTCTGCAGGGGGTTGGCAGCTGTAAGGGTCTGAGTACTTCAGAATTGCTGTGGCATACCTGGCACATGAGAATCCTGCAGAAGGCCCCAGAGCAGAGGATGCCCCTTTGAGTGCCCTGTGTTTGGACTGCAGCAGCTGTAACTGCAGTGCTGACTTGTGGTACTTGCTCAGTTGAGATAAAGCAGTTGTCATGGCAAAACCTAATGCCTGGTGTTTGTCTGAAGTCTGCTAGATGTGCTGGCTGCCAGAAAGGACCCAGCAGGCCTGTCTGGAGAAGTGCTCATAGATGGCATCCCACAACCTCCAAACTTCAAGTGCATCTCAGGATATGTTGTGCAGGTGAGTAGCTGCCTTCAGTGGAGGCTGGGAGCCCTTGGGAGGGATAGCATAGCATAGGCTTTGGTGGAAAGGCTTTAAAAATGTCCTCCATGAGAAGAGAGGAGGGATTCACTGTGGGGAGCTAATCACTGCTTCATGAGTGAGAGATGGCGTCTTCTCCGGTGAGCAAGTAGAGCTGTGGTAGGACAGGAGCAGCTTCTCAAGAAGAAGGGCAGGGCTCTGTCACATAAGATGAGCAAAGCATGAGCTATTAGTTTAGATAATATTTAATGATCCCTACAGACTTAATTTGGTAACAGATGTTAGTATTTTCCTGTAATTTGAAAGGCAGAGGGTCAAACTGCTTACTCCAAGTAAAGCATGAAGGTGTTGGTCCTCCTAAAGCCACATGGGTGCCCAAGCCACTGTGCTTGTTTTCTGGGGCTCTGCCCTGAAGTTCCAGCAAAGATTTTAAAAATAAAAATTAAGTTTTAAAAAAGGAGGTTGTGTGGTAGGAACCTCTCAACACTTAAAATCTCTTATAAAACTCTAAAGCAGCTCTAGTTGGCAGAAGTAACTTCAAGCTCTTAGACAATAATTCTAGGAAGTAAGGAGATCCTTGCTGTTCTTCCTCTGATTCTGGCTGGCTGAGGCAGAGCTTTGTTCCACTCGGACAGGAAAAGCCAGCTGAATCTGTGGAAGTGGGTGGGGGCCTGGACCAATAATAGACCCTCAAAGCCCTGGAGGAGCTGAGGATGGGATTCTTGGCAGGTGTATGAACTGCCAAATGTGAAAACCATTCAGACTTCTGACTGCAGGCAGATAGGAAATAGGCAGTCTTTCTGAAAGCTGCCAGCTGAGGGGCTTTTGAGCAGATGCATGATAAGACTGATGCTTAGTCTTGATCCCATAGGGCAAAGATCACCCAAATCCTCAGTGTTTCATCAGTGGCCAGGAAGTTTCTTGCAAATGGCTCCAGTTTGAGACATCTCTCTCTGTTGTCAAAAGCAAACAAACCAAACCTTGAAATGATAGGCAACTAGGCAAGACATTAAATGGCTGCTCTCCCTTCCCACCCCTGTATGCTATTCCCTAGATAACAATGATTCCTTTGATAAAGCTGACCCAATGTGTCAAAAAACAACTGAAGGAATAAATGCATACATCCATTTTATGCAGATGAGCATATGGACCTGCTAAATCACGTGTTACAAAACTGTTGATGATCTCTCTACTCCTGCCTTGCAAATGAGGATGTAATTCCACAGATTTGAAAGGTACCTGATTAACAGGCATGTTTCTCAGCAGCTGTCCAGTGCTGCATCCCATCCACCACTATATGGTGGAATGAAGAATTGACTCAAATACCAAAGCAGAGGTGATGGAGAGGCACAAAGCTCTCGACGGAACTAGCATCAGCTCTGTTGATAGTTGTTCCAGGTTGGCATAGGCATGTATTTGTCAGCTGGATAGATCTGTTTCATAGTCAAAAGGCACATGACTGCTGAAGCTTTGTTGGACTGTGGAATAAGGTCTTGTGCTCAAGAGGAGTGCATATTTGAAACATGGAAAAAATGTGGGGCATCTTGGTGCAGTAGTCTTGATTTTTCTGAGGACCAGGGAGGAAGCTGGGAGGAACTTGCTGGCAGCTGGGCTCAGCAGTTGCTTGTGACCACAGCAAGTTACAGCTTGTAAGTGGGAACTGAGTAGACTTGGGTGACTCCCTGAATGTCTCCAACCTGAATGCTGAGCACTAGCAGTGAAAACAGCTACCTGCTCTGCCTTCCTATGTCTTGTAAGGAAAGTGCAAAATGATGCACTGTGCAGTGTGGGCTCTTGAGCCCAAAAGCATACTGAAGTGGTGCTGGGCACAAGCTGGGAGCCTGTAGAGCTGTGTTTTCCATCTGACTGCTACAGAGTGACCCTGAATTTTGTGTCCTGTACATTTTGAAACAGGAGTTATGACTTAGTCCAGTTTTCCCAGTGGTTCACAAACAGCTTATCCAGTAACTACCCTACAGGGACTCTGGTGCCAAGCCAGGTAGCTGAGAACAAGACTTTCACCTATGTATTGATATTGTTTTCAGGATGATGTTGTCATGGGCACAATGACAGTGAGGGAGAACCTGCACTTCTCTGCTGCTCTGCGGCTCCCCAGCTCCATCAGCTTTCAAGAGAAGGAAGAACGAGTCACACAGATAATTGGCGAGCTGGGATTAAGCAAAGTGGCTGATGCTAAGGTGAGCAGTGAGAATACCCGTCTTAGAAATCATACTACTTCTGGAAGCTAAGCTGCTTGACTCTGTGCAGCATGGAGTATGTAATGCAGCTGCACTCATTTAAGCAGGAGCCAGACAAGACCATACTGCACACATGAAATAAGTCCAGAGGTATGCATATTTGTTGTTAAAAGAGGAAGATTTGGGACCATGTCCAGTCTGTTTTATAAGCAGAGGGAAAACAGTTGCCTAATCATAGCACTTTGGAAATCTACTTGATAACTTCCTGGCTTTGTGGAACAAGACAAGGGAATTGTTTTTACAGCACTGACAGCTGTGGGGGATGGGAAGCTGGTATGTGATAGAGAAGTTCTGTGCAGACCTTATTCCTCCTAGCTGCATTTCTACTCTTAGTTTACTTGCCTCACTTGGGCAGCAGGTGAGCTACCCATGACAGTCATCCCTGGATACCAAAGTTACCTTTGCTCTGGCCTTGTTATGATTCTTGTCACTGTCATCCTTGCTTCTAATGTCAAAGTTGCTAAGCACCTCTGAAACTGAGGCTATCTGCTTACTGCTCCCCAGTCCTTCACAGTGCTCTTTGAAGTCAGCCCCATCATCTGCTTTGGCTCTGTGATGGAACTGTTGAAGGGCTGCTTTTCATAGGTGTCCTGAACACCATAGCAAATATTTGCAAATGCCTGACTTCTGCTTGTAGGTAGGAACTGAATTGATCCGTGGAGTGTCTGGAGGGGAACGGAAAAGAACCAACATCGGGATGGAGCTCATCACAGAGCCGCCAGTGCTTTTTCTGGATGAGCCGACAACAGGCCTTGATGCCAGCACAGCCAATGCTGTCCTCATCCTCTTGAAGAAGTAAGAGTTGGTTCTTCAGGGCTCTGCTGGAATTTCTGTGTTTATTATATAAAAAACAAATGCTGCTATGACCAAGTAGTTACAATTTTTTTTAAACAGTTAGACGACCAGACTTGTAAGTGGTAGTAGACTCTTTATCTGGGTCTTGTCCAAAGCTTTTTGAAGTTGATGGGAATCTTTTGACAGCAGGCATTGGATTGAAGCCCAAAAAGCAGATGTAGCTTGGACAACTTCCTTTTGCCACAGAGAGGGGTGGATTGTGAGGTCAAACCTTGAAATCTTAATCTCACATAATGAGAATGAATTCCTAACACTTCTGGGTTTGTGGCAAGTTTGATTTTCCTGAGGGAAAGTTTTACTCTGCTGCTTGTGGATAGAGAGTCTCTTAATCAGCAGGGATACTTTTTGAGCATCAGCGCTAAAGCACTTGGAAGTGCATCTGACTGACCTGAGAGAAAACTAGTTTTGACTTTTGTAGAGAGTAAGTCGTCAGCAGAAGAGTTAAGAGAAGTTGTAACTGGCCTGCTGTGTAAAGCCTGGAAATGCCATTGAATGCAGTAGGATCTCTTCTGTTAGTCAGATTGAAGCTTGCTACAGAAAAAAATTAAGGACAGTTTAAATATAGCAGTAGGCTTAACCTTTGCTAGCCACAGAGAACAGCATACTCTGTCTACCTGGACTGCAGCAACAGTACCTTGAAATGATGCTTTGAAGGTCTTGCAGGCAGTATCTGACACAGTGAGGGAGAAGAGGGAACTAGAGCTTTATTGGGCCTTACTTGGATTTGCATACTTTTTGTTTCAGGTGATATGACCTCTCTGAAATGCGAACTGTGATGTATTTCAGAGAATTTTTGTTCCTATTTCAGGCTCTCTAGAAGAGGCCGAACCATCATATTTTCCATCCACCAGCCCCGCTATTCCATATTCAAGCTGTTTGACAGTCTGACATTACTAGCTTTGGGTAAAGTGCTGTACCATGGTCCTGCGAAACAGGCCCTGGAGTATTTTAGTTCTATTGGTAAGTCTTCTGTGCTATGAGCAAAGGTAACCAGCTACTGAGTTTGAACTGTGGGCGGGTTCTCATCCCAGTGCTGGAACAAGCTCTTGTGCTGTTTTATCACTATGATACTAGAGGTTGTACATAAATGATCTGAACAGTGTTAAGTTAGAATAGGGGGAAAAAAAAAAAAAGAAATAATAAAAGGAATGTGGAGTGAATTTCCAGTCTAGTCTAGATACAATCATAGGAGCTGTACAATACAAGGATGTTGTGTGGGTTTTTAAAATTTATTCTTCCTTTTTTTCAAGGATATGAATGTGAACCATTTAACAACCCAGCTGACTTCTTCCTTGATATCATAAATGGTGATTCAACTGCTGTGGCAGCAAGCAAGGAAGATCACAAACCTGCAGACACAGGAAAAGGTAAACTGACAAGGAGAAATTCACCATTGGCTTTTGTAGAAGGGAAGCTACATATGGTGGTGGCAAAGTTTTATGCTCTGTGTTTGCTCCAATCTAAGGACACTTTACTGTCTTTATTTTTTTGCTAACACATTTACTTTGCTTTGGGCTTCTGTAAATATCTCAGAATAACTTTAAAAGGGATTTTTTCTTCTGTCAATAATATACAATAACAATGAAAGTGACTGAAATGCTGGGAAATATTTTCTGGGAGTGCTTTCGGTTTTCTGTGACTGAAGGATTTTACAGGAGCATAAAGTGTTTGTAATGGTTCCTTTCAAGGATAGGGAAATGATCAAAGTAAATCATTGATTTCCCTAGAATTTAGTGAAGGTTTTTAGTGGCTTTTTCTAAGACTGTGGCCATAACTGTGCCACAAAGAACAGGCAGATGATAAGCTAGGTTGGATTAAAACTGCAGGGAAAACTTCTCATTCCAACTAGCCTCTTAAGCTCAGAGCTAAGGCTTGAACGATGAAAATTCTGTAGCCATTCCCAGTTATGTTTTCATCCAGCCTTCAGAGTGGACCTCTGTTGATGGGCCATATCTGAAGGTAAGAGTTTATGGGGTATCACGTATCTTGTCTCACTTTCTTAGAAGTGAGCAGTGAAAATGGAGGAGTAGAAGAGAACGTGTCCGTCAGTGTGGTAGATACGCTACACCAGAAGTATCTCAACTCCAGCCTATATGAGAGCACAAAGGAAGCACTAGGGAAAGTGGAGCTTGAACAGGGAAGGAAGAAGAAAATATCCAAGAAGGGGCATGAGATTACCTATGCAAATGGATTCTTCACACAGCTGTATTGGGTGTCCAAGCGTTCCCTGAAAAACCTCATTAGGAACCCACAAGCTTCGATTGCACAGGTTGGTAACAATTACTAGAAGCTTTCAATTTCCTCTGCTCTCAGTCCCACAGTCTGCAGTTTGTAGAACAGACTTCTGTTTTCAGCCTGGGGAACAAGAAGGTCATGTGCCACTACCACTCAGGTTGTTGTCTTTGAAAGAAAATCTCCATTCTAGTTCAGCAGAAGGACTACTGCACTGAATATTAGGGAGTGGGGACAATGCTCCATTATCTGGCTCACATGGGCAGCTTCCAGAATGATGTTCCTTTTGTGGCTCACTTGACATTTCAAACTGGGTTGTTCATAGTGTGCTTCTGCTAGCCTTTACTAGCCAAAGAAGATCAGAGGAAGGAAAAAAGGGAAAAGGATAAACTGGGAAAACTTGGCATAAGACTTCTAATAGTGATTGTGTCGTAGAGGTCAATTTGAGATGGATGTGAATCTTAAACCTTATACTCTAATGACTATCTGGTGATTTGTACCTATTTATCCATCTAAAGGACTCTTTTTTTCCCCATTTTCTTTTCATTTCTAGATTGCAGTGACTGTAATTCTCGCCTTGGTTGTGGGGGCCATTTTTTTTGGAGTAAAATTGGATGAAAGTGGCATTCAGAATCGGTAAGTTTGGAAACCCACACCTTGCTTATTTCCTTGTCTCTAGGAGACAGGTTTTGGCCACAGGGAAGGCTTTGGGCTGTGCCTGGACCGCAGAGGAGGGTTGGGTTCACCAGCTCAAATGCACTGCAGAATGGTATTGCCAGGTGTCCTGGAGGGACCACAGTGCCATCGAGCTTGCACATACGTACGAAGGAGATGGGCAGGGAATGACAAAGGAATAAACCTGGCTTTGCAGATAAGATCTACAGTGTGGGTACATGCAGAGACCTGCTGACTTGGTGTTGGCTCTTTCCTAACTTCTGGACTGCTGTTTTGCTTTCTAGGGTTGGATCCTTGTTTTTTGTCACCACAAACCAGTGTTTTTCCAGTGTCTCTGCAATTGAGCTGTTCATCAGAGATAAAAAACTGTTTGTGTAAGTAGTGATGTTCTTAGAACCTCTCCTGCCCTGCAGTGAGGGGAGGGAGGGATATCTTACAGGCTAACCAAAAAGATTTCTGCCTGACAGAACTTGAGATTTCATTTCTTCTTCCAACATCAGAATTTAATAGAAATGCTAAATGAGTCTGTAAAACAAGTAGCTGAAATGCAAAGAGGTGATGGAAGGAGGGGAAAAGTGAAATGCTTTTACTTGCGCGCTGTGTCACAGTTTACTGAGAAGTGTCTGTTCCATTTTTGGTAACAGCTGTTTTTGAAGTGTGAGTGAAAATCCTGCAGACTGTGAACCCTGCCCCTCCTTTTGCAGCAGAGTTCAAACGGTGTTTTGCAATGATCCCAGAGTGATAAGACTCTACAAAGATGGTGGGAGAGTTCTTAGAAAATCTTGCACAAAGGATGATCAGAAGAAAAGGGCTGCTAGTTGGCTTATAAGAGCTCTTAAAAAAATCAATTGCATCTATGTATATGCACACATCTATATTAAATACATTGTGTGTGTGTATGTAAATAAGCATGTATAAATAAATGAGTAAATATACATGTATGTCAGAAATGTGGTTGGAATAGCCTCCAGTTCATGGTATAAAAGAGCAAGAGACATATATCCTGTGCAGGGAAGAGGAGATCGGAGAGTTGTGCCTGGAAAATGAGTGTTGTGTTTCTGTGAGGTGCTAGTTTTGATGTGTGTACATCTGCCCCTAGCTTTCTCATGCTTGGAATTTTCCCTAACAGCTGCTCAGAAGTGAATCTCACCCATACTGACATTTTTTGCCATTCTGTTCTGCTTATTGGCTGTGTCAGTGGGGATTTTGACACCTTATCACTTACAGAATCTTTACATGAGCCCCAACAAGCAGCAAAGCAATCATAATGACATTTAATTGCTCTGTGAACTGGAGATGAGTTGATGTCCTTAAGGTGTTTTCCCATTCTTGGCAGCCATTCTTTCTTGGAAACAGTTGTATGAGTTAGCTTTGGATGAACTGTTTCTCTGGTTAATAAATTTAATACTTTCCCCTGCTCTTGTGCTCAGGTTTGTTCTAAAACAAAGTGTTTGGAGCTTTTTTCCCGATATGTTGTTTAGCTGTCACATAACTTTCCATGCATTTCACTCACAGTGCTCCAGCTATCACTACATGGGCCTGTGAGTTGGATCAGTCTTTGCTTTAGAGTGGGAAGTGATAGCACGAAGGAAATAATCAACTTTGCACGTAGAGGAGTCAGTGGTAGAAAGAACAGAAACTGAACCGGGATAAACCAGACACAGTTACTGAGCTTGCTTCTTAGATAAGCTCTAAACCTGTGCAACTCCCTTCCTTCCTGTCCTCACAGCCATCAGTACACCAGTGGATATTATCGTGTGTCTGCCTACTTCCTGGCCTTGATGTTAGGAGATCTACTGCCCATGAGAACTGCTCCAGCCATCATATTCTCATGCATCACTTACTGGATGATTGGTAATGAATTGATGCTTTCATTGAACCTGCCATCTTTCAATACATTTGATATCTGACTTAGCCAGAATTTAATTCCTCTATCTATAAATTGAAATGGACTAAACCTTCAACTTATTTAAATGCTTGGCATCGTAACTTCTGAGGAGTTGGGGGCAGAGGCACCAGCAATCTTAAGACAGGGATCTGCTTGTCCGCGTCTTTCCATAATGCTCTTTGGGACCTTTAGAGCATTCACAGCTGCTGCCAACTCCAAACTAAGCCTTTGTTCTTGCTTTCTGTGTCTTGTGTGGGAGTGGTACCTCTTTGGGATTTGCAATATGGCTTTTTATTGGACATTTTCTGTCTGCTTCTTGACAGGATTTCAAGCTGTAGCAGGCCGATTCTTCTTCTTCATGCTGGCCCTGGTAATGGTGTCCTACACTGCTACAGCCATGTCTCTGGCTATCAGTGCTGGGATGGAAGTGGTGGCTGTGGCCAATCTGCTCATCACTATTTGTTTTGTCCTGATGCTTGTAAGTACAGCTTGTAAAGGTGTGTGCTGCTCTGGTGGAGGAAACAGCTTTCAGAGCACAGATGGCTTTAGGATCCATACTGAGAGGACTGACTCCTGTAATGAGCCAGCCCTAAGAGAATCCACAGTCCAGTAACTCATCAGCCTTGTGCCTGCAATTTTATTGTTGCTGTAGTCAAAGACTTACCTCTGCCAGCTTGTAATCATAGGCATAATACTATGAAGAGATAAAGAGATTAATCTATCACAGTGTGCCTATATATCTGCTATAATATCTGTGCAGGAATGGCATTGTTTGCAGTAAACTGAGTTGTGACTCATTAGTCTCTTGTTTTCTTTCAGATCTTTTCTGGCCTCCTTGTAAACCTCCCTTCTGTAATGGGCTGGCTTAATTGGCTCAAGTACTTCAGCATCCCTCGATATGGCCTTACGGTGAGTCGAATGTAGCACTGGTCTCCTGTAGGTAAAGTAATTGCAGTGCTGTGTCTTAGAGAAGTTTGGGCATCACTGAGGTATTTTATCAGTTGCTGAATGTGGAAGTGCTCCTTAAGATTGCAGTTAGCCCCGGGCAACAGTGCAAGGGGGCTGGCTGTCCCTCCTGCTTCAGTGTGCTGGTGCTGGGTTGTCTGCATGCAGACATGTTTTCTGAAAGTGCAGGTGGACTCAGATAAAAGTGGATAAATGGGGACGTGTAGCTGGCAAGACAGAAATCCATGGCTACATCACTGAAATATAACTCTGAAGCTACCGATTCAGACACCAAACCATCCTGCATGTTGAACTTGGAGCAGATACTCAGAAAGGCAGTAGTTAAGAACTTCAAAATAAGTTGAATAAGTTGGCTGGGAACTATTTTTTTTTTTTTTTCCTGAGTCACTCAGTTCAAACTTAAAAGGCACATATGATTCCAAGACTGATGATACATTCAGTTTCCTTTGAGTTGTTTCAGCTTTAGCACACCAAATCACTGTCTCTGAAAAATCTGACACCTTCCTCTTCCCCTAGGCTCTTCAGGTGAATGAGTTCAGAGATCTCTACTTCTGTGGTGACAAACCAAATGTTACAGTGTCTGTGGGAAATGCAACCTCTTGTCCACCAGTTACTTCAGGAGTAAGGTAAGTCTACCTCATGAAGGTTCTTGGGTCTGAATTGTAATGGCTGCTTAAAGACTAGCCAGACTATTTCAAAGCTTTATATTACTCACAGGATAACTATTCACAAGCCGGTCTCTTCAAGAATTTGTCAAAAAATAATGTGTTTTAGGATTATGTAGCCATTTACCCCAGAGTGAAGTAGGGGTGAAACTTTTCCAAAAAACACACAGATTAGCTAAATTTTGTTTTTGATAACTTGGCCCTGGGTTATCAGTTTTCTTAAGCAAATCCCAGAGTCACTTATCAGTGGAAATACAGTGTGTATACAACCACAGTAGAAGTGGGAAACAGTAGACTAGTGATCAGAAACATGCCTGTCCTTCAGAGCTTGTTTGTAAATACTAACCTAAGCAGCAGATAAAGCAGAGAGCCAACTCCCTTATTAGAAATGCTCTTGTCTACTGGTGCATTGAGTTGTAGCAGTGCCAGTATTTCATGACATGTGGTAGAGAACTGGTAAATTGATGTTATTGGAAGGAAAAGTACTAGAACACTTTCTACAGCTTTTGGACCTCAAGCCCTACTACGGGCCTCCAGCAGTTGCTGTGTGAAACTAAATGTTTTTGTACATATCACAGTTTGATGTGGTTCTGAGGCTTACTCAACTTACTTAAACTGCTAGCTATCTGTTAGCAATAATTAGCATGTTATGTTACAATCATGTGAAGAATTATGAGAACCAGGGAAACAGATTTGTCCCTTAAGCTTTTTTTTTTTTTTTTTCATGATAAGTTATTAAATTAGTCTGTTTCTGTCATGTCTGTTTTGCAGTTATGGATAGAGGAATCTTAGTGCAGCAGGAAAATAAAAGTAACTGCTTGAAGACCTATGGTTTCTTGCACAACATAGTAATACCAAATTCTGCCCCATGCTTTTTTGCAGGTGTTCTGGTGAAGATTACCTGATCAGCCAAGGAATCGCACCTACTAACATGGCAATGTGGGAAAACATAGTGGCTCTTTTATGCATGACTGTTATCTTCCTTCTCATTGCCTATCTCAAGCTCCGGTTTATGAGAAAATTCACATAAACTCCTGCATTGCCTTGCTTTACAGCTTCTCAGGTCTTACAACTACAAAGCTTGTTAGAACCTACCGGATATTGCCAAAGATTTAAACTGACTTTACCGGACTTAAGATGGGAATCCTGCCCCATTGTTTCTGGAGCATGATCTCCATATGATTGTATGATTTTGTATGTTAAGAAGAAATGTAAGATTCCATAAGTGATTTTTATTTTTTTCTGGTAAGAGAATATATTTCTCATAATTCCTTAGGTACTTATCATATTCTATATTGTAGAACAGCTGTGGCCAATTTGTAAAGGAAATAGGCAGAAGGAAACATTTTCCTTTGAAGACATATGTGCTTTGATATGTTGCCCCTTGTGAGTGCCCATCACACCTGAGGAGAGCCAGAGACCATTCACAGTGTGTTGGAGATGCATTCAAGTTTGAAGTCTGTAAGGAGAATGAGCTCTCAGTGCCAGGCAATAGCGGTTATGCTTCTTGTAGTTACTCCATGGAAGGTATGTCAGTGGAGTAGGAGGAAGAAATATTTGCCTCAGAGGCAGTGAGGCACTGCACAAGCTGCCCAGGGAAGCTGTGGTTGCCCCATCCCTGGAGGATTCAAGGGCAGGTTGGATGGGGTCCTGGGCAGCCTGAGCTGCTGGGTGGCAGGCGGTTGGAATGTTGATGAGATCTAAAGAGCAGCGGTCCCATAGCACCTAGGAGTGAGAAATATGATACTGTTGTAATGTAAAAAATAACCTTTTACTACTTAAGAAACTGTTTGGTTTTTTTAAAACAAAAAGTGTACGTGTAGCAAATCCTTTTAGCAGACTTCTTGTTTAACAGTACCATCTCTGTATAGTAGGTCTTAAGGCTGCACTGAAAAAGACACATAGCTCAGCTGTGGTAACTGCAGTGAAGATTACCACACTCAGCACAGCCTGTTGGATGCCAGCAGCTTGAGCAAGGAGGGCAGCTCATAAGTTTCATGGAGACCCTCATCTGCTAAGCCAGGGGCAGTGCAAAGCCAGAGCATAAAGCCTTTGACATGGTCCTCTACAACATCCTTCTATCCAAATTGGAAAAATATGGATTTGATGGGTGGACTGTTTGATGGATGAGGAAATGATCATGAGATCAGGCCCAGAGTGGTGGTCAGTGGCTCACTGTCCAGATGAAGATAGGTTACAAGTGGTGTCCATCAGGGACCAGTGCTCTTTAACATCTTCATTAATGACAAAAGCAATGGGGCCAGCAGGGGGAGGGAGGTGGTCCTGTCTCTCTGCTCTGCTTTGGTGAAACCCAACCAGGAGTACTGTGTCCAGATGTGGAATCCTTAATACAGGAGAGACATGGACCTGTGGAAGTGCTTTCTGAGCTCCATCAACTTACAGCTGACAAAAAGCAAATCACACAGAATCACAAAATGGCCTGGGTTGGAAGGGACCTCAAGGATCATCAAGCTCCAACTCCCCTGCTGCATGTAGGGCCACCAACCCCCATATCTAATACTAAACCAGGCTGCCTAGGGCCTCATCCAACTGGGCCTTGAACACCTCCAGGGACGAGGCATCCACAACCTCTCTGGGCAGCCTGTGCCAACACCTCACCACTCTCATAAGTAAATAACTTCCCTCTGATGTTCAACCTAAATCTTCCCTCCTTCAACTTAAAACCATTTCCCCTTCTCCTGCTGTTATCTACCCTTTCTAAGAGCTGACTCCCTTCCTGTTTATAGGCTCCCTTTAGGTACTGAAAGGCTGCAATGAGGTCACCCCGCAGCCTTCTTTTCTCCAGGCTGAAGGAGCCCAGCTCCCTCAGCCTGCCTTCATAAGGGGAGGTGCTCCAGCCCTCTGATCATCTTTGTGGCCATCCTCTGGACCCTCTCTGACAGCTGTCTTTCTTTTATTGGGGACCCCAGACCTGGACACAGTACTCCAGATGGGGTCTCACAAGGGCAGAGTAGAGAGGGACAATAACCTCCCTCTCCCTGCTGGCCACCCCTCTTCTGATGGAGCCCAGAATACCATTTGCTTTCTGAGCTAAAACCGTGCCCCGTTGTACACCGCAGTGTTCCTTCCTCCCGCACCTGGTGCACAGGCTGTCCCCAGGTGTCCCCGCAGCCCGACAGTGCCACCTAAAGGTCGAGACCCAGCGGTGCGCGAAGGCGGTGGCATCACTCCGCTGTTCTCGCGGTCGCGCATGCGCCGCGACGGGGAGAGGGCGGGACTGCGGCCCTGAGCGAGGGCGACGGCGGAAGCGGGAGCCGCGGGAGGGGGTCTGTCGCTATGGCGACTGCAGCGGAGGGGCTGCCTGAGGCTGGAGTGCAGCCCGCCAAGCGTAAGGAGCCGGGGGGCTGGGACCGAGTTTGCTCCTTGGCCGTGTGGCCACTTGGGGGCTGTCAGGCCGCGGCCTGCGCCCGGCCTAGGGAGGGGCAGGCAGGTTGGGCTGGCGGCTGGGGGCTGGCTGCGGGCGGGGACGTCCATTCGTCCGTCCGTCTGTCTGCTGGGTGGAGGCGAGACTGCAGTTTCCCTCCGGGCCGCCGCCGGGCCGCCGGAAGCCGGGACCCTTTGCTTTCAGGCCAGAGGCAAAATCAGACGCAGCCGCGATAGTGAGAGTGAGCTGCGGGGCGGCGGGAGAGGAGCTGCGCTGGTTATGCGAGAAGCAGGACGAGGGCCGGTTGTGGATGAGCGGGTTTCTGTGAGAAATGCAGCGGTTATCGTTTTCTGTGGCTGGAAATCTGGCTTCACTCCTTGTGAAGCAGGCCCGGGGTCAGCTCTCGTGTTTTAAGTCAGTGACTAGAAATAAAGATCAGCAGCATTGCGCGCAGAGTCCTTAGAAGCTACGTCCCACGAAGGCCCTCCCCCAATCCCTTTAGGAGGGGCTGATCTGTGTAAGTGCAGACAGGCGGGGGTGCCTGCCCCTTACATGCCTCCTAAAGTGCTTTAAAATAGCCTTGATGCTCTTTTAAGAAAACAGCCACGGTTTGTTATCTTTAGTGTAAAGGAGGCGATTTGTATGGAAAGTAGGTGTAGTCAACATAAAAAAAATAGCCCCAAACAATGGGCCTGTTTAATTCTTACGGTCTGTGTCTATACCTCCTGACTTTCCCCTGACCCTGTAATGTCTGCACCCTGATCAGAGGATCCTGCTGTTGAAACAGCAGAGGAAGCTAAGGAACCAGCAGAAGCGGACATCAATGAGCTCTGTAAAGATATGTTCAGCAAAATGGCCACTTACTTAACAGGTGAACTGACAGGTAAGGCATTGCAATGCTGACTTGCAAGTAGATTTCTGTTTCTTTTCCTCTTAAAAAGCAACTTCTTTTAACTTTCTTAAAAAGGAACTCTGTTGTGTTGTTTGTGTAAACTATATGTTATAATATCTAGCAAAACTGGCAGTTCAAGACTTAAATGTTGCTAGACTGCTAACAACGCTGACATTAGTGAATTGGTGACTTAATGAAGTCCCAGATTAGTACAGATATTTTTCCAAATATTCAGTTTATCAGCAACCAGAACAAGTTATTTTTCTGTTCTGCAGAAGCTCGTGCATATTATGGGGAAGAGTAGGTGAAGAAGGACAGGAAGAGAAGCAGAACTGAGAGTGGAACATATGTAGCTATTTTATATCTGAGTGAGAGCACAGATTGTGCATACATTTTCCAGCATTCATGCTTTAGAATAAACTGTGGAGAGTAAACTGAAATGTTAGTTTCTGGAGATTGACACTGCCTTAGGTCATTGCACCGTGGGAACTTTTTAAAGTTTTTTAAGCTGTTTATGAGTTAGAACAATTATCAAATGTTATGATTTTGTTTGTCCTTGGTGTTTCATATACTTATTTTTAAAGGTCAGAGTGTTGTCTGACTGCTTTGGTTCTGTATCAGGCAATGACAGTAATTTAGGTTGCAAGGTACCCCTGCACATCATCTAATCTAAGTTCCTGCTAAAAGCAAGAAAAACTTAGCAGTTTGATCACTTAAGCAAATACCAGTTGAGCTGAGATACTTCTTAAGGCTGCTGATATCTCTAATACTATTATCCTTCCAAATTACTGTGCATGTGTAGAAGATCTGTTATCCCTGTAACATGAATAGGGAACCGGAAAACTTGTAATTTGTCTTCTGAATATCACTGTATTGTGTCTTGAGATTCTGGATCAAAGTGACTTTGCTGTAATAGGCAAGGATGTCTGTGAGGCTGAGAAAGTACTGGGATTGCCCAAAGCTCAATCTACATACATATGCAGCGTTATACTAAGACCTGTACTGCCATCTAAGCTATTCTTACTGTATTTGGCTGTTGCTTTGAAATCTCTTGTCTTCTTAGAAAAGTCTGTAGTTCAAACTGCACCAGCATTTAATTACAATAAACTCTATTGTTTTATTTAAGCCACCAGTGAAGACTACAAGCTCTTGGAAAACATGAACAAGTTGACTAGCTTGAAGTACCTAGAAATGAAAGATATTGCTATAAACATCAGTAGAAATCTGAAGGATTTGAATCAAAAATGTAAGTAAAACAAATAAGGAAGGAGAATAATTAACTGCACGCTAGTATGGGAGCTGAAATATCTAAGATGTTGATAGTGTACCTTCCAATGGGTTCTGAAAGAAAGAAAACTCACTAAGAGCTGTATAGTGTTAGAAAATGCCAATCTTCTATATTTCATTACAGCTATAGACTACGTAGACTAAACTAAGAGAACTTATTTACTGAATTACCCCTAGATTTTGAAATAGTAAGAGTTAACTAACATTTTGATATACATTGTATTGTTATTTGTATTGAGTCTAACAGTGCTCTTAAACATTTTGTATTATGCTGGAATACATCTGTCAGTATCACCACCTGATTTTGGAGTGGGAAAAGGAAGGAGCTTTTAAAGTATTTTATCTGAAGAACATAATGAGAAATTGTTTCAAGTGTGAACTGTTCATTGGAATTGAATTAGTAAGAACTGACAGCTGTTATTTTTCTGGCTTTTAAAGATGCTGCTCTTCAGCCATATCTGGAACAAATCAACCTAATTGAGGAGCAGGTTGCGGCTCTGGAACAGGCAGCTTATAAATTGGATGCATATTCCAAAAAACTTGGTAACTATTGTCTTCTGCTCTTACTACCTAGCAGCTTAGCCCTCTGTAGGGAGATTGAAGAAAACAAAGTAAACTCCTGCTTTGCTTCACAAGTCTGAGTGACAGAGTTGCCCATGCAGCGTAGTATTGATCCACTTTCAAAATAATGAACACTAGAAGTGTATGTGAAGCAGAAAATGTTGATAAAAGATTAATATTTGGAATTATAAGGAGATAGACTCATGTAGGTATTATTGAACTGTAGCTTGTTAATGAGTCTTAATTTCTTTTTTGCAATGTGGACCGATACAAGTATTCAAGACAGATATTTAATCCTGCAAATGGAGGGATTTATTAAGTTCCACAGGCACCTAAGTCCCCTTGGCTTATGTTAATGTGAATTATCTGCCCTGAATATCTAGTTCTTAAAAATCCCATTGTTCAATTAGATTTGCCCAAATGCGTTAGGAGAAAATGGCCCCAAGTGATTCATCTAAATTAAATGGGATTTCAAGATGTGTAGCAGAGTACAGGATTCAAATCTTTTACCTGCCCAGTCCTAAAATGCTGTTATTTTTCCTTCTGCAGAAGCCAAGTACAAAAAACTGGAGAAACGATGAAATTGCAACAGTCTTTAAGTTGGAGTTGGGCTGTGGGTCACACACTGATCTCTGAGTTGCACAGCATCAGTTTTATGTGTTGACAAGGATTTGATAGCAGCTAACATAAGACTGGTAATTTTTTTTTATCTGTTGAATACAGTTGGCTGTATTCAGGCCTAAGGCTGGATGATATTTTCCTGTTCTGTAATGTTTCTGTTGCCTCAGTTCCGCAGTGGAAAGTTGAAACTTGTCCCTAGCCCATATCTTGATATTGGGTATCCCTCCATTAGTCCTATGTTCAACGTGAAACGTTCTACCAAGGAAAAGCCCTGCATAACCTGTAAAGACATTTTCACTTAGTAGCAGCAGGACATAAACCTATTTTTTTCTTTCACTGAGCTCTGTATTGAGAAGATTCCCCGGCCTTTGGAGTTGTGAGCATGGCATTGAAAACACTTAAGTCTGGTATGCATTTTTATCTGTTTAAAATAGAGAGACTAGTTATTATAAATTTACAATAAAACAACTTGCTACATTTGTCTCTCTGGAATCTCACAAATTCCTGTTGGAAAGACTATGTAATTGTATTTTTATTTTTCAAAGGGTCTGTTAATAAAGACAAACACTTTACAGTTACTGGAGATCATAGAAGAAAACATGCTTTAAACTCTTGTGTCAAGTATTCCTGTATTTGTATCCTTTGACTGTCCTGACCTCTGGTGAAATTACAATCACTTTAACGTGTGCTTAGTTAACTTAGTACGTCCTTTCTCTGCTTTCCCAAAGAAGCGTCTGCGTTTTTGATCCTATTCATTTTTGAAGAGGTATGCCCAGCAAAGAAAACTCCCCTACCAGATGAACAGTACTCCAAATTGCTAACAGAAACCTTCTTACTGAACACCCAGTCAAAGTTTGGGCTTTTTTGTACCTATTTACTCAGACTAGTTGAAGCTGGCTTTTGATTGGGTTCCAGTAGAGGACAGTACAAGTACTGATAGAGTTCAGACTTCGCATTAGCTGTTTGGAGGTATGATTAGTCAGGTGCCAGTATGGTAAAGACCATGATTCTGCCAGTCATTGTATAACCACTGTATAAATAGTTGATTGTCAAGTTTTCCCTAGTGCTATTTAAAAATAGTAAAGGAAGACCTTTGAGAGCCTTCGGCATCACTTAAAAAGTCCTGGGTTTTAACATGGAAAGTGCTACTCTGGATGACTTTGATGTAGACTCTGAGAAAGATTTTTTTGAGTGAGCATCAATATATTAACAGGATTAATGCTCCCAGAGATAACCATGCGTCTGTGTCTGTGTTGCTTTTGTTCACAGTTAGTTCACTGATGAGTTTTCTACCTGTGTAATTAATTAAACATTAGCATTGTTATCAAAACAACTTCCTCCAGCCCAACAAGAGGACTTAGTGACACACATCTAAAACCTTCATGCCTAGAAACTGGTATTTGAATGACATTAGTTTTCTTTGTGGTCTTTGATGCTCAAAAGTGTAATATATCAACAGCAATAAGACAGTGTGGCAGAGAGTCCTGTTTCCTCAGCATTTCATGCACCTGTGATTGTACAAGAGATGAGCATGTTTCCTCCAGACTCACCAGTGTTGACAGTACCATGCCTTTTCTTTCCTATTACGGTGGAGGATCAGAGATCCTTGGCTGCTGATATAAAATCTGCCTTGAGGGTGCTACTCAGATCCTCTGCTCCCTGAACAAATTGGAATTTTCATTACAACATGTTGCATTCACATGTGGATGGGAACGTAATCCCTGATCCCCTGCAAGTCCCCTTACCTGACCCCAGTCCATCCCTAAGAACAGGAGACATAATTGTTCATATCAGGTTGGAAATGGTTCTTGACATGTGGACATCAGAATCTAGAGCTGAATAGCCAGTGGAAGTCTTAGCAGGATAGGCTCATCTGGGATTGAAACGACCATTGCTCTTCCAACCTAGTGGTTTCTTTGACTCCCCACTCTTTCTTGGGAAGTGGTGCTAGAAGTACATAGCGAGTGGTAACATACAGGGATTATTCTCCGCTGCAAAATAGGAGCTGGCCTTTTGCTATGGCAAGATGCAGAGGCAATGTGAAAGGATGGCAGATTTGCATCCCAGTGTTACAGTGTAAATCTGGCTATGTGCTGTGTAGAGCATTGTGATCTTGTCTATGTGATGAGTCAGATATGTAGCTCTAAGTGCCAGTGACTTGTCCTATCACTAGGCAGACAGTCAAATAAATTCTTCTTTTGTCAGATAACCTGCCAATCAAGTACTGGATACAGAATGGAACGTGACACAGACAGGCTGCATACTGTAATGACAGCGTGCTGGCAATTATGTGCAAGTTGGCTCCCTTATCAGATGGGTACCATGTTCTCAGACCCTGTGGAGACAAACCAAGTTGGGTACAGAACTGAATACAGGTCAGCCCTGTTGTATTTAAGATGCGTTGTAGTCACCATCCCATTTTCCTTAGTACATACTGTCCACATTACACTTGAGACACTGAAACTCATAGGGTTGCAAGAATCCTCTGTCACTGAGATCATTATAGCAGTCTTGCTGTGTAATCTCCTGAACAGATCGTGAAGAACTGCACTGCTCTCCATTCTGTTTTCTGTTTATGTCCTTCGATGCTTCCTACTATGGCTGCCTTAGACCCAGCGAGGCAGCTGTTTATCTTGATGCCATGGGAAGGCATGTAATGAAGAATATATTTCAGAGCTATTAGTCTTGCTTTAAAAAAAAATTATATATATATTTGTTCAATGTATAAAGCTCACCCTGTGCCGGAGTTTCTTCCCTAACATGTGCAATCACAGAATCACAGAATAGTTGAGGTTGGAAGGGATCTTGAAGTCAATTGCTCCAACCCCCTGCTCAAGCATGGTCACCTGGAGCGGGTTGCCTAGGACCATGCAGCATGTGATATTGCCACTGCCAGCTTTGGACGTTACGGCAACCAAGTTGGAAGATTTCCTAACACAGAGTTTGGATATATATTCTGCCCAGTTTGGGCAGAAGATACTGCACATAGAGATAGACTTGCTAGCCAAGCAGGAGCACATTCTCAGGTGCAAAAAGGCTAAGGTTTGTCCTCTGCTTGGCAGAGGACTGGAAATTTATGATTAGGCAGATTGTCACTGCAGAGCACCAAAGTATGTAAGTACATGTAAGCCGTAAGCAGCACCTCTCAGGTCTCCAAAGATATGTCTGAAAGCTGAGGATACTGTCAGTGTCGCAACTAAAACTGGATTAATACCTTCTTAGAGAGCATCCATGCAGCTGGTGTTAGCAGGTACTCTTTCTCACTCTTCAGGGTCAAGGCAGTCAAGGGGACAGAGTGACAGTAGTCAGATAAATAAGGTCGTATGCAACTAAAATCTCATTACCTCTACAATTACCTCACCCTGGAGAGTGCTGTCTGCATGGAGCTTCCTAGC
The DNA here is from genome assembly GCA_016647715.1 of Pavo muticus. Classification (NCBI taxonomy): domain Eukaryota; kingdom Metazoa; phylum Chordata; class Aves; order Galliformes; family Phasianidae; genus Pavo; species Pavo muticus. The sequence continues at coordinate 993,263 of JACDJE010000460.1, forward strand.
CTTCCCCATGCCACCTCTTTATAATTAGAGGCCCAGCATCTGGTTTGTCTTTCTAGCAAGGCTGAAGAATAGGTTTAAATACACTTCAGTGACAGTCATATTTGTATGTGTTTTTTTAGAACTGCTGACTTAGCCACGTCTTGTTTTACTCATAGATGCATTTGGTGGCTGATGTGAGATCCTCTCACCAAGAACAAACTGACATGCTATCGGACAGTCTGGGAATCTATATGATCAAAGCATAGGAAATTTCAAAGAAAAATAATACAGCGTTTCTCTGCTTCTCTTCCTTTTTGACAGATCTGCAAGATGGCCACAAGAGGGTGATGTTTCAGCAGAGAAAACTTCCCTAAGATAAAGCAGTTAAGAGAAAGCAAGGACCAGTATCATGTTGAAACTATTGCTTTTCTACTTGAAGAAAAAGCTGTGCTGTTTTAAAATTACAAAGGTGAAAAACTCCGGGAACTCTGAAGATGGGAACCCATCTAGCTATGCATTGCACTTAGTGCTTTCAGGTAAAAGAGGTAAGACATAGTAAACTGCTCCACAAACTCCTGAGTATCGCACCTGCAGGAGGCAGAGACTGGAGATGCCTCACAAGTTGACTCTTCATTGGGAGAAGATTTTAGAGAATGAGTACCTGAGTGATTATGTGACAGTGGCATCCCAATTACACCAGGAGCTGGCAACTGTGTTCTCAGTTTTGTCTTTGAGTTACCATCCTCCTCTCTGTCTGAGGGCTCTCAGTGTGAGTGGTGGAATCCAAATCACGGCAGGTTTGGCAGGTCTTTGAAAAGCAGCACCACAGAAGAGACATGGTGAAATTCCTGTGAACAGCATATTGCTAGCAAAATGTGTAGTCCAAAAGGTTGCTGCTCAAACATTTTGCCTGGAAAGTCCATGAGACATCCCAGAGGAAGCACAGGGAGATAGATAGTAAACCTTCCGCTCTTCTTTTTTGNATAGGCAAGGATGTCTGTGAGGCTGAGAAAGTACTGGGATTGCCCAAAGCTCAATCTACATACATATGCAGCGTTATACTAAGACCTGTACTGCCATCTAAGCTATTCTTACTGTATTTGGCTGTTGCTTTGAAATCTCTTGTCTTCTTAGAAAAGTCTGTAGTTCAAACTGCACCAGCATTTAATTACAATAAACTCTATTGTTTTATTTAAGCCACCAGTGAAGACTACAAGCTCTTGGAAAACATGAACAAGTTGACTAGCTTGAAGTACCTAGAAATGAAAGATATTGCTATAAACATCAGTAGAAATCTGAAGGATTTGAATCAAAAATGTAAGTAAAACAAATAAGGAAGGAGAATAATTAACTGCACGCTAGTATGGGAGCTGAAATATCTAAGATGTTGATAGTGTACCTTCCAATGGGTTCTGAAAGAAAGAAAACTCACTAAGAGCTGTATAGTGTTAGAAAATGCCAATCTTCTATATTTCATTACAGCTATAGACTACGTAGACTAAACTAAGAGAACTTATTTACTGAATTACCCCTAGATTTTGAAATAGTAAGAGTTAACTAACATTTTGATATACATTGTATTGTTATTTGTATTGAGTCTAACAGTGCTCTTAAACATTTTGTATTATGCTGGAATACATCTGTCAGTATCACCACCTGATTTTGGAGTGGGAAAAGGAAGGAGCTTTTAAAGTATTTTATCTGAAGAACATAATGAGAAATTGTTTCAAGTGTGAACTGTTCATTGGAATTGAATTAGTAAGAACTGACAGCTGTTATTTTTCTGGCTTTTAAAGATGCTGCTCTTCAGCCATATCTGGAACAAATCAACCTAATTGAGGAGCAGGTTGCGGCTCTGGAACAGGCAGCTTATAAATTGGATGCATATTCCAAAAAACTTGGTAACTATTGTCTTCTGCTCTTACTACCTAGCAGCTTAGCCCTCTGTAGGGAGATTGAAGAAAACAAAGTAAACTCCTGCTTTGATTCACAAGTCTGAGTGACAGAGTTGCCCATGCAGAGTAGTATTGATCCACTTTCAAAATAATGAACACTAGAAGTGTATGTGAAGCAGAAAATGTTGATAAAAGATTAATATTTGAAATTATAAGGAGATAGACTCATGTAGGTATTATTGAACTGTAGCTTGTTAATGAGTCTTAATTTCTTTTTTGCAATGTGGACCGATACAAGTATTCAAGACAGATATTTAATCCTGCAAATGGAGGGATTTATTAAGTTCCACAGGCACCTAAGTCCCCTTGGCTTATGTTAATGTGAATTATCTGCCCTGAATATCTAGTTCTTAAAAATCCCATTGTTCAATTAGATTTGCCCAAATGCGTTAGGAGAAAATGGCCCCAAGTGATTCATCTAAATTAAATGGGATTTCAAGATGTGTAGCAGAGTACAGGATTCAAATCTTTTACCTGCCCAGTCCTAAAATGCTGTTATTTTTCCTTCTGCAGAAGCCAAGTACAAAAAACTGGAGAAACGATGAAATTGCAACAGTCTTTAAGTTGGAGTTGGGCTGTGGGTCACACTGATCTCTGAGTTGCACAGCATCAGTTTTATGTGTTGACAAGGATTTGATAGCAGCTAACATAAGACTGGTAATTTTTTTTTATCTGTTGAATACAGTTGGCTGTATTCAGGCCTAAGGCTGGATGATATTTTCCTGTTCTGTAATGTTTCTGTTGCCTCAGTTCCGCAGTGGAAAGTTGAAACTTGTCCCTAGCCCATATCTTGATATTGGGTATCCCTCCATTAGTCCTATGTTCAACATGAAACGTTCTACCAAGGAAAAGCCCTGCATAACCTGTAAAGACATTTTCACTTAGTAGCAGCAGGACATAAACCTATTTTTTTCTTTCACTGAGCTCTGTATTGAGAAGATTCCCCGGCCTTTGGAGTTGTGAGCATGGCATTGAAAACACTTAAGTCTGGTATGCATTTTTATCTGTTTAAAATAGAGAGACTAGTTATTATAAATTTACAATAAAACAACTTGCTACATTTGTCTCTCTGGAATCTCACAAATTCCTGTTGGAAAGACTATGTAATTGTATTTTTATTTTTCAAAGGGTCTGTTAATAAAGACAAACACTTTACAGTTACTGGAGATCGTAGAAGAAAACATGCTTTAAACTCTTGTGTCAAGTATTCCTGCATTTGTATCCTTTGACTGTCCTGACCTCTGGTGAAATTACAATCACTTTAACGTGTGCTTAGTTAACTTAGTACGTCCTTTCTCTGCTTTCCCAAAGAAGCGTCTGCGTTTTTGATCCTATTCATTTTTGAAGAGGTATGCCCAGCAAAGAAAACTCCCCTACCAGATGAACAGTACTCCAAATTGCTAACAGAAACCTTTTTACTGAACACCCAGTCAAAGTTTGGGCTTTTTTGTACCTATTTACTCAGACTAGTTGAAGCTGGCTTTTGATTGGGTTCCAGTAGAGGACAGTACAAGTACTGATAGAGTTCAGACTTCGCATTAGCTGTTTGGAGGTATGATTAGTCAGGTGCCAGTATGGTAAAGACCATGATTCTGCCAGTCATTGTATAACCACTGTATAAATAGTTGATTGTCAAGTTTTCCCTAGTGCTATTTAAAAATAGTAAAGGAAGACCTTTGAGAGCCTTCGGCATCACTTAAAAAGTCCTGGGTTTTAACATGGAAAGTGCTACTCTGGATGACTTTGATGTAGACTCTGAGAAAGATTTTTTTGAGTGAGCATCAATATATTAACAGGATTAATGCTCCCAGAGATAACCATGCGTCTGTGTCTGTGTTGCTTTTGTTCACAGTTAGTTCACTGATGAGTTTTCTACCTGTGTAATTAATTAAACATTAGCATTGTTATCAAAGCAACTTCCTCCAGCCCAACAAGAGGACTTAGTGACACACATCTAAAACCTTCATGCCTAGAAACTGGTATTTGAATGACATTAGTTTTCTTTGTGGTCTTTGATGCTCAAAAGTGTAATATATCAACAGCAATAAGACAGTGTGGCAGAGAGTCCTGTTTCCCCAGCATTTCATGCACCTGTGATTGTACAAGAGATGAGCATGTTTCCTCCAGACTCACCAGTGTTGACAGTCCCATGCCTTTTCTTTCCTATTACGGTGGAGGACCGCAGATCCTTGGCTGCTGATATAAAATCTGCCTTGAGGGTGCTACTCAGATCCTCTGCTCCCTGAACAAATTGGAATTTTCATTACAACATGTTGCCTTCACATGTGGATGGGAACGTAATCCCTGATTCCCTGCAAGTCCCCTTACCTGACCCCAGTCCATCCCTAAGAACAGGAGACATAATTGTTCATATCAGGTTGGAAATGGTTCTTGACATGTGGACATCAGAATCTAGAGCTGAATAGCCAGTGGAAGTCTTAGCAGGATAGGCTCATATGGGATTGAAACGACCATTGCTCTTCCAACCTAGTGGTTTCTTTGACTCCCCACTCTTTCTTGGGAAGTGGTGCTAGAAGTACATAGTGAGTGCTAACATACAGGGATTATTCTCCGCTGCAAAATAGGAGCTGGCCTTTTGCTATGGCAAGATGCAGAGGCAATGTGAAAGGATGGCAGATTTGCATCCCAGTGTTACAGTGTAAATCTGGCTATGTGCTGTGTAGAGCATTGTGATCTTGTCTATGTGATGAGTCAGATATGTAGCTCTAAGTGCCAGTGACTTGTCCTATCACTAGGCAGACAGTCAAATAAATTCTTCTTTTGTCAGATAACCTGCCAATCAAGTACTGGATACAGAATTGGAACGTGACACAGACAGGCTGCATACTGTAATGACAGCGTGCTGGCAATTATGTGCAAGTTGGCTCCCTTATCAGATGGGTACCATGTTCTCAGACCCTGTGGAGACAAACCAAGTTGGGTACAGAACTGAATACAGGTCAGCCCTGTTGTATTTAAGATGCGTTGTAGTCACCATCCCATTTTCCTTAGTACATACTGTCCACATTACACTTGAGACACTGAAACTCATAGGGTTGCAAGAATCCTCTGTCACTGAGATCATTATAGCAGTCTTGCTGTGTAATCTCCTGAACAGATCGTGAAGAACTGCACTGCTCTCCATTCTGTTTTCTGTTTATGTCCTTCGATGCTTCCTACTATGGCTGCCTTAGACCCAGCGAGGCAGCTGTTTATCTTGATGCCATGGGAAGGCATGTAATGAAGAATATATTTCAGAGCTATTAGTCTTGCTTTAAAAAAAAATTATATATATATTTGTTCAATGTATAAAGCTCACCCTGTGCCGGAGTTTCTTCCCTAACATGTGCAATCACAGAATCACAGAATAGTTGAGGTTGGAAGGGATCTTGAAGTCAATTGCTCCAACCCCCTGCTCAAGCATGGTCACCTGGAGCGGGTTGCCTAGGACCATGCAGCATGTGATATTGCCACTGCCAGCTTTGGACGTTACGGCAACCAAGTTGGAAGATTTCCTAACACAGAGTTTGGATATATATTCTGCCCAGTTTGGGCAGAAGATACTGCACATAGAGATAGACTTGCTAGCCAAGCAGGAGCACATTCTCAGGTGCAAAAAGGCTAAGGTTTGTCCTCTGCTTGGCAGAGGACTGGAAATTTATGATTAGGCAGATTGTCACTGCAGAGCACCAAAGTATGTAAGTACATGTAAGCCGTAAGCAGCACCTCTCAGGTCTCCAAAGATATGTCTGAAAGCTGAGGATACTGTCAGTGTCGCAACTAAAACTGGATTAATACCTTCTTAGAGAGCATCCATGCAGCTGGTGTTAGCAGGTACTCTTTCTCACTCTTCAGGGTCAAGGCAGTCAAGGGGACAGAGTGACAGTAGTCAGATAAATATGGTCGTATGCAACTAAAATCTCATTACCTCTACAATTACCTCACCCTGGAGAGTGCTGTCTGCATGGAGCTTCCTAGCCTTCCCCATGCCACCTCTTTATAGTTAGAGGCCCAGCATCTGGTTTGTCTTTCTAGCAAGGCTGAAGAATAGGTTTAAATACACTTCAGTGACAGTCATATTTGTATGTGTTTTTTTAGAACTGCTGACTTAGCCACGTCTTGTTTTACTCATAGATGCATTTGGTGGCTGATGTGAGATCCTCTCACCATGTACAAACTGACATGCTATCGGACAGTCTGGGAATCTATATGATCAAAGCATAGGAAATTTCAAAGAAAAATAATACAGCGTTTCTCTGCTTCTCTTCCTTTTTGACAGATCTGCAAGATGGCCACAAGAGGGTGATGTTTCAGCAGAGAAAACTTCCCTAAGATAAAGCAGTTAAGAGAAAGCAAGGACCAGTATCATGTTGACACTATTGCTTTTCTACTTGAAGAAAAAGCTGTGCTGTTTTAAAATTACAAAGGTGAAAAACTCCGGGAACTCTGAAGATGGGAACCCATCTAGCTATGCGTTGCACTTAATGCTTTCAGGTAAAAGAGGTAAGACATAGTAAACTGCTCCATAAACTCCTGCGTATTGCACCTGCAGGAGGCAGAGACTGGAGGTACCTCACAAGTTGACTCTTCATTGGGAGAAGATTTTAGAGAATGAGTACCTGAGTGATTATGTGACAGTGGCATCCCAATTACACCAGGAGCTGGCAACTGTGTTCACAGTTTTGTCTTTGAGTTACCATTCTCCTCTCTGTCTGAGGGCTCTCTGTGTGAGTGATGGAATCCAAATCACGGCAGCTTTGGCAGGTCTTTGAAAAGCAGCACCACAGAAGAGACATGGTGAAACTCCTGTGAACAGCATATTGCTAGCAAAATTTGTAGTCTGAAAGATTGCTGCTCAAACATTTTGCCTGGAAAGTCCATGAGACATCCCAGAGGAAGCACAGGGAGATAGATAGTAAACCTTCCGCTCTTCTCTTTTGTGGCATTTCCTGGTGCAAAAGATAATAAGAAAATAGTAGATGCTTGAAGGAAGAACATGGAAGATCACAGAAGAAACAGGGTTGGCAGATGAGAGTCAAGGGACAAAGTATTTCATTAAAGTGATCTGTGCAACTGCTTTGAAGCTGAAAGCAGTTATTGACAAGTTGAACTGTAACTGCAAACCAGGGAATAAAACTTAGCAAATACAGCAAGTATAGCTCTTTAAGCAGAAATAGAAGAGGTCAGATCCAGAAGAGGATTTTTTTTCCCCAGTACCCTTGAGGCAGTTCTGCCCAGCTGCTCTAACAGGTTCTTCGGAAGTTGGGTTCAGCTGTCAGAATAATACTTTGTGTAGATGTCCAAAAAAATTCAGGATGGGGTCTTTAATCATTAGTGGAAACTACAACATGCTCAACAGCTGAAAAATAGCTATTCTGTATTAGAGAATACTTTTTAACCTGGAACTCTGTAATCAATGGAGATGTTAAAATTATCCAACTGGGCAGAAGTTATCCAATATTGGCTAAATAAAATGTGTGTGCAGTGTTGCACCTGAGGGCAAACATACAAGAAAAAAAAGCAATAAGTAGAGAACAAACATTCTATGAAAGTATGATGAGTTTTGTTAATGAGAGATTTGTTAATGATTAATGTTTGTCCTTGCTTTCTGATATTACAGTAGAATAAAGCGGAACATTGACAGAGGTCACAAAAAATTAAAAAATAAAGCAGTTCATCCAAGTTTGCCAGCAGCTATTGATTTTATCTAACCAGTTATGTTTAATCCAGAGGAAGCAGGAGCTGTTGATTGCCTTTGCACTGTTTTTTTAATTCTTATTATTATTTTTATTTTTTAAACCATAGCATACACAAAGGGAGATTTCCAAGATGCAGCATCAAGCCCTCCTTTGGTCCAGCATCCCTGTTTCATGTTGCAGTGGAACCCCTGGGATCCACAACTGTTTTCTTACTGTTTGCATTTTTTGTCTCCTTGTCTCTTCAGTCTACATGAGGGAAGATGTCTGAAACAGGGAAGTTGCCTCTTGAGCCATTTGCTTTGCCACCTTTGTGGTGCACATTAAGCAGGGCCTGGTCCAGTGATTAAAAAACTTGGGACTGTATTGTAGTTCTAATAATAAGGGTGTATTTTTTAAATTAAATTATATTTGTCCAGAGACTGATCAGTTGTTGACAGCAACGCACTCCCTCTCTATTGGGTATCTCATCCACAGGTGCTCCAGAAGAGCCCTTCTCCGGCAAAATCTGAGCCACTGCTGAGTTTCTAAACTACGTGTTGGAAAAAAAAAAAATGATACTGTGAGCTACATGGTGCCTTTTTTACTGTGATGATTTTCATCCATAGCTAAATTTTTTAATTCACTAGTCCCATGCATTTTCCTCTGAGAGTTATTATGGGTAGGTTTCTTTTTCTTTTGGTGATTACCTTATTTGTATTAACAAAAGCTTTAAGAAAACCTAGAATAGTGGAGCAGGATGGGCAATAACCAAAGGCTCTGTAGCTGAACCTGTGACTGCGTCCTAACCAATTTGTTTATGCTTATGTGTACCTAAAAGATCAACTTGTGGAATGACTGTGACAGCTTTGCCCACCTGCTCCTAGGCATACATCCCCGAGATCCAGAGCTGCCTCACACACAGCCTGTATAAAGGATTACAATTGAAGAAACAAGTGCATTGATAGAGCAAAAAGATAGACCATTCTTTCCTCCTTGGACTCATTAGAGCTGACAAAATAGAAATGAAGGAATGAAAAATACTCCAAGACTGTGAGGTTGGTACATGAATAGGCACTAAGTAGTTCATAAGGACTGCAAAGAAAAATGCAGTTGATGGACCAGTTCACCAACTGACAATATAAAATCTCAGAAAAGCCCCATTCAGCTGATTGAAACCAAGTGCATGACACAAATTCTGTCATACAGGAGGTTCAGCAATTCTACTCATTTGTGCCACTGGATGTCCCCCATGCTACAACCAAATATATCCACCTCAGACTGTACCTCCTCCATTAAATCTGTTCCAAATTTCCTGTGAGTGATTGTGTTCAGGCCATGAAGTTCCTCTGCTGGAAGAGGCGCAGAAAGAATTCATTCTCCCCTTTCAGAATTTAAGACAAATCAATGAGTTATTAGAGTCCCAAAGAAGTAAAGCTTGAGAAGCCTTCTGATGTAAACTACTTCATCTTGGCTCAAAGCTGTGCATGCAGCCATTTTTTTTTTAATAGTGAATACTAGGTGAATGTATGTGCTTAATTAACATGGAAGGTGGAGATGTTGGTGCAATTCCTCTGTAACTGCATTGCTGCTATCCTTGGGACCTCATTTTCAGCCAGTTTTAGACAGGATCCTGATCTGGCTTGACTGTTGTCAGGATGTTGTGCACCCATCCTCAGGCTCCTGTGTCCTTACCTTAACATGTATTACTTCACTGAACGTTCTCATGTTGCAGATTAGCCTGTGGAAAGCATCACGTCTATTCTACTCTGCTGCTAAAATCTTATCAATTTCACGTAGGATTCTTCATAGCCCCTTGCAGAAAATCACAGTGTCAACTTCTGCCTTACAAGACAAGGGCTTTGCCATGACCAGACGTATTAAGGTTAAATGTTAACTGCATCATTCTACAACTTACAAGTCATACCTACTTGTAACATGCTGTGCTGATAGGACTCAAGATAAGGTGCAGAGCTGGTCACTATTTTTCAGGTGATTGCAGAAATGTCATTTGACCAGCCAGCACAAAAGGTTTGGCTAAATATTTGTGCCTGAACTCACGGGACCCAAAACACAACTCAGTTGACTCAGGACCAAGCCAGTGATGTTACTTCTGCTCTTCAGTCATTTAGAGCATATAACAGATTGCTATGTCCTCACTTGGCCTCCGAAAGGGCAAGGAAGTTCAGGCCTTATCACCTGTTGAGTGATCTGTACAGTGACCTCAGCAGTAAACCGCTCTGTTGTTCCTGTTGGTGATCATCTTTGAATAGAGATTAGCTTTAAATTATAGTCAGCATTAAATGAGAAGAGGCCCTTCCACAGGCCAGGCAGCAAAAGTCAGGAATTGAGACAGCAAGTTGACAAGCATACATGCTTTGCAAACACTGCATACTTTATAAGAAAAATGATGATGGACAAGTTCACAAACTGACAATATAATATCTCAGAAAGGCTATGTTCAGCTGATTGAAACCAACTGCATGACAAAAATTCTGTCATAAAGGAGGTTAAGCGATGAAGATCAAAATGAATGTATGTGCTTAATTAACATGGGAGGTGAAGATGTTGGTGTCACATCCAGGAAGCAAAGAAATGGATACCAAATCTGGTGAAAGCCATATGCTGGTAGTTGGTGATTTTGGTCCTAATATGCAGAGCCTTTATTAAGGTTATAATAACCTGGGCTTTGAGATGACACAGATATGGAATTTAAGAAAGCTGTCTCATGCAAAGTTTATCATTGATAGGTCAGTCACAGCATAAGGTGTAAGCCTCCACTCTCTAATGCAGGGTCTGAGCTGTGCTAGAAGCCTTAATGTTTGTTATTCTCAGGAATCTGAGCGTGCACTGTCACGGAGAAGCGAAGGCCATAAGGCAGTAGGGAACAGAGGTTCCTGCAATGAACAAGTTACATTTGAAGAAATGAGGTAAGTCAAATGCAGACTTCATGGCTAGGTTTTAACAACTATATCTTCAGCTCCTTGACTACCCACTCTCAGTGTTTAATACTTAGGATGCTGCTGTATTCTCTGCACTGAAACTAATCCTGTATGACAGCAGGGAATTTCCAGATCCAGATCAATTCATGCCAGAGCATTTCTTGGTTAGAATTGGTGGTTTTAAGGCAAGGGAGTTGTTCCTGTCTTTTTCTGCAAGGGGTTAAATTGTGTTTCTTTCAGATCTCAGGCTCTCCTTTGCCTTTGCCTTTGCCTTGCCTTGCCTTGATCGCCTGAGGAGCTGTAAAGTGTCTTCAGCAGTGACTACGTAGCGTCTTTTGGTCAGGTGCTGGAATGGGGTGCCCAGGGAGATGACTGAGTCACCATGCTTGGAGGTGTTCAAGAAACGTTTAGGTGTTGTACTGAAGGACATTGTTGGTGGATGAAAAACTTAACATGAGCCAGCAGTGTGCTCTTGGAGCTCAGAAAGCAAATGGTACCCTGGGCTCCATCAGAAGAGGGGTGGCCAGCAGGGAGAGGGAGGTGATTGTCCCTCTCTACTCTGCCCTTGTGAGACCCCATCTGGAGTACTCGGGTCCTCAATAAAAGAAAGACAGAGAGCTGCCAGAGAGGATCCAGAGGATGGCCACAAAGATGATCAGAGTGCTGGAGCACCTCCCCTATGAAGGCAGGCTGAGGGAGCTGGGCTCATTCAGCCTGGAGAAAACAAGGCTGCAGGGTGACCTCATAGCAGCCTTTCAGTACCTAAAGGGAGCCTATAAACAGGAGGGGAGTCAACTCTTAGAAATGGTAGATAACAGCAGGAGAAGGGGAAATGGTTTTAAGTAGAAGGAAGGAAGATTAGGTTGGACATCAGGGGGAAGTTCTTTACTTCTGAGAGTGGTGAGGTGCTGGAACAGCCTGCCCATAGAGGTTGTGGATGCCCTGTCCCTGGAGGTGTTCAAGGCCCAGTTGGATGGGGCCCTAGGCAGCCTGGTTTAGTATTAGATATGGGGATTGGTGGCCCTGCATGCAGCACGGCGGATGGAGCTTGATGATCCTTGAGGTCCCTTCCAACCCAAGCCAATCTATGATTCTATGATTGTTTAGTGTGGAAAGATTGGTGATAGGTGGATGGTCAGGCTGGATGATCATGGAGGTCTTTTTCAACCTTGGTGCTCATTCTTGATTGAAATGTTGTTATGCCATCGCTCTCTTCCAGACACATTTGTGTCTCTCCTTTTGGCATTATCCTTATTCACTGTTTAGCATGAAAGAACAGGACCATAATCCTAGCAGGTGCTCACATACCTTCATTTTTTTTGTGTATTTTTGGATGAGAAACCATGAAGTTGAGAAACTATGTCTGTGCAATCCTTAAATCCTGCATGGTTTGATTCTTCTGTAAAGCTTTAACATGACATTGCGCTGATATTACAGGTGCTAAATAGCTCTGCATAGCATAGATTCAGCTCTGTTTTCACTGCGATCACAGTAAGCTATACGCTGCAGGGAACGTGGTCAGTTTGGGAAATGCCAGACCTACATCCAGAGATCTGCCTTGGTCAGTTCATACACACCTTTTTAGGTGATGCCTTAAAAATTAATCTAGTGATCTTTACATACTTCATAAAAGTAATGAGAAGAGGCAAGCTGCTACTCAGCTTGTAAATGGCATCATGGAGATCCCAGTGTTATTTCACTCTCTTTTTTCACAATGAGCAGTGGTGTAATCGCAGATTTTGTTCCGGTAGGACTAATAAGGTCAGTCCAGTCTTCTTCCACATTGCTTCTGAGAATGGAAGTGTCTAAAAGCCATAATGCATTTCATATAAACAAGTGAAATAAAACAGTCAGATATATACCTGTTTTGGACAGCGTTTGGGAGTCTAAGCGTTGTGGAGAAAAGTTTTCCACTGGAACGTGTCTTTCAGGAATGTCAGAAAAAGAATTTGGTGCATTACTTCTTCTTAGATTTGCAGGATGAATTTTATTTTCACAGACCTTCACTGTAATTATGGAAGAGACCCATTTCCCCAGCCATCAGATTAACTATTTCCACACGATGGGTGATGATATGTACTGGGACAAGAATACAGTAGATGGTTATGTTCTGACAGAATGAAATGGTTCCATGTTGCTTTATGATTTCCTTTACAAACAGGCCACAAGCAGACTGAAAGCACAGAGAGAGATGTGCCTGAAGCAGCCTCTATGAAAACCCTTCAGAGCAAGCATCTTTTCCTACTGTGTGAGGATCAGGCAACGGGGACAGCAGCAGCGGCGGCAGCAGAAGGGTTCTTAGAGCCCACACACCCTGACACATCAGGAACCTTACCTGGTGATGTAAGTGCAAAGGAGAGCCTCGATCATTATCCCTAAGGAACTGTCACCTTCCCTGTGCAGTCACCTACTCTCATTCTATTTAGAGCTGGCTGTGCTGATTATAAGAGCAGCATGCAATTACTTTTCTTTAAAAGCATACCCTTTCTGTCCCTAAAGAAACTAGCAAATGATCTGAGTGTCTCAGTCTCATCAGGCTGGGCAATGACTGTCATTCAAGAAGAGTTCTCCTGAATTTGGGAGGTGGCAACTGTCTTCCCTTGTCTAACGTGGAAGAAATGAGACCTCATAAGGTCGGGGAATTTTTGCCGTAGAGGCGAGTACTGGAGAAATGTCAATATCCTTGTGATCTACAACAGGCTTCAGAGTAAAGTTCTGCAGGATGGATGTTAAAAATAGGAATATCTCCATCCGGGCCAGACCTTCTCCTGCACAGATGCGTTTTCCTGCAAGGAAAGAATGAGAAAAAAGGGAGGAGATGCTAGAGTACTTTTGCTGGTAACTTATTTTAACCCCTCTGCCATGAAGGTTTCGGCTTCTCTGAATGGGCATGCAGCACTGCATCCTTTTGGGGATGTGAACTGAATTAAACTAAGGTCTCGGTGTTCAGAACAGTGTGGGAGTAGTGGGTGGGCCAAGGCAATTTGAAGGCTTCAGTTTTTCCTGTTCTATTGCTGTTTTAAGGCTAGACAGGAGAGGGAAGTGACATGGGTTCAAGTCCCACTTCATGCATCTTTTCTTGGAGGATGCATTGGAGGAGCTCTGGCACTCTTTAAGAAAAGGAGGTAAACTGAAACTGTAGTACATGGGGTAGAGCGGCCCAGAAGCGACCAGCAGATCTCCAGACATTGCTGTTCAGACCATGGTGGCAGAGCCACTGAAATCTCTGAAGAGCTTCTAGGAGAGGATAGTCTAGGACCTGACATAGAAAGA
>JACDJE010000460.1:1008630-1028156 GCA_016647715.1 Pavo muticus
TATTTTTCAGGTGATTGCAGAAATGCCATTTGACCAGCCAGCACAAAAGGTTTGGCTAAATATTTGTGCCTGAACTCACGGGACCCAAAACACAACTCAGTTGACTCAGGACCAAGCCAGTGATGTTACTTCTGCTCTTCAGTCATTTAGAGCATATAACAGATTGCTATGTCCTCGCTTGGCCTCCGAAAGGGCAAGGAAGTTCAGGCCTTATCACCTGTTGTGTGATCTGTACAGTGACCTCAGCATAAACCGCTCTGTTGTTCCTGTTGGTGATCATCTTTGAATAGAGCTTAGCTTTAAATTATAGTCAGCATTAAATGAGAAGAGGCCCTTCCCCAGGCCAGGCAGCAAAAGTCAGGAATTGGGACAGCAAGATGACAAGCGTACATGCTTTGCAAACACTGCATACTTTATAAGAAAAATGATGATGGACAAGTTCACAAACTGACAATATAATATCTCAGAAAGGCTTTGTTCAGCTGATTGAAACCAACTGCATGACACAAATTCTGTCATAGAGGAGGTTAAGCGATGAAGATCAATATGAATGTATGTGCTTAATTAACATGGGAGGTGGAGATGTTGGTGTCACATCCAGGAAGCAAAGCAATGGATACCAAATCTGGTGAAAGCCATATGCTGGTAGTTGGTGATTTTGGTCCTAATATGCAGAGCCTTTATTAAGGTTATAATAACCTGGGCTTTGAGATGACACAGATATGGAATTTAAGAAAGCTGTCTCATGCAAAGTTTATCATTGATAGGTCAGTCACAGCATAAGGTGTAAGCCTCCACTCTCTAATGCAGGGTCTGAGCTGTGCTAGAAGCCTTAATGTTTGTTATTCTCAGGAATCTGAGCGTGCACTGTCATGGAGAAGCGAAGGCCATAAGGCAGTAGGGAACAGAGATTCCTGCAATGAACAAGTTACATTTGAAGAACTGAGGTAAGTCAAATGCAGACTTCATGGCTAGGTTTTGACAACTGTATCTTCAGCTCCTTGGATACCGATTCTCAATATTTACTACTTAGGATGCTGCTGTATTCCCTGCAGTGAAACAAATCCATATGCAGATCAATTCATGCCAGAGCATTTCTTGGTGAATGGGAACTGCTGAATCATGGGCTGAACCTCTGTTTTATCACCTGAGGCAAGCACTAAGTCAGCCACGGGAGCACAGGTGAAGGCAATTCAGCTGTGCAACCGGAAGGGGTGGAGCCTGGCTGCACCTCTCCTAGAGCCCACTTAAGGGCTGACTGCCACTGGGGAAGGATCTCTTTTTGGAGGTTGCTTTTTTGGTTTTTTTTCTGTGAGCCTAGTACACTGGTGTGCATTTCTTTTCTTTTTTTTTTTCTTTATCTCTTTCCACCATGTTAATCCTTCTTGTTATACATTCTGTGAAATACCGGGCTAATCATGCCACTCTACTAATTGTATGTTTGTTGATTGTACACTTGGAATGAAATGATGGCTTTGAGGCAAGTGAGTTGTTCCTGTCTTCTGCAAGGTGTTAAACTGTGTTGCTTTCAGTTCTCAGGCTCTCCTTTGCCTTGGTCTGCCTGTGGAGCTGTCAAGTGTCTACAGCAACAACTGTGCAGTGCCTTTGCTTTCCTTTAAAGCCTCTCTTGTTCGTAGCAGGGCCTACAGTTTTGTTTTTTGCTTCTGTCTCTGTGTTCATTATGCTCATGTGCCGTACTTGGGAGTGTCTCAGTCATGCTGGAGTACATCCACCATTTACTGATTTATGTTGTATTAATTTATAATGGTGGGCTAGGCAAGTGCTGCTGCCCTCCTAGGGGGGAACAGCTCAAGTGGCTTTCTTTTTTTCCTGGATTGTTTCCTTGTTCCTCATCTGGGACATCTTTAGCGGGCCTGAAACCTGCTGGTTCTATCCTTCATTACCGCTTGCGCAACTGACTGACATTTCCATAGATGCTTCCTAGCTCCCTAGAAACTTCTTAAACTTACAGACGTTCTTATGTTCTCTGAGATGTATCTGGGAAATAACAGGGCAAAGAATGAATTAATCAAGTTTGAAAGCCTCTCTTTGTGTTGCGAAGTGACAGGACTTTGTGTCAAGTCTGCCATGGAAAGTCATGTAGCCCTGCCTCAGTTCTGCAAGTAAGCATGCAATGTCCTGTGTACTGTCCCAACAGAAGCAAGAGCCTTGGCAACACTGAGTGTGAGCAGGCACAGAGAAAGAGCAGTATGGCTGCATGGAGAAATAGGCTTTTATTGCCTGTTATTTTTTTAACTAATGTTTTCCAGTTTAGCGGACAACAAAGATTGATGAAATAAAGCCTGCTCATTAACTCTTCTTCCCTTTTAAACATCTGATCCTTAATCTCTCAGGAAGTGCTAATACCACTTTGTGTTCAATCAGGTGAACTCAGAGGAAATGCAAGCAGCCATTGGTTGCTATAGCACTGCTGTTTGTACCACAGCGCAGTGAGACAAGGTGAGACTTGCAGGGCACAGCTTTAGTGCTTCTCTGATCACAGATTCCTGCTCCATATAATCATGGAGTCTCTGGGAGCTACAGCTGTTTACTTGCTGCTTTGCACAGGCTGCCTTCTTGTCTGTTCAGCATGGAGGAAGGTGTCTGGAACAGGCAAGTTGCCTCCTGAGCCACTTAGCCATGGCAAAGTCATAGAATCATAGAATCACACAGGTTGGAAAAGACCTTAAAGATCATTGAGTCCAACCACAAGTCAAAGGAAGCACAGTGAGCTTTCTCCTTTTTTTTTTTTTTTCTTTCTGACAAGAAGACTTCTAACAGTTGGTCCAGGTTACGAATATTGATAAGGTAGATGATATTTTCATGTATTTTCTTTCATTTGTATTTCTGTTGTTCTGTGATATTTTTTGCTTTAAACTTCTTGTAACACCGAACAACTCATGGTATATCAATACTATTAACACAGTGAAAGAAATGAACATTTGGCTGCTTACCTAAACAATTAATGTCACTGTGGTGATATTTCAAGTGCTGTATTATTCCACATAGCACAGATTCAGCTCTGTTGTCGCTGCAACTACAGTAAGCTATACACTGCAGAGAATGTGACCAATCTGGGAAATGCCAGTCCTACATCCGTACATCTGTCTTTGTTAGCTCATAGAAATCCTTTACCTGAAATTTGTATAATTTCTTTAGCGGTTTTTACGTATTTCATGAAAGTAATGCGAAGATTCAAGCTGCCATTCATCTTCTAAAGGCATCATGGAGATCCCACAATTCTTTCACTCTTTTGTCTCAATGAGCAGTGCTTTATTGCGGTTTTAATTCTGATAGGTCCTATAAGTACAGTCCAGCCATTTCCCACGTTATTGGTGAGACCGGAGGTCTTCTAGACCGTGTCTTAAAGCCATAATGCTTTTTTTTTTTAATAAATGACTGAAAAGAAACAGTCAAGATATTAACCTATTTTGAACAGCATGTAGGAGTCTAAGCTTTGTGGAAAATGACTTTCCACTGGAGGTTGTCCTTCTAGGATCACACAGAAAAGCATAAGTCTTCTGTCCCTAAAGAATCTAGCAAATGATCTGAGTGTCTCAGTCTCATCAGGCTGGGTAATGACTGTCATTCAAGAAGATTCTAATTTGGGAGGTGGCAGCTGTCTTCCCTTGTCTAACGTGGAATAAATGAGACCTCATAAGGTCGGGGCATATTTGCCAGAGAGGTGACTACTGGAGAAATGTCAACATCCTTGTGATCTACAACAGGCTTCAGAGTAAAGTTCTGCAGGATGGATGTTAAAAATAGGAATATCTCCATCCGGGCCAGGCCTTCTCCCGCACAGATGCGTTTTCCTGCAAGGAAAGAATGAGGAAAAAAAGGAGGTGATGGTAGAGTACTTCTGCTGGTAACTTATTTTAACCCCTCTACCACGAAGGTTTCGACTTCTCAGAATGGGCATGCAGCACTGCATCCTTTTGGGGAGGTGAACTCAATTAAACGAAGGTCTCGGTGTTCAGAACAGTGTGAGAGTAGTGGGTGGGCCAATGCAATTTGAAGGCTACAGTTTTTCCTGTTCTATTGCTGTTTTAAGGCTAGATAGGAGAGGGAAGTGACATGGGTACAAGTCCCACTTCATGCATCTTTTCTTGGAGGATGCATTGGAGGAGCTCTGGCACTCTTTAAGAAAAGGAGGTAAACTGAAACTGTAGTACATGGGGTAGAGCGGCCCAGAAGCGACCAGCAGATCTCCAGACATTGCTGTTCAGACCATGGTGGCAGAGCCACTGAAATCTTTGAAGAGCTTCTAGGATAGTCCAGGACCTGACATAGAAAGAGCTCCTTACCTGTAGAAAATGGCATGAAGTAGTCACTCTTTCTGAAGGTACCATTTGCATTCAGGAAATGTCCAGGGTCAAATTTTTCTGGGTTTGGAAATTCCTTGCAGTCTTGCAGGATGGGAGACAGCAGAGGGAATACCATGGTGTCCTGAATTAGCGCAGGGAGAAGAAAGTTAAAGTGGAGGCATGCCAAAGTAAAGCCCCTTCGAGCAGTTCCCAGAGCTGAATACATAAGCATTGCTCTGGTGTAACTGCTATGTGGTCCCAGTAAGCTCCACTGTCAGTCAGAATGAGCAGTGTTAGAATGTTGTGGGTAAAGTTGGTAGAACTGCAAAAAGTGCCAGCAGTACAGTCTTGGGTGACATTTAGATGGCTTAGAGAAACAGGCTTGTTTTTTTTTTTTCCACAGCACCCATTCATATCTAGGAGCCAGCTTGCTACCTTTCCACATAGATGCAGTTCATTCAGTAATAATTGTTTGTATTGCAAGTAAAAAGTAGGAAAAGACTGGTTCAAAAAAGGAAGGCTACAACACCGTACAACTTAATGCATACTAGCACCTCAAAAGGACCAGTTCTTCTCCCAAATCAAGTTATTCTGTTTCTGGATTGCATTCCAGTGTGTTTGAAACTTAAGTAAAATGTAACCATTTTAGCACAACACAGCAAGAGATTATGAATGTTCCCAGCAACAGACCTTGGGGATGATATAGTCTCTGAGCTTGGTGTCCTTTGTCACAGCATGTGGAACATTAAGAGGAAGGAAATCAATGAATCTCTGGATTTCATGGATGACGGCATCTGTGTATGGCAGCTGGCTCCTGTCTGCCATGCAGGGGCTTCGGTCTCGCCCAACCACACGGTCAATCTCCTTGTGAATTTTCTCTGTTAGGGAATAAGTAAATTGAATGGATGTTTCCCAAAACCTTTCCTCAAGGTTGCAGCAAAGCTAGCTTTTCACCTCTGAAGAATATATGAACGTACTTGGTACTGATGGCTCTCTCCTGGAAGTAAAGCTAAGACTGATGGGCATCTCTGCTCTTAGGGACTGTTGCCAGCAGTGGTAGTGACACAAACTGTCCGCTTTGAACCCATGGCTTACAATATATTTTCAAGTGAATATTCCCTTTCCTCTTACCTTCAATCTCTGGGTATTTCTGGAGAATCAGAAGTCCATATCTGAGTGTGGTGCTGGTTGTCCCTGTTCCCGCAAGGAACAAGTCAAGTGTGGTTCTGGTCAAGGACTCAACAGTGAAATAAGAGTTCCCTTTCTCCTGGAGGAAAATTTGGCAGAATTCTTTGAGTGAAAACGATAGGAAGCTTTTCTACAAAGGAAGCCTTGTGCCAGTGTTGTATGTTTTTAGACACACCTAACGTCTTTTCAAAAATACAACCCTCCCCAGAACATCAGGAATAACAGTTCTTATATGGCCATTTGAGATAATATGGGAAGAGTATTGAATTACGTTGGTGAGGTTGGCCTACAGCTTTCCTAGCTTTGGCTGGTGCTGTATGCTGTTGTTAGTGCTGCGCTTACAAATCTTTCAGAGGAAAATGGAGGGGAGAGAGTGAAGGTGCCAAGAAAAGCAAATTTCCCTCTGTATTTGCACAAACCCAGTGTGCTGCTACAACTGGGAGACGATGCAAGGATTCAAACGGTGGTTTTCCTATCATCCAAAGAGCTCTCACTCACTCTTACATTACCTGCTGCATTTTGCTGATAAAAGCATCAATAAAATCTCGAGGACAGCTGGGATCGAAAGATTCCTGGTGTGCTCTTATGATTTCAGTAATAAAGTCATCAACTTGACCAATGCTATTTATTAGTGTTTGATGAGGCCCAGGCAAATAATCCAGGATGGTTGGGAAGAAATTGTAGAGCTGTGAGAATAAAAGGAAGAAGAAGCATATTTTGGTTAAAGTGCTGACAATAAATTGTTCCCCTAACTCTTACTATGAGAAGGAAGAAACTGTTTTGGAAATGTAGGTCTATATTATTCAACTGGATTTTAATGCCTTTTACATCATGGCTTCACTGTACTCAAGGAAAGACATCATTTAGCGTACTTTTGCAATTATATCCTTCCTTGGACGTGCAATCAGAAGTACAGAATGTTTAAAAAACAAAAGAAGAAAAGCACAATAGAAGTTGGCCATGTAACTGACTTTTTGGCCTTCAAAATTCTTTTCCACGTTTAGGGAAATTCATACCAATGAAAAATGAATAACATAAATAAATATTCATTTTAAAACCACAATCATTAATACATTTATTAATGGAATGAAACGGCACAAACCTGTGTTTGTATTCTGTTCTGGTACTTTTCATTTTCTTCCAGCATCTCAATTAAATCCAGAAATTTCTTGTCCTCGTAGTCAAACCGATCCCCAAATACAACGGAAGAGATGATGTTGGAAACAGCATGCGTTAAAAACACAGTAGGATTGAAAGGTTTCTCTGCAACATAAGAAAAAGTCACTTGCTTTCAGTATTTCAGTCATCATCTCCTCCCCTGATACCTACGGGGAAGTTTTGTGCCCTGACTTGATGCCCAGATTTGTGCAGTCCTTGAAGAAGGTAGTGAGAGGCTTATCCAATTGGTTCTTCTCTACTTGTAAATAATTGATTTTCCTGTCTGAATGGTTTAAGTCCCTGTCCCGGAGATGGAGGCTTACAGTGGTGCATTGGCAATGCAGTGTTTTTCACAGGAAAAGAGCAATGCGGGTGAGCATGTTCTCTCAGATTGGTAGCAGGGATTTTTATATGTGAATCCAGACTGAATTTTCTAGTGGTTCATGGAGAGCAGTGGTACTTTGGCATCCTATTGTGTCTATCTGTTTTCTTCCTCCTTGCAGAACATCACACATGAAGGCTGTCTATGGAAAGGAAGCTTAATGTCCAGGGTATTACCACCCTCAGGGGAGGTTCTTAAAAGAAATAGTAGTTTACATCCTACCAGGAATGCATGTATAGGTTAAAATAGCAGAAACTGGAGCTGTATGCTCACTTCCTGGGTCAAAGTTGTGACGAAGCAGTGGCACAACCCTCACTGTCTCATTGCAGATACACAAGGTTTCCCAGTAGATACATGTTCATGTCTTACCACGTGTGTTCCTGATCCTCTCCACCAGAAAACGAGCTTCCTCCTGGATTCGCTCCTCAATGCCCTTCTTCCCCATTCCAAAATCACGCAGGGTGGTGAGGGCAAATCGTCGGATCTGCCTCCAGGCCTCTCCATTGCTGGTCACAATGCCTGTCACAAGACGGAACAACAAGGACTCCATGAGGAAGTAAATTTTCTGCCTCCCACCCCCATTCTTGAATAGATATCTACCACAATTGCTGTATGCCCCAAACCCTAACTTTCCTGCAGTTATGGAGGTGACAAGTTGATCAGTCTGACCAAGGCACCACTGTTAATTTCCACAATAAGAGAAATGACAATGGGCTGTCAATAAAAAGGGACCACTGGTACTGAAGTCAACTTGGCCACAAGCAGATGGCTAAGACAAATTTCCAAATGTTCAGTGACGCACCTTCACACATGGTATCATTACTGGAAATACCATGGGACAAGCATTTACTTGAATAAATGCTCTGCTGGGAGCTGTCATGGCGAATGAGCCCAGGGCCCAATCTTGAGTGTGAGCCTTACTTGCACATCCTATATTTGCTTGTCAGCTTTGTGTTCTGGAATTTCCATTTGACGGCTCCTGAGCTGTAGGGACTTTGCCAGTATTTTCCGAAATGGAAGAATAACAGTAAGATCTTTGAGGCACATTCTGTCAACAAAATTTTAGCCAGAATTTGAAGGGTGCTGAAAATAGAAAGGAACTCACTGAAGCCAGCCTAGGACCTTAAACAGTCCTCCAGGCCTTCAACCTACTGCTAGGTCCAAGTAATGTGTTGGGCTTTTAATACTTTATTCCTAATTTTTATGCGTAAATGTAGTACTTGAAGCCCACCGGTCACTCCTCCACTGCCCTCACAGGTGGATTCCTGTAGCAATGGCATGATCAGTTCTGTATGGCAGTGTTACCAGAGACGTACCCATGCCTTTGAAGACTTTCTCAAAAAGTGGCAGATTGCCTCTCCCACTGAAGGCTTCTCCGTTATCAATTAGGGCTTCTTTCACAATGTCGTAGCCATACAGCACCACAGCCTTCTTGGGGCCTAAATGTATTGTGAAGATAGGACCATACTTTTTGCTGAGCTGCAGGAAGGAAGAACATGAGGAACAACACATCTGGATGTTAATCATGGAAAAAGAATTTTGCAGCTTCAGATGAGAGTTCTTTTCTTTTTTTTGTTTTTCCTCAGGAACTATTTGCAGATTGTGCACCACAGTGACAGACAAAAGGTCTCTTCCCTTTTGCACCAATCCCTAGAGCAGTGTAACTTCATCCTGGTGGGAGGCACACCGTCACTCACACTGCAGAAGGCTGGAGCATGCTTGGTTCAGCAGAACCTCACCTTAGTCAGTGCTAATGGTGTGTGAGATGAGAGCTGGGAAACACACTGACTCACACACAATTAATCTACAAGGCTTAACTGTGCCAGGTACACACCTCTGAGCCCTTCACATGTGCTATGGTTTGAGGCACTGTTTTGCTGTTATTACTTTGCAACATGGGGCAGGCAAACAAAGGCTGAAAAGAAGAAAGAGAAGGACGTTCTTGACAATGACACTGGAAAATCTACTATTGCACAACTTAGTGACCAGTGCAGCTGTGTTACTGCCTGATGTCTCACAACTGGGAAAATGCTACACAGCCACAATGTTTCATACTACTGTTAAAACGTGTGCATTTGCTGGGACTGAATGTGTGCCCAGAACTTCCCAAGGGGCCTGCTTTCTCAGTGTGACTGGGATTTGCCCCCAGAGCGTCCTCAGGTGGTGAATAAGAGCCCTGCTCAGAGTGTCTGGGAACCAAGTAATTCCTCAGCCCTCTCCCATCTGTCTACCACCATCCCATCACCGTACCCTCAGAAACAGGCTCCACAGCCAAACTTACTCCGCCTATTCTCTCACAGGCACTGCAACGTAGGCTTTTTTTTTTTTGGCAGATGCATGACAGTATCCAGGAGAGAAAACAGACAGCACCATTCACCTTCAAACTCCTTTGATTCGGCCCTTATACTCAAAAATTCCCCTCCCAGGAGATTATACCTACTTGCCAGGGAGCTGAGGCAAGAAAATAGAATAAGGTCTTCCATAATTCAGCGCTGGGCTCTTTTGCCAGAGCAGTGAGGAGATGGGCACAAAAGGGTTGTGGTGGATATGGTAAAAGCATCAGTACCTTGTCTGGAAATTTATTGCAAAATGCAGTACGGACATAAGGCCAGTGCAGGTCTTGTCATCAGCACTGTTACTGCAGTAGTCAGTGTAATACATCAAAAACAAAGGCGTACCCAGAAGCATTTCTGTTCAAGTCTGACAGATGGTCAAACAACATTGGCATTGTCTGGTGAATTAAGACGAGTGGAGACAACACAGGAAAGAAAGAGACAGTCTTACCTCCTTAAAGCTTCCCATCAAGTCCCATGGGTTCAACTGAAGAACATTTCCAATAATGGGGATTGGCATGGGACCAGGAGGCTCCTTCCCTCTTTGTGATGTACTTCTCCATGCAGCAATGAGAAGGCATGAGATACAGACCAGCAAGAGGATTGTGGGCAATCCCAGGAACAGCATGGTGGGCTGAGGAAGAGATGCCAAGTGTCAGAAGAGTCTGAACTGGGACCTGCAAACCTGAGGTTATTTATAAGCTGTAGAACAAAAGCACGTGGATTAAATCAGCCAATATCACCTCCCTGTTCCTGCTGAGGCAGCAGATTAATTATTAATCTGCTCAAGATTAGAATGAGCAAACTAGGGATGAACTCATTGTTGACTGACTTTTTTACACGGACAGCTTGTGTGCCTTTGGGTAATCATTCATATGATTCATAATGATCTCATGCTACCAAATGATCTCAAAATGCAGAAATACTAAAGTCTAGCAGCTGAATGTATGCTTGAACTCTTGTCCTTATGCGTAGGATGACTCCTGCCGGCCCCTCCAACAGCTGTGCACAGTGGAGGGAGCCTTGGATGAAATAAGATCGTCTTTGCAAGTTTTTCATAGGTATTTCACCTTCGCTTCTCAAATGGAATAATGACATTGTTCTGAGGTCAAGCATGCAGATTTCCAGGGAAAAAACTGCCTTTTTCCTGATCTCTTTCATGCAGTCCACAGTGTCCATAGCATCTGCCAGAAGATTTGAAAAGTTATCCACAAATCCCAGAGCCCTGTGGCAGCCTGTGGTCTCTTTCAGTGTGTGATGTTTCAAGAAACTTTCTGAATATCCGGAGAAGATGTGAAGATCCATGAAAGTTAATGGCATTCTCATCAGGGAGTGACAGAACAAATGGTTTTATTAGTAGTAATTATTTAATAGAACTGAAAAGCGTAGGTGATCTATTACGCTTCTGACTACTCTTCCTCACATGTACATAGTAAGTAAACTTGAAACTAGATCCAGTTTCTGAGATTCAAATTCTGAGACAAGACTGTGCGTTTGATGTGCTTTAGTGAGGAAGGAAACGTGCATCACGATTGTGGTGCAACAGCAGCCCCTGCTCTGACTGCTCTTGGGGCAGCCCCTGTGTTGAGATGCACAAAAGCAAGAGACTGTACTGGTGGCAAATCTGCAAGTTTGCCAGCACCTCTGGAAGGCATTCCTTTGCTTTCTGGCAGATCAAGCAAGTAGAAGAGGAAACTGGATATTAAATGGGCCACTATACCACGTAAGAGGCCCAAGAGTACCGAAAAATGAAAATGACCTGTTGTGGTTTAACCCACCAGGCAGCTGAACACCACACAGATGTTTGCTTCCTCCCGCCAGGTGGGATGAGGGAGGGAACTGGAAACAGAACAGGACTTGTGGGTTGAGATCAAAACCATTCACTGAGACAGAACAGGAAAATGGAAACAAAAGTGCAATGATAACGATATGTACAGGCGCAATGTAATTTCTCTCCACTTGCTGACCGATGTACAGCAATAATACAACTGCCTGCCGGCCAACAGCCATCAGCAACGCAAGGTCTCACTCAAAAATGAACAATGTTAGTGTCTGCCTTAAAAGACAAAGGCTTTACCATAACCAGATGTATTAAGATTCCATGAAAATTTCAGTATTCAACAATTTACAAAACACGCCTACTTGTAACATGCTGTGCTGGTAGGACTCAAGATAAGATAAAGACCTTGTCATTATTTTTCAGGTGATAGCAGAAATGACATTTGACCAGCCAGCACAAAAGGTTTGGTTAAATATTTGTGTTTGAACTCACAGGACCCAAAACACAACTCAGTTGACTCAGGACCAAGCCAGTGACATGACTTCTGCTATTCAGTTGTTTGGAATGTGTAGCACACTGTTAGACCCTGGCTTGATCTTCGAAAGTGCAAGGAAGTTAATGTAGTATCAGCCTTGTTGTGGCTTGTACAGTGACTCCAGCAGTAAACCACTCTGTTGTTCCTGTTGCTGACCATCTTTGAATAGAGCTTAGCTTTAACAGGAACCATACAGGAACCAACAGGAAACAACAAGACCATAATCCTAGCAGGTACTCACGTACCTTCATTTTTTTTGTGTATTTTTGGATGAGAAACCATGAAGTTGAGAAACTATGTCTGTGCAATCCTTAAATCCTGCATTGTTTGATTTTTCTGTAAAGCTTTAACATGACATTGCGCTGATATTACAGGTGCTAAATAGTTCCGCATAGCATAGATTCAGCTCTGTTTTCACTGCGATCACAGTAAGCTATACGCTGCAGGGAACGTGATCAGTTTGGGAAATGCCAGACCTACATCCTGTGGAAAGCATCATGTCTATTCTGCTGTGAATTACATCTCTGCTGCTAAAATCTTATCAATTTCACGTAGGATTCTTCCTAGCCCCTTGCAGAAAATCACAGTGTCAACTTCTGCCTTACAAGACAAAGGCTTAGCCAGGACCAGATGTATTGAGGTTAAATGTTAACTTCATCATTCAACAACTTACAAATCATGCCTACTTGTAACATGCTGTGCTGGTAGGACTCAAGATAAGATAAAGACCTTGTCATTATTTTTCAGGTGATTGCAGAAATGCCATTTGACCAGCCAGCACAAAGGTTTGGCTAAATATTTGTGCCTGAACTCACGGGACCCAAAACACAACTCAGTTGACTCAGGACCAAGCCAGTGATGTTACTTCTGCTCTTCAGTCATTTAGAGCATATAACAGATTGCTATGTCCTTGCTTGGCCTCCGAAAGGGCAAGGAAGTTCAGGCCTTATCACCTGTTGTGTGATCTGTACAGTGACCAGTAAACCGCTCTGTTGTTCCTGTTGATGATCATCTTTGAATAGAGGTTAGCTTTAAATTATAGTCAGCATTAAATGAGAAGAGGCCCTTCCCCAGGCCAGGCAGCAAAGGTCAGGAATTGAGACAGCAAGATGACAAGCGTACATGCTTTGCAAACACTGCGTACTTTATAAGAAAAATGATGATGGACAAGTTCACAAACTGACAATATAATATCTCAGAAAGGCTCTGTTCAGCTGATTGAAACCAACTGCATGACACAAATTCCGTCATACAGGAGGCTAAGCGATGAAGATCAATATGAATGTATGTGCCTAATTAACATGGGAGGTGAAGATGTTGGTGTCACATCCAGGAAGCAAAGCAATGGATACCAAATCTGGTGAAGGCCATATGCTGGTAGTTGGTGATTTTGGTCCTAATATGCAGAGCCTTTATTAAGGTTATAATAACCTGGGCTTTGAGATGACACAGATATGGAATTTAAGAAAGCTGTCTCATGCAAAGTTTATCATTGATAGGTCAGTCACAGCATAAGGTGTAAGCCTCCACTCTCTAATGCAGGGTCTGAGCTGTGCTAGAAGCCTTAATGTTTGTTATTCTCAGGAATCTGAGCGTGCACTGTCATGGAGAAGCGAAGGCCATAAGGCAGTAGGGAACAGAGNTCCATAGCATCTGCCAGAAGATTTGAAAAGTTATCCGCAAAGCCCAGAGCCCTGTGGCAGCCTGTGGTCTCTTTCAGTGTGTGATGTTTCAAGAAACTTTCTGAATATCCGGAGAAGATGTGAAGATCCCTGAAAGTTAATGGCATTCTCATCAGGGAGTGACAGAACAAATGGTTTTATTAGTAGTAATTATTTAATAGAACTGAAAAGCGTAGGTGATCTATTACACTTCTGACTACTCTTCCTCACATGTACATGTGAGGAACTTGAAACTAGATCCAGTTTCTGAGATTCAAATTCTGAGACAAGACTGTGCGTTTGATGTGCTTTAGTGAGGAAGGAAACATGCATCAGGATTGTGCTGCAACAGCAGCCCCTGCTCTGACTGCTCTTGGGGCAGCCCCTGTGTTGAGACGCACAAAAGCAAGAGACTGTACTGGTGGCAAATCTGCAAGTTTGCCAGCACCTCTGGAAGGCATTCCTTTGCTTTCTGGCAGATCAAGCATGTAGAAGAGGCAGCTGGATATTAAATGGGCCACTATACCACGTAAGAGGGCCAAGAGTACCGAAAAATGAAAACGACCTGTTGTGGTTTAACCCACCAGGCAGCTGAACACCACACAGATGTTTGCTTCCTCCCGCCAGGTGGGATGAGGGAGGGAACTGGAAACAGAATAGGACTTGTGGGTTGAGATCAAAACCATTCACTGAGACAGAACAGGAAAATGGAAACAAAAGTGCAATGATAACGATATGTACAGGCGCAATGTAATTACTCTCCACTTGCTGACCGATGTACAGCAATAATACAACTGCCCGCCGGCCTACAGCCATCAGCAACGCAAGGTCTCACTCAAAAATGAACAACGTCAGTGTCTGCCTTAAAAGACAAAGGCTTTACCATAACCAGATGTATTAAGATTCCATGAAAATTTCAGTATTCAACAATTTACAAAACACGCCTACTTGTAACATGCTGTGCTGGTAGGACTCAAGATAAGATAAAGACCTTGTCATTATTTTTCAGGTGATAGCAGAAATGACATTTGACCAGCCAGCACAAAAGGTTTGGTTAAATATTTGTGTTTGAACTCACAGGACCCAAAACACAACTCAGTTGACTCAGGACCAAGCCAGTGACATGACTTCTGCTATTCAGTTGTTTGGAATGTGTAGCACACTGTTAGACCCTGGCTTGATCTTCGAAAGTGCAAGGAAGTTCATGTAGTATCAGCCTTGGTGTGGCTTGTACAGTGACTCCAGCAGTAAACCACTCTGTTGTTCCTGTTGCTGACCATCTTTGAATAGAGCTTAGCTTTAATAGGAACCATACAGGAACCAACAGGAAACAACAGGACCATAATCCTAGCAGGTACTCACGTACCTTCATTTTTTTTGTGTATTTTTGGATGAGAAACCATGAAGTTGAGAAACTATGTCTGTGCAATCCTTAAATCCTGCATGGTTTATTTTTCTGTAAAGCTTTAACATGACATTGCGCTGATATTACAGGTGCTAAATAGCTCCGCATAGCATAGATTCAGCTCTGTTTTCACTGTGATCACAGTAAGCTATACGCTGCAGGGAACGTGATCAGTTTGGGAAATGCCAGACCTACATACTGTGGAAAGCATCATGTCTATTCTGCTGTGAATTACATCTCTGCTGCTAAAATCTTATCAATTTCACGTAGGATTCTTCTTAGCCCCTTGCAGAAAATCACAGTGTCAACTTCTGCCTTATAAGACAAAGGCTTTGCCATGACCAGATGTATTAAGGTTAAATGTTAACTGCATCATTCTACAACTTACAAATCATGCCTACTTGTAACATGCTGTGCTGGTAGGACTCAAGATAAGATAAAGACCTTGTCATTATTTTTCAGGTGATTGCAGAAATGCCATTTGACCAGCCAGCACAAAAGGTTTGGCTAAATATTTGTGCCTGAACTCACGGGACCCAAAACACAACTCAGTTGACTCAGGACCAAGCCAGTGATGTTACTTCTGCTCTTCAGTCATTTAGAGCATATAACAGATTGCTATGTCCTCGCTTGGCCTCCGAAAGGGCAAGGAAGTTCAGGCCTTATCACCTGTTGAGTGATCTGTACAGTGACCTCAGCAGTAAACCGCTCTGTTGTTCCTGTTGGTGATCATCTTTGAATAGAGCTTAGCTTTAAATTATAGTCAGCATTAAATGAGAGGAGGCCCTTCCCCAGGCCAGGCAGCAAAAGTCAGGAATTGGGACAGCAAGATGACAAGCGTACATGCTTTGCAAACACTGCATACTTTATAAGAAAAATGATGATGGACAAGTTCACAAACTGACAATATAATATCTCAGAAAGGCTTTGTTCAGCTGATTGAAACCAACTGCATGACACAAATTCTGTCATAGAGGAGGTTAAGCGATGAAGATCAATATGAATGTATGTGCTTAATTAACATGGGAGGTGGAGATGTTGGTGTCACATCCAGGAAGCAAAGCAATGGATACCAAATCTGGTGAAAGCCATATGCTGGTAGTTGGTGATTTTGGTCCTAATATGCAGAGCCTTTATTAAGGTTATAATAACCTGGGCTTTGAGATGACACAGATATGGAATTTAAGAAAGCTGTCTCATGCAAAGTTTATCATTGATAGGTCAGTCACAGCATAAGGTGTAAGCCTCCACTCTCTAATGCAGGGTCTGAGCTGTGCTAGAAGCCTTAATGTTTGTTATTCTCAGGAATCTGAGCGTGCACTGTCATGGAGAAGCGAAGGCCATAAGGCAGTAGGGAACAGAGGTTCCTGCAATAAACAAGTTACATTTGAAGAAATGAGGTAAGTCAAATGCAGACTTCATGGCTAGGTTTTGACAACTGTATCTTCAGCTCCTTGGATACTGATTCTCAATGTTTACTACTTAGGATGCTGCTGTATTCCCTGCACTGAAACAAATCCATATCCAGATCAAATCATGCCAGAGCATTTCTTGGTGAATGGGAACTGCTGAATCATGGGCTGAACCACTGTTTTATCACCTGAGGCAAGCACTAAGTCAGCCACGGGAGCACAGGTGAAGGCAATTCAGCTGTGCAACAGGAAGGGGTGGAGCCTGGCTGCACCTCTCCTAGAGCCCACTTAAGGGCTGACTGCCACTGGGGAGGGATCTCTTTTTGGAGGTTGCTTTTTTGGGTTTTTTTCTGTGACCCTCGGACACTGGTGAGCATTTCTTTTCTTTTTTTTTTTTTTTTTNGTGAGCCTAGTACACTGGTGTGCATTTCTTTTCTTTTTTTTTTTCTTTATCTCTTTCCACCATGTTAATCCTTCTTGTTATACATTCTGTGAAATACCGGGCTAATCATGCCACTCTACTAATTGTATGTTTGTTGATTGTACACTTGGAATGAAATGATGGCTTTGAGGCAAGTGAGTTGTTCCTGTCTTCTGCAAGGTGTTAAACTGTGTTGCTTTCAGTTCTCAGGCTCTCCTTTGCCTTGGTCTGCCTGTGGAGTTGTCAAGTGTCTACAGCAGCAACTGTGCAGTGCCTTTGCTTTCCTTTAAAGCCTCTCTTGTTCGTAGCAGGGCCTACAGTTTTGTTTTTTGCTTCTGTCTCTGTGTTCATTATGCTCATGTGCCGTACTTGGGAGTGTCTCAGTCATGCTGGAGTACATCCACCATTTACTGATTTATGTTGTATTAATTTATAATGGTGGGCTAGGCAAGTGCTGCTGCCCTCCTAGGGGGGAACAGCTCAAGTGGCTTTCTTTTTTTCCTGGATTGTTTCCTTGTTCCTCATCTGGGACATCTTTAGCGGGCCTGAAACCTGCTGGTTCTATCCTTCATTACCGCTTGCCCAACTGACTGACATTTCCACAGATGCTTCCTAGCTCCCTAGAAACTTCTTAAACTTACAGACGTTCTTATGTTCTCTGAGATGTATCTGGGAAATAACAGGGCAAAGAATGAATTAATCAAGTTTGAAAGCCTCTCTTTGTGTTGCGAAGTGACAGGACTTTGTGTCAAGTCTGCCATGGAAAGTCATGTAGCCCTGCCTCAGTTCTGCAAGTAAGCATGCAATGTCCTGTGTACTGTCCCAACAGAAGCAAGAGCCTTGGCAACACTGAGTGTGAGCAGGCACAGAGAAAGAGCAGTATGGCTGCATGGAGAAATAGGCTTTTATTGCCTGTTATTTTTTTAACTAATGTTTTCCAGTTTAGCGGACAACAAAGATTGATGAAATAAAGCCTGCTCATTAACTCTTCTTCCCTTTTAAACATCTGATCCTTAATCTCTCAGGAAGTGCTAATACCACTTTGTGTTCAATCAGGTGAACTCAGAGGAAATGCAAGCAGCCATTGGTTGCTATAGCACTGCTGTTTGTACCACAGCGCAGTGAGACAAGGTGAGACTTGCAGGGCACAGCTTTAGTGCTTCTCTGATCACAGATTCCTGCTCCATATAATCATGGAGTCTCTGGGAGCTACAGCTGTTTACTTGCTGCTTTGCACAGGCTGCCTTCTTGTCTGTTCAGCATGGAGGAAGGTGTCTGGAACAGGCAAGTTGCCTCCTGAGCCACTTAGCCATGGCAAAGTCATAGAATCATAGAATCACACAGGTTGGAAAAGACCTTAAAGATCATTGAGTCCAACCACAAGTCAAAGGAAGCACAGTGAGCTTTCTCCTTTTTTTTTTTTTTTCTTTCTGACAAGAAGACTTCTAACAGTTGGTCCAGGTTACGAATATTGATAAGGTAGATGATATTTTCATGTATTTTCTTTCATTTGTATTTCTGTTGTTCTGTGATATTTTTTGATTTAAACTTCTTGTAACACCGAACAACTCATGGTATATCAATACTATTAACACAGTGAAAGAAATGAACATTTGGCTGCTTACCTAAACAATTAATGTCACTGTGGTGATATTTCAAGTGCTGTATTATTCCACATAGCACAGATTCAGCTCTGTTGTCGCTGCAACTACAGTAAGCTATAAACTGCAGAGAATGTGAACAATCTGGGAAATGCCAGTCCTACATCCGTACATCTGTCTTTGTTAGCTCATAGAAATCCTTTACCTGAAATTTGTATAATTTCTTTAGCGGTTTTTACGTATTTCATGAAAGTAATGCGAAGATTCAAGCTGCCATTCATCTTCTAAAGGCATCATGGAGATCCCACAATTATTTCACTCTTTTGTCTCAATGAGCAGTGCTTTATTGCGGTTTTAATTCTGATAGGTCCTATAAGTACAGTCCAGCCATTTCCCACGTTATTGGTGAGACCGGAGGTCTTCTAGACCGTGTCTTAAAGCCATAATGCTTTTTTTTTTTTAATAAATGAGTGAAAAGAAACAGTCAAGATATTAACCTATTTTGAACAGCATGTAGGAGTCTAAGCTTTGTGGAAAATGACTTTCCACTGGAGGTTGTCCTTCTAGGATCACACAGAAAAGCATAAGTCTTCTGTCCCTAAAGAATCTAGCAAATGATCTGAGTGTCTCAGTCTCATCAGGCTGGGTAATGACTGTCATTCAAGAAGATTCTAATTTGGGAGGTGGCAGCTGTCTTCCCTTGTCTAACGTGGAAAAAATGAGACCTCATAAGGTCGGGGCATATTTGCCAGAGAGGTGACTACTGGAGAAATGTCAACATCCTTGTGATCTACAACAGGCTTCAGAGTAAAGTTCTGCAGGATGGATGTTAAAAATAGGAATATCTCCATCCGGGCCAGGCCTTCTCCTGCACAGATGCGTTTTCCTGCAAGGAAAGAATGAGAAAAAAAGGAGGTGGTGGTAGAGTACTTTTGCTAGTAACTTATTTTAACCCCTCTACCACGAAGGTTTCGACTTCTCTGAATGGGCATGCGGCACTGCATCCTTTTGGGGAGGTGAACTGAATTAAACGAAGGTCTCGGTGTTCAGAACAGTGTGAGAGTAGTGGGTGGGCCAATGCAATTTGAAGGCTTCAGTTTTTCCTGTTCTATTGCTGTTTTAAGGCTAGATAGGAGAGGGAAGTGACATGGGTACAAGTCCCACTTCATGCATCTTTTCTTGGAGGATGCATTGGAGGAGCTCTGGCACTCTTTAAGAAAAGGAGGTAAACTGAAACTGTAGTACATGGGGTAGAGCGGCCCAGAAGCGACCAGCAGATCTCCAGACATTGCTGTTCAGACCATGGTGGCAGAGCCACTGAAATCTCTGAAGAGCTTCTAGGA
>JACDJE010000294.1:0-266036 GCA_016647715.1 Pavo muticus
TAACTCTCTCTCTCCACTTTGTTTGATTTATCCATCTCAATTAGATTGTATTATATTATATTATAGTTAGTAAAATAAGTTTACCTCCCTAGAGGTCTGTTTGTTTTCTTTCCTTTCCTTTTCCCTTCCCCTTCCTCTTTGGGGGGGGGGCTGGGAAGGGGGCCCTTGGGCCCACTGTCCCTGTCACGGGCATAGACTGGTCCAGGTAACCCCGTGACATAGGGTAAGACTGTATTTAATATTCCCCTTTATTACAAATCCATTTGGCACCATTCTAATTGCCAGCCTATTCTCAGAAAAAAAAAAAATTATTTAATATGCCAGTGGTGTCATATGTGCCTTGTACTTTTATAGCACTTCTACTGTAATTTAACATTACATTTTACATTAATGCACTGAATAGTGCTGCAATGTGGAATGCTCACATTTCGTAAATGAGAAAATTAAACTCACTTTTGTCTGTTCCAATCCCATTTTACCCTTATTAGACTTCAGAACCACAACTCCCCTCCTTTTCTGTTGTATTACCAACACCATGAACATATATAGCGCAGCTCTCACACAGAAGATAATTTTGCTACCGTTTTTCCAAAGCAACAAAAAAAATTACCCTAATTTTTATCACTGCTACATTTTAACACACATTCCTTCTTTAGACTTCTTAACTGGGATTTTGAAAGAGAAGTAGGCAGCAGAAAGTGCTAATGGAGAAGCAGATTCTGGTCATCGGAAACAGAAAAATAAAAATCATCCTTGACAGCAGACTACTAGTGATCCCATTAAGAAATATGTCACTCCATGTATACTGACCCCTTCTCAGTTAGTACGGCATTTGCTCAGAGATGCCTAGTGTTTACTTTCCCCAAGCTGCATTTTTCACAGGAATGTGAGATAAAAGAAAAAGACCAAAGAAAATAGCAGTTGGAAGATTTTGATCTTTTAATGAGTTGCAGACAGCTATCCTTGATAAAGTAAATGTGATTGGTATAGAATAAGGCAATCTTAAAGGGAATAGTACAGTGGAAGATAATTTTTCCCTAAATATGTGTAAAAAATGTATATCAGTACACTTTTTGAACTTGCTCTGACAGCTGTAATTGATGTACTTTAGAGAGGGAAGTCTCACCAACCCTCTATTTGTAGAAACAATGATTACATGCATTGCATCAGTACACAAGGTACTTTGTAGCCTTTCTGGGGAGCTCACACCTTAGGTTCTTAGTGTAGCCAGACAGGTTGAAAACCTAATTATTTTTCTTAAAGAATTTAGCTGAGTTCTTTTGTTAAGTTTTTATGTCAAGAGTGACATTTCTCAAATAGAAGCTGGAGGGACAACAGGAAGAAACAAAAGAAGAGAAAAAAATAAGAAAGTATGAAAAAAAAGGTGAGCTTTAAGACCACCCAGGCTTCCTTAGTCAATGGAATCATTCTCATTTTCCTTGCTAGCCCTTTGAGTTAAGCTCTGCAGAGACCATCAAGCAAATGAGTCATGTGCTAACACTCTTCCAGAATAAACACATTTTGAAAAGACTGTATAGCCT
Source organism: Pavo muticus (assembly GCA_016647715.1). NCBI lineage: Eukaryota > Metazoa > Chordata > Aves > Galliformes > Phasianidae > Pavo > Pavo muticus. The sequence goes on from JACDJE010000294.1 coordinate 1,542, forward strand.
TTGCTTCAAGAAAAGCTTTGGAAATATCAGACCAAGAATTTCTATGCATGTCTAGCACTTGACTTGCTACAGTTTTAAATGTGGAAGTTCATGAGATGTTGCTTGAATCTGCGGGAAGGTTGGCAATACTAGATCAGAAGGCCTAATCTTCATCAATGAAGGTTAAAAAGCCAACAGTTTCAAAAGCAATTGAATTTCTTAGATTGTTAGTTGCGTCCACTTTGAGGAATCAAAGGATGTGACTTATGCAAGACCACCAGCTATGACAATCTAATGCTACATAGATGAAGAACACTTAGATGGGCATTCTACAGTATCTGCTTTTCAGGAAAGGCCAGAGACCTGTGCATAATGTTCCTCCAGAGCTAAATACATAAGCAGCAACCTCCAGAAAGCAACTAAGCAACTGTGGGTTTTCAAAGTAATGCCTTTATAATCCATTATCTTATTCAGCAATAGTTTAATCATATCATTTTCCATCTGGAAAAGGAGAGAAAATTAGCAAGGAAGATACTGCTGGTTTTTACACAAACACGCTCTACAATGGGATACTACATACTGTGTCAATCAAGATCACAAAAAATGCAAATAAGTTCAGGACATTTCCAGAAACAAGACTCAGATATACTGCATGACAGCTGTTTAATAGAAGTCTAATGAAGACAATTCAGCTGTAACAAATGAAGTATTCCATATAAATATTAGAAAATATTAAAAAGTTAATGTTGAACCTTGGGGCTCTGATATGAACATAACTCTGATAGGTAGGTGCTTTTAACTTCCAGGTGTCTTTCAAAGAGAATAATTTATAGTTTATCAGCAAAATAAATACTTACTGCATTCAGAAAACATTATAAATAGAATAATGTGAACAATTTTTTGGATACTAAATAAGCTTTCAACAAAAACTCCGGTTAATGCTCATGCAGTTAGTTGTGCTATTGGTGGACATACTGCTGATATCACATACAAGGGCTGCTCTGAAAGTAACATCTCTTAATTTATTATGCTAACCCATGATGTCAGAAGCAGACATTGGTGGTGTGACAGTAGAGATTGAACCTTCCAACCAATACTCCATTACATTTTGTTGCCATGTGACAGATGGCAGCAGACAGGCAGTCTGACATGGAGGTGCATATGAAGCAAAGGTGTGGAATGGAATTCCTCCATGTGGAAAAAATGGCACCCATGGACGTTCATCAACACTTGCTGAATGTTTCTGGAGACCAAACAGTGGACATGAGCAGAGTGAGATGCTGGGTGATGCATTTCAGCAGTGGTGACAGTAGTTCACCTCAGCTGGTACGGATTCTTACAAACATGGCGCATAGGTTTTTGTTCATTACTGGTGAAAATGCATAGCTAATGGTGATGGCTCCATGGAAATAGTGTTCTGTAGTTGAGAATTTGTTCTATAAAGTAGTGTTATTGTGCTCTTTGTATCTGTTGTAATTTCTATGGAAACAAATAAGAGGCATTACTTTCAGAGCAACCAACACAAAATGTAAAGCTTCAGTTCGAGAATCATCTTGCAATTTATTAGATTGTTACTGTGATCATAGTATGTATATTCCTAACAGACACTATGGAGCTTCAGTAAAGCAACAGTGTTGGATCTTGCTATCAAAGACATCACATTTAGTCAGCTAATCACCTGCTGCATATCTCTGCATATGGGAACACTACAGGCCAGAGGCTGAAACTTGGCTGAAAAATGTTATCTACAGCCTTTATTCAAAGGACAGCAAGTAACACCATGCCACATGCACAGCAAAGATTTGCTATGCATGAATCAGTCACCAAGCCCATAAAGATTTAATACCCTTCCCTCCACAGTGTGAATTCCTTCTGTCATTTCAGAAAACACGACAGCATTTTGGACCTGTATCAAACTTCCCTACTGCAGCAGCCTACCCTAAGCTGTGTACATAGACTCATAGTATTCTGTGAAGTTCTAATGACTCTCCACTTCACTTTCTGAGCCAAAATCAGATGCTATAATAGCAAAGCTCTTTGGGCAAAATAGAACTGTTAATTAATAATACAAATCACTGATACTCCATGGAGACGAAGTATACAGTGTTTTGGAAAGTTGTCTTCACAGCATTAGAAGAAATGATCCTTGCCAGGGGAGTTTAGGAGTTAAGGATACTGCAAAGGGATACAATATCACCTTATTAGCCCCTTGAAGAGACTTACCTGACAGGTCAGTTGGGTTTGACATCAATACTATTGTTACACGAGGTAAAAATGAAAAATAATCAATAGAACACAAGGCACGCAAGTCTTCTCATCTGAAAGTTCACGTGCAGTCACTCTGCACATAATCAAAGTGGTCTTGTCAACATTTGTCACTGAGAACTTGCAGTAAAATTCTGGTAATGTAATCTTTGTCCTCTATTATCCGTAATAGCATTTTCACAGGTGCTACCCTAGGGAGATGCTCGAGTCCTGAGATATAAAAATCAGGTATTTGACATTTGGAATTACTTAGAAATACCTTAACAGCAGCTCAAAATAAAGGTTTTGTATGTGTGGGTGTAAATGCATTCAAGTGCATGGCTTTTCTTTGAGACACCTCTACCTTTCTTAGTGCTAAGTTTTTTCCCTGAGACTCTTTATGCTTGCTGCTTTAAGGTTGATAATAGCAAGTTCACATTCAAGATTTAACCTGTGTCAGTACAAGACAGACATTGAAATGCTAATTGCTGCAAAGTTACACTATCTGGTGGCTGTTCAATTTCCTTATCTGCTAAACACATTGGCATGGGAAAGCCCAGATTGCAAGATGGTCCACTGCAACATCTCATAGACATTGCAAAATTTGTATAAACAAACGATCATTAACCAGAAACTGGTCTGTTCTGAAGTTTAATTCCTCTAGCATATGTTTAAAATAGTTTCCAAATACAGTTCAGGTCTTGCAGTAATTTACAAGACAAGAAAATGCAAATATACCCACTGTACATATAAAAAATTCAAGGCAACATATGTGACCTATACAATATCACCAAATAGAGCAATATGAGAATTAGAAGAGAATGTGGTTCTTTACTATGACAAGTATACTAGTCATTACTTTGAGACCTTTGAGTTGCTCCAGAATATACCAATGTCACTGCTTAGTATCCCGGTTTAAAACATGTATTTTAGATGCATTTTATGAAACCATCCCTTATATTAAAATGAAATTCATTTTTTGAAGACAGAAAAAGTCCTACACTAATCATTATTTAATATTGCAGACAGAAGAAAGAGAGATCTGTCTAGCTTTGTGTTTAGACTCCTCTTACATCAAACTCTCCAATTAAGATTTCTCCCCCTAGCAATTTACTATGATTCTTCTAAGAGGCAATAGAATTAGCTCAATGTCTCCAAATAGGATGATAATTTATATTGACAGTCAGATGCTGAGTTATTCTTGTTTTGCAGCTTTAAAAAATGGGAACTGGAATAGCAATAACAACTTCACATTACATGAGGTAGAAAGAATTATTATGCTCATATTTAGTCTTCAAAGCATAAACCATAATGCATCTTGCATTGAAGTCCCCATCATTTTACATCAAATACTAAGGCATTTTCATAACTTGCTATAGACGTTAGTTTATTTTCTATAGATCACTAGTTTTAGCCAAGCCACATTTGGCAGCAATTAGCATCTTTCTACAGTGCCTTGAGATGCAAAACCACCAGAGCAGGGAAGTTCACATGTAGCTCCCAACTTTGGAAGAGGGTATAAGTCACCCAGTGCCAAGCTAGATGATGTCACAGCTGAACCGCTTTGGGTACTCAGGCAGGTTAGCGCAAAGCTACCAGTTTAGTCCAGGAGCTAACACTACACTACAGACATGCTTAAGTTCTTTATCTTTGAGACTTTTTCAGCCACAGATAGTACCCGCAGAAGAATATATGGAAATAAAATTGTTAAAAAGGAAATCACAATGGCAGGCCATCTATCAGGCTAGAAAAGAAACTAGAAAGGAAATGGAGTTACACCATAGATTATATTTACAGAAATACAGGTCAAGATTCAACGGATGAATTGTAACAGGAGAAAAAGAATCAGTTGTTATTCTATATTGGTTATTTTTAATGAACATTACCTCTGATTATTTTTGGAGACTGTTTTTTTCTTATTATCCCTGTGAGATAAAATAAAGCCTTCAGTATAAAGACAGTGCAATGGAGCTGCTGTGAATACAGGCATTTCCAAAAACAAAAAATACAAAAATCCCCATCCCCACACTATCTGGTCATTTTATCAATTCCTGTATAGTAAAAAGCACTCAGAGGAAAATGGAAAATAATTTTAAAGGTCTACTGTTGCCAACACCAACTGAAACAAAAACAGTATCATTAAACAATCCAAGAGAAAAATATCGAAACTACAATCAAACACCTTTTCAGCAATCTGAAAGTGAAGCTATTTAGAAGAATGAAAATAGCTGACACTTCCCCACTGCTGTCCCTTGGCTCATCTGTCTAGATGAGTCATGATCAAATAAATCCACATATTTGCAATGCTTTTTTTTTTTTATAAGGCAATGAACAAACTGCATTACCATACCATTGAGATTTCAGAATTGCAGCTAGTCCAAGAATACATTTCCAGTGTCCCATCTATTTTGCAAATCACTGCACCAAAACTCTGCAGCATACCCTCAGTTTCCTGCAGCACTCATTTTTCTGCTGTGCTTCAGTAAACATTTCACCAGTTACACCTTTCTTCATCAGAATAAGATGAACGTAGAGCAAGGTTTCAAATCATGAGAAAATGAGAAAATTATTTCTCCTTTCCCTTCCATCTTTTTTTCTTTAAATCCACTGACTGCTCCATGTGCTTGCAGAAACCATGATATATCCTCTCATTGCTGTTAGGAGACATGATGAAGCTGCAGTCACTGTAGGAGGAAGTGCTTGAGTTTTTAGCTCACTACCTCTCAGCTTCCAGTTGTTTTTTTCCCTACATACCTGTTCTTTACAGAACAGAAGCATCATACATTACAAACCACTTTTACTTAAAGAAATAAATGCTCATTTTGTGTATTGAAATGTCTTTAAGCATTAGTCTTCCAACATCTGCTCAGTATCGATTTTGGATCTGATGGGTCAGGTTCAGTCCAAGGTAGAAATGACTTTTGTACCCAACAGAAGTGGCTGCTTGCAGCTCATCAAGAATTTAGGGCTGGCTATACGCGTTTTATCAGTGCCAGCAAATGCAATAGCCTATACCTACACAAACTGAAAGCTAAATTTAAGAAGTTATTAGACGTGCTAATGACATTAATCATATTTCTCGGGTGCATTCTGGTCAGAAGGAAGGCATTGTACAGAGAGAGCCAAGTTGGATGTTCTCAGGAAAAAAGAAGGTGGTTTACACCCACCACTTCTAACCAGCCATGAAGAGTTTTGCATGAATAAGCACTCAGAAATAGAGGCACAGCTAACCAAAGTTTAAATGAATCATATTTTGCAAAGGGTGAAGACAACCAAAACTAGTATGTAGCTAGAGCCCTGCAGTCCTATTGGACTCCTTTTTTTCAGTCAGAGGAGAAAAAAGCAGGAATATATTCTGAAGAGTATAATCTAGATGCTTTTTCTCAATAAGTTTTCTTTTTGGCAGCTTTGCTGGACTGTTCGATGAGTGAGTTGTAATTAGATGCCAGTCTCTGCCTGGTCTGTTTTAAATTGTATTACTCTTTCTTCTTTTCATAGTGTTTCCCTAATACACATTTTCCTTTCCCATGTTTATTTAAACAGATGTTATTATTTGCATTCTAATGGATTTACCAACTCCTCAGAGCATTTTGTAGTTGCATTTGTGTTCCAAAACTGCCCTAGAAGCCAGAAGGACAGTGTTCTCTGCATCCCTCGAGAGCAGATGGCACAGCACAAGCACCATGGGCTGAAAATATGGCGTGCAGACCAAGCATTCTTGGATGCGACTCTTGCCATCTAGTTTGATCCATAAATAAGCAATCAGAAGAATGGCAGTAACTGGCAAAATCTGTTGGTATTGCTAAGTCATGCCTTGAGAACTAGCCAAGCCATAAACGCTACACAAGTCTGTAACTGGTTCTTCCCTGAGGGAAATATATTAATTTGATTAGAGTTGAGACCGTGCTCCTTTCATTAGCTACAACTAGCCACTTGGGAGAAGGGCCTGCTGTGCACAGGTGGCTTGGACATCTCTTCATGCTTTCAAGACCCCTGCTTAGGCCACTAGGACAGTCTATTATACGCAGGGAAGCATTTCAAATTAATTTTCCCTGAGCTAGCAAAACCATTTAATTTAGTCTTGCAAAATAAAACAAAAGCCTGTAGTAATGAGAATGGCTGAGGCAGCAGAAGCTATGTAGAGGGGTTTGGGGATCTTTAATGAGACCCTGCTTAGAAGAGCTCTGCTGGCTCCATTTTACAGTTCCAATGTGAAAGAACAAAGCTGTGGTTTGTTCACACTTAAATTCCTCTCCTCTCTCCTGCTTCAAACAGTTCTCCACCACCTGCTTCAGCTTTTACTAGAATACTTTTTCCAGCCCTATCAGTGAAGTCAACTCAGTCCATACCTCCAGTACAAACAGTAGAAACCAAGCTGGAGCTTAAAGAATGTGCCTACAGTCACAGTATCTAGTAAAAGCTCATAGTTCTCCAAATTTTGAAGTAGAGTGAGGTCTAAACAAGTTTCCAAGGCAAAAGCGATCACACCTAGCCCAGTTCTCTGCCATCACTGTCCCAAGGAGTAGTAGTTAACACCTGACCTCAGGCCATGGTTTAGGTGTGTTTTCAACGCAAGTCAGAGGAGAAAATAGGTAAAGCACCAACTGCTTCCAAACCTATAAAATCACAATGTAGCCTGGTTTTACGCAGGACTATGTTCACACTTCAAAACATTCTCCATCTACCAAAGACATCTTACATTTTTAGTAAGAAATCTGAAAAATTATTCTGCTTCAAGTTCTGATGTCTTCTACTGCCTGCTGTTTTCATGCCTCAAGCTCAAATTTGCCTTGACCCTCGGACGCATTACACACTTTTAATTGATACCAAAAGGATCAGTGCCAAAGGAGAGAACTATGGGTGAAAGCACTTGCAAAACTAAGTCCAGTCTGGTAAGCCCAGCCCTTGAAGAGGAAGTCAGGCATCAAACAAGCAGGCTTCAAGTGTAGTGCCTATATGTATAAAAAGGGGTATCTCCATGCTCAACAGTATTCACATAAAAAAGTGCCAAAAAAAAAAAGATTTATCTGGAAAAATACATTTTCACAGAGAGAAATACTATTCAGCCTTGACTTACCTCCTGCCGTAGTGAAACCCGATGTTTGAGGGTGCAGCCAGCTCCTAAGAAGCCAGAAGCCCATTCACTATCCCGCACCACCACCTCCAACCACTGCTTTCCCTACACTCCCTCAACATTCCACTCTGCTGTACTCACTCCTGTCTCCAGAAGATAAACTTCCCCATCTCCCTGTGGGAGCACCTCAGTACAGGGCTAATAATCAGGAAGAGCAAACCGCATTGACTGTCAAATGCAGCCAGCTGTGCTCTGTACAAAAGGGAAAACAACACAAGATGATGTTTTGGATTCCCAGAGTATGATACCTCATTTCTGCTGTGCTAGGCAAGTCAACTTTTAGTACTGCTCACACCACAAGCTCTGTGGCACAGAGCTTAGATGCTCAGTTTCCCTGTTGTTGCTGCTTAAGAGACTTGCTGGCTTTCAAACCAAGTTTATACAATCCATTGTATTATTTTATTAGCAAATTTCATTTATTAGAAATCCCTAAGCTAAACAAGCCATTCTGTATGTTGAAAAAATATTATTTCACAAAACTGAAGCATCTTCAACACTACATTTTAGCGCTGACATTTTCCCCCACTCCACTTTCATGTTAAGATTTCACAGTCCTTTCTTAAGTGCTGCTGAGGCTCCCCATGTCCCATTTAAGACCATGAAGGCTTGCCAGTTCATGAAAGGCAGCCTAGAATAATATGAATATAAAACTGGAAAGAAGCACTGGGATATATTCTCATGTCTCCCATGCTCTGATCCATCTATGAAAGGACTGGAACTCCAGCAGAGAAATTCTCCATGGAACGTTATGTTACTCAGTGTAGGTAACCGAATTCTAACCTCCTTTGTACTGAATATCCACTACCTTTAGTTTTTCCCCCTTCTTTATCATGACATTGCATTGTAAAAATACCATAATGAGGAAAAATTTCCCTATAATATTGTACTGAAAACTCACCTTTTTTCCATATTACTGTAGAGTTGCCATAACCTGATACAACATCTTATTTGATAATCATTTCTCTGCATCCTTTTTAACATTTTAGTTGTCATGACAACAACACGCATTTTGTTTCATACCTATTTCCTAGAACTCTTAGATGTGTTTTGGTTGCTTTGAATGAAGTAAGACTCAGTCTCAACTAAAAAGATCAGACAGAAACTTGATTCAATATCTAGCAAATAAAGCATCCTTTTGGAAAAGTGTTCTAAAGCTGCTGTATAACACAACTGTCTTTCCTGATGTACCTGTGATCACTCCTAACAAAAATCACAATGCAAATACTCTATTTGCAATGTCCATCATTTTATGAAAAATCCATAGCTGTTGGTTTGGAGATAGACAGAGACACACAGAGGGAGAAGAGCTGTTTACGGGACAGTAGGTGTGCTTTCACCAGGTAGCACATAGTGGAATTTTGGCTTCAACCTCTCCTACCCTACAGCAGGGTCAGATGGTCAGATATTTACATTAGATCATAGTGCCATCAAAGTCCAGTGATAGCATTTTGCACTCACAAACAGCCTTAATCTAGCAGAATTCTGAGCCTCAGCAGAAAAAAATGCTGTGGCAGCCTGATACTGTTTTAAGCTGTGATGGAGATCTATATTTCATTTTTTGTTATGAGGTGGTTGTCATGAAATAGTGACCTAACGTGCAAAAAGTTATTCAGTCATACTGTGGCTGAACATCAGAAAAGTTTACTGAGATTTAATTCAGGATCGTTTAGACTAGACACAGCTCACCACTGCTTATGGAGATGTCAAACCAGCATCTGAACAAGTCCTGGTCTCTTTTTTTTTTTTTCTTAAATCTCTTTTCTCCCCTCATAGGTACCAACGCAAACTTTGTTAGCTGGCACATACTAATTTCCCTCTGAAAGGTGTGCCACTACCTCATCACTTGAAATGCAGACCCCAGAGGTCATTTTATAGTGCTCAGCTCTGCACAGCTGTCTGAATAGCAAAATGTTTACCAGTTGTGAAAGCTTATCATCCCAAAAAGAATCCCAACCACTTCCTATAGTACATCAGAGTATGCTTTCTGCATTTGCAGTCCTTACAGACATGCTCTCAGCCAAGCGAAATGTTTTAATTTTGCCTAAATATACCAGGCTTCTTTTACCAGTGTGAAGTTCAGAGTCAAAGTGCAACACGTGGTTTCTAGGTACAGTAGCATTAACAGTAGGAATGGTAAGGTACATACATGTAGCTAGGGAGACAGTGATTATGGATTTTAGAGATAGGAATTGTAATTTTCATTTTATTGCTTTTGTGGATTCCTATCATGTACTGTAATGCAAGTGTAGTTTGACACCCTCATTAACATTTTATTCAGTTCTAATAAATCTTATTATCCAGGCATCCAGCTCTCAATCTGATGCTTCTCTTTATCTTGATCCTATGCTCAAAAAGTACACAGCAAAGTAAACGTGGCAAAGAAAGGGATTGTTTGATTTTCTGAAATACGGAGAAAGAATTTATGTGCAAGAAAATACAAAAAGACTAGAACACAGTGAAGAGAAACTTATGATCAGATAGATCAATCTTTTCCTAACCATAAGAGCTAGGTGATAAATCACCAAAAATTAACACACGATGTTTTGTCACACATTCAGTGAACTTAATAGACTGAAAATTAAGAACCTAGCTAAAGAAATGGCTGCAATAACCAGATATGTGATAGATAAATTATAAATTACAAACCATGTAACAGTGTAAATTTCCTCTTTTGGACAGCATATTCAATAATTTTGTATAGAAAGTTGTCCCTGACTTTCTTCATAAACCTCTGAATCTGAAAGGAAGATGCTGCTGTGTAGACCAATGGTTCTGAGATAAGAACAACCAGATTCCTGGACCACATCTCTGCACATCCTCTGGCTGGAGTACCTGCAGCGCCATAGCCCTGGCAAAGCAGAGCTAAGCACAAGAAGCAATAGTTTTGCAGGGTAAGACATCAGTATGCTGCTGCAAAGCAGCCAACAGCAAGGTCACTCTCTAGCTAGTAGCAGGACACTGCAGTCATCAATGGAAGCACATATCTTAAGCTTAGCCGCCTTCTTGTGCTTCTCACACAGAAGCCTTGGGAAGCTACTTCTTGTTCTAAAACAAGAAGAATTTAACAGAAGTTTATATTCAACCTCCAACATCAGGAGTTGACTCAGAAATCTGAATTACCAATCTACAGACATGTGGGAGTGTTGGTTGTTTCTCACATCCCCCAGTCTAATTCAAATTAATTGGGTACATGTGGTAAAACTGCTATTTGAAGCCTACTACTCAGAAAAAAAAGAAAAACCAACTGGTAGAAATTGCAAGGCACATTTACCAGCTTGTAGTTGGAGAGATCCATAAAAAGCAGTAAAAAGCACTGTATTCTGTACAAACGTACAGCATGCAGTTGAGAGACAATTTGAAGTTAAACTAAACTAACATCTAATTGTTTGGAAGGGAAACAGTGAAATGAGACGGATGTGAAAGTGAATTAAAAAATATTTCTAGAGAAGACAGATCTCTGCCTTATTTAAACCTTGCTGCTTGCAATTATAACGCAGCTACATGCAGAACCCATGCTGATTTATTGATCTTTAATTTACTTGTGATTCTCAGAATTCTATTAACAGTTAACCATTTGTTTTAAAATACTCCAAAGCAGCTCACTGCTTGACAATGTTTCTTTTGTACGAATTAAGAATTTATTTAAGAAATGTGTCAACATCAATTCTTCTTAAGAAATGCAGTCATTCTAATTATGTTTTAATGGAAACAAATGCTCATTCTCTTCCTAATCTTCATATTGGGATAAAATATAATTTATAAGAACCCATAACAGGTAAAAACACTCTCTCCCCTCCCCAAATAGATTTGTAATGTCTTAATTTTCAAGTGTCGGTACTCTTACCAAAGTCCGTCTGGTTTCCATGCCGTTACTATTTTAGCTAGATGATAAGAATATGTCCCAAACTCAGTAAATCAATGATTGCTCAGTCTTCCACTTACTATTTCAAGTGGAAAACACATTTTTAGTTTACATAGATATGAGTCTCCTTCAGTCATCACTGCTGTAATTTAATTCACAGTATACAGCATATAAAGGGGAAAGTATTAGGTATCTCATTTTTATACCACAGTTTCAAAATTATTTTACCTGAGCACTTCTCTCCTGCAATATTAAATCAAGTTATCTATTTTGTTCAATACTTGTTTATATATATAAATGCTAGCTTTTCTTCTCAAACCTTTGACTTTCTTACAAAGTAAAGCTAAAATACAACTCGCAGCTACAAAATTTCACTCTAGACTTTGTTAGCACACACCTTTTTTTCTTTTTAAATACAACCTATTTTGTCAGCATTTAGATATCAGAAACTCTGCAAAGTCTACTAGTACTCTCCAGTCAGAAGTACTGGAGACTTGTTTCAAGTAGGTTTGCAGAGCCTGGCCACCTTCTCAAGCAGCTCTGAAACTGGCCATAGGAAGTACTCAACAACAGCTTCTTAGATTGCTTTTAAAATGCCAGTCTACTGATTGCAATATACAAGACATTGGAGAAACAAATTTATTTTTAGGTATATCTTGGTGCTGTTTCGTCATTTAACAAGCAGAATTAAGAATACATATTTATTTTTTAAGAAATTCAGAAAGCTTCAATTAATTGTAAGCATTGTAAGAATTTGTCTGCTTTCTGCATATGGAATAAAAACAGGACTTCATGTCTAAAGAAGGAGGCTAACAGCCATGCTCCCTACAACACTCTATTTCACTTTTAAGTGCTTATTATCCAAACCAATACAAAGCAAACAGAGGAAGAGGGAAAACATGACAGATAGTTGTAATCATTCAATAGCAAAGCTCAACTTAATAAGCATCTTCTGAAGCTTCAGCCTTCGAACAAAGCACTTGCCAGCCAGTACCTAACGTAGATCAGAATAAAGGCAAGCAGAGTAGCTAGGAAGCAGCTTCTGTGACTTCCTGACTTTTGCAGATGAGGAAGGTTACCCAGTAAGTCCTAAGGAGCTGTCTCCTAACTCACTGAACTGTTCCAAATTGCATCAGCTGTGATAAGCTCCAGCATGACAACTTGGCAGGAGAAGATTGCCAGGCAGTACCATTGATGCAGAAATAACCCTTCTCTTCTCAATACTCCTTGATACCTACAGCTCACTGAAGTGTACCTTCACGACAAAAAAAAAAAAAAAGGAAAAGAATTATCTGCCTGCTTAGCCAGTCTTTGTGACAGCTTTCTAATGGACTAGCAATACAAAATGAACTCAGAAGGGGCAAGCATAGTTTCCCTTCCCACTCAAACAGAACAGACCCAAACCAGTAATCACAAAGGCCCTCAGATTCAGATGACAGCAGATCATGGCTTTAAGGGGAGGCAGGTGTTAGAATTACTGGGGTGAGAGGAAAGGAGAAGGCCATCACACACCTTCATTTGAAGAACAGAAGGTGCATGTGAGGTAGAGTCCAAGTTGGACTAGCCTCTTAAAACAACTCTCAAAAATGAGAATAGAAAATATAAATATGGATGAGTAACATGAGGATTTTCTTCTGCCAGTCATACAGGCAGTAAAACACAGTCCCCTTGTCAGCTGGGAAGACAACCAAATTTCTTAGTGTGACAGAAGTCTTTCTGGGGCAATCTGCTTGCATGGTTTGTAGTAACACAGAACACTGTTGCATTCAGTTACGCAATTGCAATGAAAGAACAGTCCTTGTTCACAGTGAACACAGCTGACGTTATTACTATGCAGATTCACATTCCACATCATGGCAACAGGGAATTTAATATTATATTGCTGCCTTTTTCCAATGAACCGATTCACTGCTTTGATAGAAGCACTAATTATACCTTTGACAGAAGTGCAATTAAATTAACAAGATCATAATTTACCATTGACCAATATCAAGCAGTTTACTTCAGAGAACTGACAATTAGTTCATTTTCCAAAAAAACGCCTCCTGAGACATCATTTGCAAGTTCAGCTGTTAATCTAATTGAAGCACAATCTTACAATTGCTTATCCTAATGTTAAGTCATGTGTTAGGTCACCACTGCCCTCTGGACATCTTGGCATCTTCACAGTTTACCTTTAAGCAGAAGACAAGAAGAAAAGCTATCAATGAGCTCTATCAGTGTCATCTCATTTAGAAAAACCAAAAACAATATCCACTTAGATATTCAGCTCCTGGTGTGTTTTACCATAAATCTCTGCAAGAATTATGGGGAAATTAATATACTTGTGTTCATCAAAGACCATACAGCAACTTGCAGGGACTCAGGGACTATTTATTATGCTTGGTATTTATTTTGACCTTAAGTGAATTGAAAGGATACTGAGCTAATTTATTTTTAATAATACTTGAATACTTACAGGACAGAATTCTTCAGGAGTTAAAAAAAAAAAAAAAAATCTCCATGTCAGCATAGTGGGTTTTACTGTTTGCTGTTCGGGGTTTCTTTTTTTTTTTTTTTCCCCCATTTATAAGTTCCCTGTGGAGATTCTAAAGACATCATTTCTGTAAGATAGCTATCTAAAAACTTAATCAATACTCAATTTATACTTCCTGTTTAGAAAAGTTTTTCCATTTTTTAACTGAGCCCTTTATATTTTAAACTGTTTAAACAATCAATACTTTTTTAAACCCAGAATAAGTAAGCTTGGAGTATTAAAAGTCTGTTCCCTACAATGACCCAAAGTGATCCTAGCAGTGCTGGCGAAGTGTTCTGCCGTGAGTAAGAAGCTGCACTGCCCTGAGCCAGGCAGACCACAGCTACCTCCGTAACAAGCATGGGAAGCATCTTGCATCTATCTAAACATGTTATGTAATTCAGTAATAAATGCACTCTGCAGTTGCATCTGACCCACGAGGGCTGGAAGAATTAGATTTGATTTATGGAAAAAGTAGAAGTGAAAAAACAGAGGAGTTCTCTTCCCTCAGAAAACTTTCACAGGGATGTCAGCTGGATCAACTGACACTGAACTCAAACTAGGACCTATTCCAAACTTTAAATATAAACTATATGACAAACAGGTTAGAACCAATTCAAGACAGAACGAGAAGTTTTTAGAGAAGCTACTCAAGGTTGAATTTCTGTTTTCACTCTCCCCTAAACGTTTCTAGGAGGAAGAGAAGAAAAACATACAACAACAAAAAAAAAACTACATGCTTCTCAAAACTTTCCAGCAACACAAAGATCAAACCCTAAATGCTAATGGAGGAGGCTATATCTAACCCACCAGTAGAGTCCCAAAACATTTAACTTTCAGTCCGATTTGCCTACACACAAACAGTATTTGAATTTGAATTACTGACAGCACTCATTCTTAAAATACATTTCTTTTGCACATTCCTTCCTGTTGCCCTTCTCCTGTCTTCTCAGTAAGCACAAACCCTTCCTCTCTGTTCCTCTGCCCCAATTTAAAAATCCACATGACCAAGCAATTATACCATAAAACTAGAGTATGGGCGTGGATTTTTGGACAGCAATCTCTAAAATGCAACAAAATGAAAAGCAACAGCATTTACAAGCACCATTTTCTTAAGGCTGTCTTGCTGTCCTTCATCTACCTCTAATCAACTCAATGCTTCGCTCGTTTGCCCCATGAGCTTGTTCTCCTTTTCAGATCTCACAGGCACTGGATCTCAGTAATTTTCCTCCCTCCATACCTCCTCCTCCATCTTATTTTTCTGTAGGCAGGAGGCAGAAGAGAAGGAGGAACCGGGCAGAATTAAAAGCTTAAAGAAAGCCTCTCCCCAAGATCCATGGAGCAGCAGCTGAAAAGGCACTTCCTCTCTGTTTCTCCCTAGGAGACATGCAGCACTCAACTTCCTTGAGTGTCTTTGAAGCAAGGCTAAGTACAGTTTCTCTCCTATTCAGATCAAAAATCCAAAACTAATCTGATTTTACTCTTAAATACAGGTTCTAGTATTTTAAATAATATCTTTAGTTCTAGAGCAAATAACATGATACAACTAAACAAATGTAGTCAANTTTTTTTCTTAAATCTCTTTTCTCCCCTCATAGGTACCAACGCAAACTTTGTTAGCTGGCACATACTAATTTCCCTCTGAAAGGTGTGCCACTACCTCATCACTTGAAATGCAGACCCCAGAGGTCATTTTATAGTGCTCAGCTCTGCACAGCTGTCTGAATAGCAAAATGTTTACCAGTTGTGAAAGCTTATCATCCCAAAAAGAATCCCAACCACTTCCTATAGTACATCAGAGTATGCTTTCTGCATTTGCAGTCCTTACAGACATGCTCTCAGCCAAGCGAAATGTTTTAATTTTGCCTAAATATACCAGGCTTCTTTTACCAGTGTGAAGTTCAGAGTCAAAGTGCAACACGTGGTTTCTAGGTACAGTAGCATTAACAGTAGGAATGGTAAGGTACATACATGTAGCTAGGGAGACAGTGATTATGGATTTTAGAGATAGGAATTGTAATTTTCATTTTATTGCTTTTGTGGATTCCTATCATGTACTGTAATGCAAGTGTAGTTTGACACCCTCATTAACATTTTATTCAGTTCTAATAAATCTTATTATCCAGGCATCCAGCTCTCAATCTGATGCTTCTCTTTATCTTGATCCTATGCTCAAAAAGTACACAGCAAAGTAAACGTGGCAAAGAAAGGGATTGTTTGATTTTCTGAAATACGGAGAAAGAATTTATGTGCAAGAAAATACAAAAAGACTAGAACACAGTGAAGAGAAACTTATGATCAGATAGATCAATCTTTTCCTAACCATAAGAGCTAGGTGATAAATCACCAAAAATTAACACACGATGTTTTGTCACACATTCAGTGAACTTAATAGACTGAAAATTAAGAACCTAGCTAAAGAAATGGCTGCAATAACCAGATATGTGATAGATAAATTATAAATTACAAACCATGTAACAGTGTAAATTTCCTCTTTTGGACAGCATATTCAATAATTTTGTATAGAAAGTTGTCCCTGACTTTCTTCATAAACCTCTGAATCTGAAAGGAAGATGCTGCTGTGTAGACCAATGGTTCTGAGATAAGAACAACCAGATTCCTGGACCACATCTCTGCACATCCTCTGGCTGGAGTACCTGCAGCGCCATAGCCCTGGCAAAGCAGAGCTAAGCACAAGAAGCAATAGTTTTGCAGGGTAAGACATCAGTATGCTGCTGCAAAGCAGCCAACAGCAAGGTCACTCTCTAGCTAGTAGCAGGACACTGCAGTCATCAATGGAAGCACATATCTTAAGCTTAGCCGCCTTCTTGTGCTTCTCACACAGAAGCCTTGGGAAGCTACTTCTTGTTCTAAAACAAGAAGAATTTAACAGAAGTTTATATTCAACCTCCAACATCAGGAGTTGACTCAGAAATCTGAATTACCAATCTACAGACATGTGGGAGTGTTGGTTGTTTCTCACATCCCCCAGTCTAATTCAAATTAATTGGGTACATGTGGTAAAACTGCTATTTGAAGCCTACTACTCAGAAAAAAAAGAAAAACCAACTGGTAGAAATTGCAAGGCACATTTACCAGCTTGTAGTTGGAGAGATCCATAAAAAGCAGTAAAAAGCACTGTATTCTGTACAAACGTACAGCATGCAGTTGAGAGACAATTTGAAGTTAAACTAAACTAACATCTAATTGTTTGGAAGGGAAACAGTGAAATGAGACGGATGTGAAAGTGAATTAAAAAATATTTCTAGAGAAGACAGATCTCTGCCTTATTTAAACCTTGCTGCTTGCAATTATAACGCAGCTACATGCAGAACCCATGCTGATTTATTGATCTTTAATTTACTTGTGATTCTCAGAATTCTATTAACAGTTAACCATTTGTTTTAAAATACTCCAAAGCAGCTCACTGCTTGACAATGTTTCTTTTGTACGAATTAAGAATTTATTTAAGAAATGTGTCAACATCAATTCTTCTTAAGAAATGCAGTCATTCTAATTATGTTTTAATGGAAACAAATGCTCATTCTCTTCCTAATCTTCATATTGGGATAAAATATAATTTATAAGAACCCATAACAGGTAAAAACACTCTCTCCCCTCCCCAAATAGATTTGTAATGTCTTAATTTTCAAGTGTCGGTACTCTTACCAAAGTCCGTCTGGTTTCCATGCCGTTACTATTTTAGCTAGATGATAAGAATATGTCCCAAACTCAGTAAATCAATGATTGCTCAGTCTTCCACTTACTATTTCAAGTGGAAAACACATTTTTAGTTTACATAGATATGAGTCTCCTTCAGTCATCACTGCTGTAATTTAATTCACAGTATACAGCATATAAAGGGGAAAGTATTAGGTATCTCATTTTTATACCACAGTTTCAAAATTATTTTACCTGAGCACTTCTCTCCTGCAATATTAAATCAAGTTATCTATTTTGTTCAATACTTGTTTATATATATAAATGCTAGCTTTTCTTCTCAAACCTTTGACTTTCTTACAAAGTAAAGCTAAAATACAACTCGCAGCTACAAAATTTCACTCTAGACTTTGTTAGCACACACCTTTTTTTCTTTTTAAATACAACCTATTTTGTCAGCATTTAGATATCAGAAACTCTGCAAAGTCTACTAGTACTCTCCAGTCAGAAGTACTGGAGACTTGTTTCAAGTAGGTTTGCAGAGCCTGGCCACCTTCTCAAGCAGCTCTGAAACTGGCCATAGGAAGTACTCAACAACAGCTTCTTAGATTGCTTTTAAAATGCCAGTCTACTGATTGCAATATACAAGACATTGGAGAAACAAATTTATTTTTAGGTATATCTTGGTGCTGTTTCGTCATTTAACAAGCAGAATTAAGAATACATATTTATTTTTTAAGAAATTCAGAAAGCTTCAATTAATTGTAAGCATTGTAAGAATTTGTCTGCTTTCTGCATATGGAATAAAAACAGGACTTCATGTCTAAAGAAGGAGGCTAACAGCCATGCTCCCTACAACACTCTATTTCACTTTTAAGTGCTTATTATCCAAACCAATACAAAGCAAACAGAGGAAGAGGGAAAACATGACAGATAGTTGTAATCATTCAATAGCAAAGCTCAACTTAATAAGCATCTTCTGAAGCTTCAGCCTTCGAACAAAGCACTTGCCAGCCAGTACCTAACGTAGATCAGAATAAAGGCAAGCAGAGTAGCTAGGAAGCAGCTTCTGTGACTTCCTGACTTTTGCAGATGAGGAAGGTTACCCAGTAAGTCCTAAGGAGCTGTCTCCTAACTCACTGAACTGTTCCAAATTGCATCAGCTGTGATAAGCTCCAGCATGACAACTTGGCAGGAGAAGATTGCCAGGCAGTACCATTGATGCAGAAATAACCCTTCTCTTCTCAATACTCCTTGATACCTACAGCTCACTGAAGTGTACCTTCACGACAAAAAAAAAAAAAAAGGAAAAGAATTATCTGCCTGCTTAGCCAGTCTTTGTGACAGCTTTCTAATGGACTAGCAATACAAAATGAACTCAGAAGGGGCAAGCATAGTTTCCCTTCCCACTCAAACAGAACAGACCCAAACCAGTAATCACAAAGGCCCTCAGATTCAGATGACAGCAGATCATGGCTTTAAGGGGAGGCAGGTGTTAGAATTACTGGGGTGAGAGGAAAGGAGAAGGCCATCACACACCTTCATTTGAAGAACAGAAGGTGCATGTGAGGTAGAGTCCAAGTTGGACTAGCCTCTTAAAACAACTCTCAAAAATGAGAATAGAAAATATAAATATGGATGAGTAACATGAGGATTTTCTTCTGCCAGTCATACAGGCAGTAAAACACAGTCCCCTTGTCAGCTGGGAAGACAACCAAATTTCTTAGTGTGACAGAAGTCTTTCTGGGGCAATCTGCTTGCATGGTTTGTAGTAACACAGAACACTGTTGCATTCAGTTACGCAATTGCAATGAAAGAACAGTCCTTGTTCACAGTGAACACAGCTGACGTTATTACTATGCAGATTCACATTCCACATCATGGCAACAGGGAATTTAATATTATATTGCTGCCTTTTTCCAATGAACCGATTCACTGCTTTGATAGAAGCACTAATTATACCTTTGACAGAAGTGCAATTAAATTAACAAGATCATAATTTACCATTGACCAATATCAAGCAGTTTACTTCAGAGAACTGACAATTAGTTCATTTTCCAAAAAAACGCCTCCTGAGACATCATTTGCAAGTTCAGCTGTTAATCTAATTGAAGCACAATCTTACAATTGCTTATCCTAATGTTAAGTCATGTGTTAGGTCACCACTGCCCTCTGGACATCTTGGCATCTTCACAGTTTACCTTTAAGCAGAAGACAAGAAGAAAAGCTATCAATGAGCTCTATCAGTGTCATCTCATTTAGAAAAACCAAAAACAATATCCACTTAGATATTCAGCTCCTGGTGTGTTTTACCATAAATCTCTGCAAGAATTATGGGGAAATTAATATACTTGTGTTCATCAAAGACCATACAGCAACTTGCAGGGACTCAGGGACTATTTATTATGCTTGGTATTTATTTTGACCTTAAGTGAATTGAAAGGATACTGAGCTAATTTATTTTTAATAATACTTGAATACTTACAGGACAGAATTCTTCAGGAGTTAAAAAAAAAAAAAAAAATCTCCATGTCAGCATAGTGGGTTTTACTGTTTGCTGTTCGGGGTTTCTTTTTTTTTTTTTTTCCCCCATTTATAAGTTCCCTGTGGAGATTCTAAAGACATCATTTCTGTAAGATAGCTATCTAAAAACTTAATCAATACTCAATTTATACTTCCTGTTTAGAAAAGTTTTTCCATTTTTTAACTGAGCCCTTTATATTTTAAACTGTTTAAACAATCAATACTTTTTTAAACCCAGAATAAGTAAGCTTGGAGTATTAAAAGTCTGTTCCCTACAATGACCCAAAGTGATCCTAGCAGTGCTGGCGAAGTGTTCTGCCGTGAGTAAGAAGCTGCACTGCCCTGAGCCAGGCAGACCACAGCTACCTCCGTAACAAGCATGGGAAGCATCTTGCATCTATCTAAACATGTTATGTAATTCAGTAATAAATGCACTCTGCAGTTGCATCTGACCCACGAGGGCTGGAAGAATTAGATTTGATTTATGGAAAAAGTAGAAGTGAAAAAACAGAGGAGTTCTCTTCCCTCAGAAAACTTTCACAGGGATGTCAGCTGGATCAACTGACACTGAACTCAAACTAGGACCTATTCCAAACTTTAAATATAAACTATATGACAAACAGGTTAGAACCAATTCAAGACAGAACGAGAAGTTTTTAGAGAAGC
Organism: Pavo muticus; assembly: GCA_016647715.1. NCBI lineage: Eukaryota > Metazoa > Chordata > Aves > Galliformes > Phasianidae > Pavo > Pavo muticus. The sequence continues at coordinate 22,125 of JACDJE010000294.1, forward strand.
TACTCAAGGTTGAATTTCTGTTTTCACTCTCCCCTAAACGTTTCTAGGAGGAAGAGAAGAAAAACATACAACAACAAAAAAAAAACTACATGCTTCTCAAAACTTTCCAGCAACACAAAGATCAAACCCTAAATGCTAATGGAGGAGGCTATATCTAACCCACCAGTAGAGTCCCAAAACATTTAACTTTCAGTCCGATTTGCCTACACACAAACAGTATTTGAATTTGAATTACTGACAGCACTCATTCTTAAAATACATTTCTTTTGCACATTCCTTCCTGTTGCCCTTCTCCTGTCTTCTCAGTAAGCACAAACCCTTCCTCTCTGTTCCTCTGCCCCAATTTAAAAATCCACATGACCAAGCAATTATACCATAAAACTAGAGTATGGGCGTGGATTTTTGGACAGCAATCTCTAAAATGCAACAAAATGAAAAGCAACAGCATTTACAAGCACCATTTTCTTAAGGCTGTCTTGCTGTCCTTCATCTACCTCTAATCAACTCAATGCTTCGCTCGTTTGCCCCATGAGCTTGTTCTCCTTTTCAGATCTCACAGGCACTGGATCTCAGTAATTTTCCTCCCTCCATACCTCCTCCTCCATCTTATTTTTCTGTAGGCAGGAGGCAGAAGAGAAGGAGGAACCGGGCAGAATTAAAAGCTTAAAGAAAGCCTCTCCCCAAGATCCATGGAGCAGCAGCTGAAAAGGCACTTCCTCTCTGTTTCTCCCTAGGAGACATGCAGCACTCAACTTCCTTGAGTGTCTTTGAAGCAAGGCTAAGTACAGTTTCTCTCCTATTCAGATCAAAAATCCAAAACTAATCTGATTTTACTCTTAAATACAGGTTCTAGTATTTTAAATAATATCTTTAGTTCTAGAGCAAATAACATGATACAACTAAACAAATGTAGTCAATAGAAAAAAAAAAAAAAAGGATGAGTTCCAGAGGTCTGGTTATACATCCTAGGGGATTTTTGTTTATAAAACCAGCTGCCAAATTGCATTTCCCTCACCTAAAGGAAGCAAAAGAGAAGTGTGTTCCGCAATATTCCTCATCTATTTACTACGGTCAGCCTGAGAGCACAAGCTTGTGTCCCAGGAGAAGCATTTAGAGCATCAAACTCAAACTCCAGAGAGGCTGAGGACAGTCCATAAAGTGTTCATTTCTCAGTTACACTATTTAATATTAATGACGGAATAAAAATAATATACCAATTCACAGGAATTGACAAGCTTCACTGAGAAGACGATGACTAGATCATTGCCACATTAATGCAATGGATACTATTCAATCATGGAAAATAAGAGGCACAGTAACTTTACTTTTGCACTCTCAGTCTTTATAAGTTGAAAAATCCATTTCAGATAAAGCTGACTACCTTGACATCCCAGTCAGGAGACAGCACCAAAGTTACAACTGCTCCGAAAGCCTTGAGACTGTGGGCAGGCTCACTGCAAAGACAGCTAAGACAAAGACGCTGGCCCACAATCCACAGGAACCTATTTAGTATCTCCAACATCCATAACACTCTGAAAGTGCCAACCATTCTGAGCCACTTAGAAGCCGAGAGGACACAAGTCACTTGTAGAAGTCACTTGCAAATGGTCCGTGATTCAGAGTGCAGCTTGGTGTGAACACCAGCTCAGGCTCTATGTCTGCTGAAATAAATCAGGAGAACAGCCAGCTCAAGTCTCATGTACTTGTAGGCAGAAACTGAGAACTTGTTCTGCTTGAGGCACCACTGAAATTAACTGATTACAAAAGAAAGTTGTCTCTTTCTTGGAAACGTTTTCACTAACATTGTATCAGGTCATGGCCTTATGATACTAAGTACAACTCATCAGTATCGAAATCTGATACAAAACAAAATAGTACGCGTAGGAACAAAGGTTACCCCAACAGATGCATACATCTCTCTGCAGCTGAAGCCTGAGCATTCCTGTAATGAATTTTGCTACCATTTATTTGAGTGGTATTTTTATCTTCTCTTGGCATGAACAGTGTGCTACTTTTATCTGACACATCGGCATTGAATACTAATAAATACATCTCCAAAACTGATTTCTTTTATTTCCTTGGAGACAGAATCCTGCCTAATAATTAACTGTTTATTCCAGAGGCCACCATCTAAATGAGGTCTGGTAAAATTATTGCCACAAATAAATCAGCAACATGAGGTAGAGTGTCTCTTATTTGTTCTCTTCACCTCTTGTACGTTCTTTGCACGTGTTCATGAGCTGACCTCATCAGACTGTTAAACTACTTGTTGGCAAAATATTTTGACCACTGACTGGATTCGTCCCTGGCTGTGGTTGGTAAAATGGTGGTCCTTCAATCCCAGGGAGAGAGAACCTGTGAACCAACAGCAGTTGTTGTAATCCAAGTACCAATGTAGAAACAAAGCAGTTTCCAAAAACAGCCACTATCAGCCTAGCACTTGATCAGCTATTTAGGAAATGAGCATTCAAAAGCACTACTTTGAGCTACTTCTGATCTTGCACTTCAAAAAATACAGCAAAGGAAAGGCAGAGGCCTTAGTTGAAAGCACATAACAAAGACTTATATGATCTTATCTGCTCTGTGCATGTTCCACAGCAAAACAGTTAGAAGTACACAAAAATGAGAAGACAATCTACAAGGCTCAGTATTCTTCAGAAGACACTGATTTATGTTTAGTCATCCTTTTGATTGCATCAAGGGTTAACTGCAAGAACAGAAATAATCAAGAGGAACAGGGGAGGCTGCTTATCTCTGTTCCTATCCACCTTCTGCTCCAAATCTTCAGCATGTCCAGCACAGATCTGCATGCTCCCCTATGAAGCTGGAGCTGACCCGAGCAGCACTCTCTAAAAAGGCTCACCGGAGTGAACACAGCTTTTGTTACAGCGACACAGCACCCAGCAAGAATCGCGGCATCATACTCAATGTCCAACATTAAAGCACCACCTTTACTCAACAACTTTCCCAGCCAACTCAAGTCATAGGGATTTGAAAGTATTATCAAAGTGAAAGTTCTATTCTAAAGCACTGAGAGCTTGGTGTGTTTTTTGGTTTTGTTTTTCAATTGTTTTTGTTTGTGCTTTCACTTTTTTTTTTCCTCCCATCTGTTTGGAGGGAGTTGTTGGCCTTTCTGGGGAAGTTTCATTTTGCTTTCATTTTAAACATGTTGAAATAGGCAAGTTCTTTAAGATTTAGTGATTTTAGCCGAACTGCATATGAGACAGTATAAGCAATTCAAAGATACATTCTGCTCAAATGTTAAACGGATTTCAGTGAGTAAAAAAGGCATAGGATGCCTCAGAGGCCCATTTGGCAACGAAGCATGGTATCGCTCAGTAAAATGCATCCTTTCAATTAAAATTGTATCTACTGGAGTTTTATTTGAATTACACTAAACAATTTTAAAACCTACAATTCTGTGATGCGTCAGAAAATGCACGCTCTTATTTGGGAGCATTTCTGCAAGCCGTTAAATAAGCATCACTGGTCTGAATGCTTCCTTCCATTGCCTGCAATAAGTGTGAAGCAAAGTCACTGCAGCCAAGGGAGTTACCCCACTTCTGTACTACTGAAATTGAGAACAAGATTTAACTCATTATTTGTCATTATCAAAGAGAAGGACCCGTACATTTCCAAAATAATAAAGTGTTGACAACAGTGCTCCATAACAAACTATTTAAAATAAAAATAGATGTATCTGTGGTTGAAGAGCGTGAGGAAAATTAAGCTTCATCAAAAATCCTATTCATGCTTTCCAAACCAGAATGAATAGTCTGCCATTTTACTTATGCAGCTCTTACAATTCTTTGCTTATGGAACAGCGGTTTTCTGATTTGTTTCTTCTAGCGTGGGCTACTGATTGTGTGCTGCAGTTAAAGCCTCTTCATCTCAAAGAAAAGTTATTACCAATGCATTGTTGGATGCCGGAGCTACTGTTGAGTGTCCAGTAGCTTTAGCAGTTCATCAGACTGAAACTAGGAACACACAGCGGGTGGGACATCTGCTTAGAAAGCTACAATAGCATCAATCAAAGACACACACAAATTATAATAATGACTCATTATAAACTCTTTGTGCACCTCTAGAAGAACATACACGTCACAGCTTGCCATCTTGTTATCATCAAGAAAATGAAAATGCTGCTTAAAAATGGATGAAATGTATGTTCATGTAAACATACATATTTTTAGGAGAGGAAGAAAGTGACAATTAAACTACATCGAAGTAGGAGGCAAAACACAACACTGATGAAAGAGAAAAGGCTCCTGGAACTACGCACAAAAGCTTTTTCTAAACAGCTGAAAAAAAAAAGCAACACTTCACATCACTGCATGATAATTTAATCTGAACATGGAAATCCACTAATTTTTAAGGGAGAGATAGTTATGGACGTACCATAAAATTATCATGCAAAAAACTATGGAGTCTTCAACATCATATATTTTTTTCACCTTATGAGTAAGAGTTTGCACTCTCCAGGGATTCTTATCTGTTGCCCGAAGCTCTCTTTACATGTCATATTTAAGTCTAAATTTAAGTTCGCATAACCTGTTTCCATTCAGGACCTTTTCTCTGCCACAATTGGAAGTGCACTCCGATATGCTACAGAGGTGAGAGAGATGAACCATAGTTCTAAACTGGAAGCATAGAATATCAGACAACTTTGTACAAGAGCTGCTCTGAAAGTAGTGTCCTCTATCATATTATACTGGCCCATGACATCAGAAGTGGATGTTGGTGGTATGGTAGTAGAGGTTGAACCTTCCCAACAACATCCCATTTTATTGCCATGTGACAGATGGCAACAGAGGGGCACTCTGACAAATTGGCATCTGACAGGGAAGCATGTATAAAGCAAAGGGGTGTCAATGAATTCTTCCATGCAGAAAAAATTGCACCCATGGACATCCACTGATGCATGCTGACTGTTTACAGAGACCAGTGGATGTGAGTTCAGTGAGGCAGAGCATGGTGCATTTTAGCAGTGACAACAGTGATGTGAAAGAGAAGCTGCCTTGTGGATAACCATGCACATCTGCCACACCACAAAATGAAGAGTGTCTTGATCAGCTCATCCATGCAAACCACAGCATTATGATCAATTAAATTCAATGCCTTCATTGGAATATTGCAAAGTTTGTGCTATGTGGGCCTGAAGTATGCTCACAGGAAGATAAAAACTTTGCATGCCATTTTGTCAGGATCTTCTGAACCAATACAAGGCTGAAGCTGAGTTTCCTGTATCACATCATTACTGGTGATGAGACATGGTATGACCACTACAAACCAGACTCAAAACCGCAGTCCATGGAGTGCTGACATGTGAATTCCCCATTGAAGAAAAAGTTCAAGATGCAACCCTCAGCAGGTAAAAGTGATGTACGCTGTCTTTTGAGGTAGAAAAGAGGTGATCTTTCTGGGTTTCCTGGAACCTGGACAAACCATTAACTGACTGCATCATGACACTGACAAAGCTAAAGGCTTGAACTTCCAGAGTCAGGCCAGAGGAAAAGACAATTTATCTCTTTCAACACAATAACACCAGATCCCGTAACAGTTTGAAGACCATGCAGCACACTACCAATCCTGGCTGGACTGTCATACCACATCTACCATGTAGTCCAGATTTGACACCTTTTGACTTCAGTCTGGGCTAGTGAAAGATGGACTGCATGGGTAACATTTTCCTAGCAACAATGTCACCATAGCAGCTGTATAACAGTGAGTCACTTCAATTGGCACAGATTTTTATTTTTATTTATTTATTTTTTTTTACAAGCATCACACTCAGGCTCTTGTTCACTGCTGGCAAAAATGCACTGCTAATCATGGACTGTTGAAAAACAGTGTTTTGTAGATGAGAATTTGCACTATTGGTGTTATTGTGCTCTTTGTATCTGTTCTAGTTCCCAAAGAAATAAATAGGAGGCAGAATCTTTTCAGAAAGGATTCATCATAAAATCACAACTTTAATAAACACTTAAATTCTGGAAGGTTTAATATTTAATAAAAAGTCAAAAGGAATCTTTATTGCCTGGAAGTTATAAGGTAGAGAGAAAATTAATTCTACCTTGTTCCTCCCTAGATGTACTCAAAGTCTGAGCTAAGTCCAAGAATATAGGATGACCATGAAAAGTCAAGACCACTTAGAAAAGCATCTGGCAAGAATATATCCTGTCCTTAGTCAGGTCCCTCAACTCTGAATACAGTGAGAGTTAAGTGTTAACAAACAATATTCTGGAGAGTTATCCAAAGTGTGCACTTCACAGGGGAATACAGCTCTGCAGCAAACTGATTTTTCAGACATACCAAACAATGGAAAATGAACAAAAAATGATGAACTTAAAATGATCTTCTTTGAGGCAGCTTCTACAAAACACCAGGTTTTGGAAGTATAACCCTTTAAGGCACCATTTACAAAGCAGAACATGTTAGCAGCAGTCTATCTTCCCTGAGCCCGTTGCTAAGAAGGTAGTGTCAAAGTGATCTCCATCTCAGCTGCAGAAATCCTGTTAGCAATAGAAAACTTTACAAGAACAGAGACACAAACAAATATCCTTGATTACTCTAGCACTTTGCAGCATTACTGACAAGTAGTGCAGAAATGCCTCTTCCTGAAATTACCCCTTACAGATGTGGTTGTGACACTCTTGGGAGAGAAGACAATTTCATACTTCGTAAAAACAGCAAGCACCAGGACAGAGTTATTAATGCATATTAAAACAAATATAATGTTTTCTTTCTTTCTTTTTAATATTGACTACTGAGTAGCTGAGGCAAGTTAAAATGACATCGTTAGAATAGGCTTCCCTTTAGCTAGGGTCATGGAAACATCCTTCAGCATCCTAGTGAAGGCCATTTACTAGCATACAGAATAAGCCACTGTTTTCAGCTTCCACAGCCACATTGTGCTCTGTGAGAAGTGCTTCTCCCCAGCTGAGTTTTCTGAATGCTATCATGAACAGTCAGCACAGCAAAATCACAGTGCACACAATGTTAAACCCACTGTCACCTCAAGGGTGACTTTCAGCAAACACTCCCTTTCATATTAATCCAACTTTTCCTTCAAAGTTGTGATCTATTTGTCCACTGGCTTTCTCCAGCTAAATTCCTCTGAATAACTTTGCATCAAATAAGAAGTGACACCAAGCAGACATCAAATGTGATTGAGTTCTCCAGACTATTTAACTATTGAGCAGCTGGCACAGCAGAGGAGTCGCATGGATTTCCCATCCAGCAAAATTTGTTCTTTCTTAAACAAGTCCCTGGCAAGAGGACTTAGGAAGATAAAAATAATAAAAATAGGAAGGAAGGGAGGAATGCTGTTTGTTTCTTAAGAAGATAGCTTACAGGAACTAAGAAATTAAACACCTGAAAATGAATGCTTGAATATGAGGCAACAAAAAATGCAAAAAAGTTTCAAGATCTGTAGATGTCTGTGCTAGAGGAGGCTTAGATTAGCTAACAAGAAAAAAATCTTCAAAGAGAGGCAGTCAAGCACTGGAAAGAGCTGTCCAGAGAAGTAGTGGAATCCCCATTCGTGGCAGTATTTGAGAGATGTGTAGATGTAGCACTAAGGGACATGGCTTGGTGATGGGACTCGGTAGGTCAGGATGAAACCACCTTGAGTGTCTGTGCCTGGCAGGAGGCACAGAGGCTGGTCCCATATTAGGTCTGTGGAGAGGAGCAATCGGTGCTGGTATCCAATGTCTGTCCTACAAACCCTATTCGCTGCAGTCTGTGCCCAAGGACTGAATGCCCATTGGCACCCATTGGGGCCAGCCTAGAGCACTGCTTTCAGCTAAGCTTCCTCTCAAAGAAAGCTTGCTTGTTTGGGCTGAGATCCCCTCAGGAACACAAATCAAAACACAGTAAGAAAAAACAACAAACGATTTGCTTCCAGTCCAAACTGACACAAAAGCACAGACATGCTGACATAGCTAGTTTTCTCAAATATAGTTAGCTTCCATTCATAGAAAATGTGATTTGATCCCATAGAATTCATTATAAATAATAGACAAAGAGCCTTGAACCCAGTTATTTGAGAAGAGGCCTGTAAAATCTCTTAGAAACATTATCTGGAATCCACTGACAATTCCTCAACATCTGTGACTTGGAGGTGGTCTAACCCCCTGCCCCCTCTTTCAGTTTTTTCATTTAGTTCCCTGGAGCTCGGGCTGAAAGCCAGGTGCCCACATCTCCCTTAAGACAGGGAATGCTTTTATTTAATGGAAACACTTTCCTTGGTTTAGTACAAGAGTTTAGTCCACAGATGATCCAGTCTTCTTCCTCTTCCCTCCCAAAAAGCACCCTAGCACTCCATGATACTCAGGCATATGTAGGATTAATTTGGAATATTAGTAATTGCTTTCCACCTTAATCTCACTACATTTAAGAGAAAAGGATAGCATTTTTTATTAGCAGCTTATTTAACTATTTCTGCACCCAGTGTGACCAACACAAATAGTATCCTGACCTTGAGAAGCTGACAATGAGTCATCACAGGTTGACTAACTCCCAAGCCACCATTTTTATCATCCTTGCCATTAGCAGGTAGCCCAACATCTGATACAGGAGACAATTAATGATACTGAAAGCAATACCATTTCTTGGAGGAAATAACTTTACTGAAACCTGAATGATATGTTTTGCTCTTATGCAAATATGCCTAGTAATAAAACAAGGAAAGACAAAATCAATGGCAAGAGATGGACAAAATCATAACACTGAGAAGTTTCCGTGACACATCTGCTGTTTTTCAAATGAGACAATCTGTTCATTGCAAGTTCTCCTTCCTGAAACCCAATCTAACCCCTTCTATCTAATGCTGACCACTTCTGGTATTACTAAAGCCTTGCTCATTTCCTTTCTTCTGACCTTCCTTTTTNAAAAAAAAAAGGAAAAGAATTATCTGCCTGCTTAGCCAGTCTTTGTGACAGCTTTCTAATGGACTAGCAATACAAAATGAACTCAGAAGGGGCAAGCATAGTTTCCCTTCCCACTCAAACAGAACAGACCCAAACCAGTAATCACAAAGGCCCTCAGATTCAGATGACAGCAGATCATGGCTTTAAGGGGAGGCAGGTGTTAGAATTACTGGGGTGAGAGGAAAGGAGAAGGCCATCACACACCTTCATTTGAAGAACAGAAGGTGCATGTGAGGTAGAGTCCAAGTTGGACTAGCCTCTTAAAACAACTCTCAAAAATGAGAATAGAAAATATAAATATGGATGAGTAACATGAGGATTTTCTTCTGCCAGTCATACAGGCAGTAAAACACAGTCCCCTTGTCAGCTGGGAAGACAACCAAATTTCTTAGTGTGACAGAAGTCTTTCTGGGGCAATCTGCTTGCATGGTTTGTAGTAACACAGAACACTGTTGCATTCAGTTACGCAATTGCAATGAAAGAACAGTCCTTGTTCACAGTGAACACAGCTGACGTTATTACTATGCAGATTCACATTCCACATCATGGCAACAGGGAATTTAATATTATATTGCTGCCTTTTTCCAATGAACCGATTCACTGCTTTGATAGAAGCACTAATTATACCTTTGACAGAAGTGCAATTAAATTAACAAGATCATAATTTACCATTGACCAATATCAAGCAGTTTACTTCAGAGAACTGACAATTAGTTCATTTTCCAAAAAAACGCCTCCTGAGACATCATTTGCAAGTTCAGCTGTTAATCTAATTGAAGCACAATCTTACAATTGCTTATCCTAATGTTAAGTCATGTGTTAGGTCACCACTGCCCTCTGGACATCTTGGCATCTTCACAGTTTACCTTTAAGCAGAAGACAAGAAGAAAAGCTATCAATGAGCTCTATCAGTGTCATCTCATTTAGAAAAACCAAAAACAATATCCACTTAGATATTCAGCTCCTGGTGTGTTTTACCATAAATCTCTGCAAGAATTATGGGGAAATTAATATACTTGTGTTCATCAAAGACCATACAGCAACTTGCAGGGACTCAGGGACTATTTATTATGCTTGGTATTTATTTTGACCTTAAGTGAATTGAAAGGATACTGAGCTAATTTATTTTTAATAATACTTGAATACTTACAGGACAGAATTCTTCAGGAGTTAAAAAAAAAAAAAAAAATCTCCATGTCAGCATAGTGGGTTTTACTGTTTGCTGTTCGGGGTTTCTTTTTTTTTTTTTTTCCCCCATTTATAAGTTCCCTGTGGAGATTCTAAAGACATCATTTCTGTAAGATAGCTATCTAAAAACTTAATCAATACTCAATTTATACTTCCTGTTTAGAAAAGTTTTTCCATTTTTTAACTGAGCCCTTTATATTTTAAACTGTTTAAACAATCAATACTTTTTTAAACCCAGAATAAGTAAGCTTGGAGTATTAAAAGTCTGTTCCCTACAATGACCCAAAGTGATCCTAGCAGTGCTGGCGAAGTGTTCTGCCGTGAGTAAGAAGCTGCACTGCCCTGAGCCAGGCAGACCACAGCTACCTCCGTAACAAGCATGGGAAGCATCTTGCATCTATCTAAACATGTTATGTAATTCAGTAATAAATGCACTCTGCAGTTGCATCTGACCCACGAGGGCTGGAAGAATTAGATTTGATTTATGGAAAAAGTAGAAGTGAAAAAACAGAGGAGTTCTCTTCCCTCAGAAAACTTTCACAGGGATGTCAGCTGGATCAACTGACACTGAACTCAAACTAGGACCTATTCCAAACTTTAAATATAAACTATATGACAAACAGGTTAGAACCAATTCAAGACAGAACGAGAAGTTTTTAGAGAAGCTACTCAAGGTTGAATTTCTGTTTTCACTCTCCCCTAAACGTTTCTAGGAGGAAGAGAAGAAAAACATACAACAACAAAAAAAAAACTACATGCTTCTCAAAACTTTCCAGCAACACAAAGATCAAACCCTAAATGCTAATGGAGGAGGCTATATCTAACCCACCAGTAGAGTCCCAAAACATTTAACTTTCAGTCCGATTTGCCTACACACAAACAGTATTTGAATTTGAATTACTGACAGCACTCATTCTTAAAATACATTTCTTTTGCACATTCCTTCCTGTTGCCCTTCTCCTGTCTTCTCAGTAAGCACAAACCCTTCCTCTCTGTTCCTCTGCCCCAATTTAAAAATCCACATGACCAAGCAATTATACCATAAAACTAGAGTATGGGCGTGGATTTTTGGACAGCAATCTCTAAAATGCAACAAAATGAAAAGCAACAGCATTTACAAGCACCATTTTCTTAAGGCTGTCTTGCTGTCCTTCATCTACCTCTAATNTTAAGTATTTCCATAGCCTAGAATACAAAGCATTAAAATCTTTGAAGAGTCCAGTACCAGTTTCCTCAAGGCATTAAAAAAAACCTTGTAGTAACAGCAGTAGTTAATACAGTCAATCAAAATCAAATTATATTCAGTAGGTAGTGTAATTCCACAGGCTATAAAACTAGATACATATGCCAGTCCCCTCAAGTAAGCCTTACATATTTTCTTTATTCTTCTTTATTTTACTTATTCAACCTTGTATTCAGCTTCTAGATAGCACCCTCCCTGTTGGTTTCCAGCAGCCATCAACAATAATATGAAATTGCTGCGATGCTGCACACTGGACAGTAATTTCACTGGTTTAGTGGTTTAGCTAAAGAGGAGTGGAAAAAAGCAAAAGGATCTATAATAAAACCAAAGTTATCTGATTATGGTTCATACCAGCCAATGAACACGTTACTGATGCAACTAGAGGAAGCAGCTAACTAAGCTTTGTGTTCTACGCCAAGTACAACAGAGCACAGACCATGCTGCCTCTAAATCCTAAATCCTCCTACTCACATTTTATCATCTTAGTGAGCAATACAAGAAACAGGCTATAAGTCTACTGTCTTGACCGAGATATTTGTGTTTCAAGTAGTAATATTAATTAACAGCTGAAAGTGGAAGAGATAGAACATTATTATCACTCCATGTGGTAACTAAAGAATTAGAAGATAAGCTCTCAGCAGATTAACAGACAGTGGAAAGAATGGCTGCAAGGTCTTTCTTTGCATTTGTTCAAGCCGTGCTGGAAACTGGAATGAGTTGTCAAGTTATCATAAGCAAAAATGATCATTCAAAGCCCATCATAAAAGACTTGTCGCATTACAAGAACCTTGCTGCTTCCAAAAAAGTTAAAACTGAATGTTCTTTTTCAAATGCTGATTCAAAAACAGCTGATTAAAAACCTACTGACTAGGAAAAACAGTCTTAAAATATGATGCTATTTGATAAACATCTGAAAAGAATATAAAACTCAGCAGAATTTGCACTGAATTCCCCATTAAAATGAAAAAGAATCCAAAAAGAGCTGATCATTGCTAGTGTAAGTGAACAAAAATCAAGCTCGAAAATAATAAACATTCTAAGAATCCAATTTTAGAAGTTCTATTAATGTCTTGCAAAAGATTCAATTTCAATTCTTTTCAGCCTCTCTAGAAGAACTGCTATAGCATGTACAATGGTAATAGTCAGTACAGCATTTTTAAATAAAAAGTTCTACTGAAAAATTTTAAAGTAATGCTACATTGAATGTTTCTTGTAGACTAACCAAGAAAAATTGAAGTCTAATCAGAACAGTACAAGTGAACTAAATAAAAAAAATTATAGAATCATAGAATATCCTGAGTTGGAAGGTATCTATAAGGATCATTAAGTCCAATCTCCACCTCCACACAGAACCACACAAAAGTCAAACCCTGTGTCAGAGAACATTGTCCAAACAATTTTTGAACTCTTGCAGGACCGGGACTATGACCACTGCCCTGGGCAGCCTGTTCCATACCCACTGTCCACTGGTAATGTACTTTTTCCTAGCCCCCACCTGACCCTCCCCTGATGCAGCTCCATACAGCTTGTAGCCCTCCTCTGAATACTCTGATAGGTTTGTGTCCTCATTGCATCACCCAAACCTGTATGTAGTGCTCAGAATGAAGCCACACAGCAAAGACAGGGACAACCCCTACACAGACCAACTTATACTGAAAGGCAACTGACATAACCATTTTCCAGAGAAAAGTTACAGTTTCTCACATTTGGTTTCTGAATAGATAGTACCTAACTACTGGTTTTCCCTTCCCACAATGAATGCAAGTTGTTTAGGATCCCAAAGAAAACCTTCTCATAATCATAACTTCTTTACATGCTGCTGAATCATGCAATGACCTCTATAAAAACTCTTCAGTTTCATTGTATTTTCCACAGACAAATGTATAGTGCATTCTTTTAACATCTCATTTTAGTATTACTGGGTGCAACGCTTTCTAGCTATGTTAGCCCCATCCTTCTGAAGTAACTGCCCTGCGTAAATGCTTCTGAGTCATCATCTTAAGGTTTGTTTTGTGTAATTCTCCAATAATCTCACACAATGTATTCTTTGCCATTTTTCATGAGATTCATTTAACTCTATCAGCTAGACACTCAAATCAGATGCACACAAGCTTTTGCTCTCAGTTAGTTGCCTGGGCTTCTTTTTACAGGCTACGAAACAATTAAGACGACCACCCACCCCCTCAAGGATGATTCAGCCCATCTTGAGCACTCACTTCAAGGGAGGGCGATTCATCTCCTCTCTTTCTCTTCCTGACTAGAACTATTTGAAGGAGCAGAAGTCAGATAATACTAATACCTTATAGTTATGTCTGCAGCATCAGCTAGCATGGTTCAACACTTTGTGCTAAGCAGCAACACTAAAAACAGTAGAGAGAGGCAGCAGCATTTCAGACTTGTTCCAGTTTGTCTCTACTAGCTGAAAGTCCATTAGCAGCAAGAGCTTGTTTAGGTTTCCTACTGCAACATGCCTGATAGTTTAGTTTTTATCATCATTTTCCACAGCCCAAAAACATTGCACAATAAAAACCAAAATTGGCAAACCTAGGAGGTTCAATTTAAAAGTGTGTTCTTAGTCCAAACTGAATTGCTAATGTAGACGTACTGCGTTAGTATTAGTGTACTTTAGAACACAGCCGTTGGCTTGTTGGCACATTCAGTCACACCCTGCCAATCCAGGCAAATACAATCCCTACTGACAGCCACCAGCTCTCCATACCAGCCCTGCATTTTTGACCCTTCTTACATCAGCTGGAGTGCCTATCATAAACTTAAGTGCAGAGTTTCAAATGGAGTCCCAGCACAAGCTGCACCACCAGCTCCGCTTCCCCTGCTGAAAAGGCTCTGCCTGATACTGGAGTGGTTATGCCTGACATCTTCATGGTTATATACAGCCATCTCCCTCTTTCATTCCACAGTTGACTGATGTAAGAGACAAACAGCATGGTACAACGATGTCACTGAGGGCGAACTGAAAAAACTGTTGGCATGGATTGAAGAGCAAAGGATTCCAGCACTCCCATTTTCTCAAACACATAATTCTTGCCTTTGACCTTAATGAGTTTCACTCACTATTCAGGTTTTAAAAGCCTCTGATGAATCTAGGGGCAAAACATTTTCGTTTTCAATAAGAAATCAGGCCACACACAGTATGAGGCAAACTAAATTGAAAAGTACTCCCTGGGAAGAAAGTGAAGACTAATAACATACGTTGAATCACCTGATGCTGGGTCTCACTAGCAAATGTCACTGCTAAATCAGGCATCCTTTGTTACCTTAGGAAAGAAGTTGCATGGAAAATTTAAATCCCACAAAGAGAGCCATTGATTTTAGAAGAGGAGATAAAGGCCTGCTAATAATGAAGCAGCAACAATGCAACTTCACAAATATTTTGTGGTCTGAACTGCTTGTCTTGAGTCCTTTCAGTAGTGTGAACACTCAAAGGTTATTCTGCTCTGTCATTCACATCTGCACATTTCACTTAGTCTTCTACTACCCACAAGAAAGAAGTGGGCATTTGAATAGTGTTTTGCACATGGAGCACTGTCATTAAAATGGTCTATGCTATAAAATATAAAGTTTGCAGCCCAATTTTAAGCATTGATATGATTAAGCAGAGATCAAGCAGTAATTCACAATGTTTTAGCTGAAGCAAATAAAGTTAACATTCATCTCTTCTGCTCCCCCCTTCTCCCACACAAACTAGAACAAGCTAGCCAAGGACTGCTATACCAAGAGGAAAGATCTATTCCCCAGACCAGCCCTCTTTGTTACCCCATCCCTATCAGAACCTTCCTCTAACCATCTGCACAAAGCAGGAGAGCAGAATTAGAAATCATTCAGAGACCTGAGCTCTCAAGCTTCAGGCTGAATTCACCATGTACAGAATTAATCAGCCATTAGGCCTCCCCATCTTCACATCCAGCAGATTTCTACACCTATGTCATCTCTCACACCTGAAAGTCAGAAGAGGTAATGACTTCAGTAAAACTACACTTTTACATACAAATAGATACATTCTTTCATCAACTTATTCCCTCATTGTGCTGCTCATGAGTTACACTACCTTCTACTCTCAGTAACAGTAGAACAGTCTGAAAGATAAGAAAATTAGTACAAACTACACATCCACATGATGCTAAAGACATGCCAGCAACACAATGCCCTGAAGGTGGGTCAGGTTAGAACAAGGTAGATACCGCAAAAAACAGCAGGAAGGCTGAAACACCTTTCTTGGAAGCTCAGTGCGTTCTCGGCAGTTCCCTCATGCTACTACACTCCCATCAAGCCAGCTGATTTAAAGCTTGTGTATGCAGTTTCTGTGCAGTCATAGTAGCAGCTACACTGGAGCAGATAAACCCTAAATAAGTTTTGTCTTTTCTGGTCCAATTCCCCCCACTTTGAATTTTGTCACTACATAACCGATGAAAAATGACTACAAAATATACCACTTCTATCTGAAAGCATTTCTTATAAAAATAAGTATATACACACAACTCATGTAAAACAAGCTGTAAATACATATTACAAAGATTCAAGGGAGGCCAGAATTAAATGAAAAAGCTCCAATTCAGATCTCAAATATCCAGCAAGCCTGATCCTAAGCCTTCAACTGATGTTAGCTATTACTCTCAATTCATATGAATGTGAGAATGAACAGATGCAGACCCAAGCACTGAGTCCACAAAACGGCAAAAGAGCTAATTTATATAAACAAAGAATCTCTTTAGGCTGTCCACATAATTTCTAAATTTGCAGCTATATATATATTGACACATGTATTTCTATAGCAAAGCAGTTTTTAAATGAATAATAAAAAGTTTCCTACTTAACAATACTAGAACTATCAAGATTGAAATCTGTTAAAACAGTCCTGAGAAAAACTAACCCGAGTTCGTACATTGTAGGCTAAACTCTGCCCTAAACTCTAAACCTAGAGATTTATAGATGTTACAGAAATTTTTATTTCAAAACTATTTGGTGTTGCTGCCAGCTCTGTCAGACTACTGCATTTTTCTCTTCATGTTCAAAATAGAAATGCTGACAGTTGCATCTCATCAAACAAAATTCAGTGAATTACTACAGCAAGAGAGTACATTGAGATACGAAGTGCATCAATTCATGTCAACTTATACCAAAATATTGTAGAAGGACATTTTTCATCACTAGAACACCATACTAAAGCTTTTGACACCTTACTTAGTGCTAGTTTTACTGACTGCCATGTTGCATTCCAGAAGCCTCTTCTTGCCTTATATCAAGGCAAAAATGAAACAAAGCATGTGACAAGTTCAGTGCAGTCATGCCGCTTTGGACCTCCTACAAAGATACAAAAATCATTCTTGGTGAATATCAGAAGTTTCAGTCAACAGCTCAGCTGAACACTGTCATTTATCTGGAGTGAGAGTACTAAGACATTACATCTTTATGCTCAATAAGTTTTTCATCAGATCTCTACAGCTATTATTTCCAGTATCTTGGTTTCTGGGATTCAATATCATGAATTTTTCCCACGTAAGGAACATTCAGCTCCACATTTTAAATACTGTGAACTAATTTCAAGAAACAAATACACATGAAAGAGACATGAAGTACACATGAACCTTCCTCCAGTCACAGGTAACAGTTACCTAATACTATACACTACAAATTATTCTCACATAATATATATACACTGATTGAAGTTCATCCCCAGCTAGCAGCCCAGGCCTAAACTCAGGGTCTGAGATTTTTTTCCCTGAATAGAGTGAAGTTGAGCAGTGAATATAGGATTTTCTGAAGTTTAGAGTTCTTCTTTAGACTCAGGTCTGGAAGCCACAACTTATTATAAAATTACAAAGGATAAGTTAAGGTCTAGAAATACAGCATGGAATTCAATACAGTCTGGGAAGACCCATTTTTCATTTGGAGACTATAATTCAGTTCTTGGTAGAACCAAGCATCACCAACCATCAACAAATTCCCTTCTACAACCGGTATAAAGGCTGAAATGTCTATCTGTAAACTACATCAAAGAGCATTAGCAACACCTGCATCCTGTCACCTTTCCTTCTGGTTCATTTGCAAGGTTGCTATATAGCCACATTTTGGATCTGAATCACAGACTGCATGAAGAATTTCTTACATGCTGAAACTTCAACACACCAGTCAGAAATGCTTCAACTTTTGTTAAAAGTTTTTGATTTTATGTCAAAAAATTGATGCATGGCATGAGTAATTAGACTTGGAAAACCTTGGCATTCCATTGAGTACTAATACCCTGGATATGTCATCCTGATTACGTCCCATTCCACAGATCCATACTGCAGATTTCCCTTTTAGGGTCAGAAACCTCTCAAAGTGGAAGTGTTGTTGAAATCTTTGTATTTACTCAACCAAGAAATGTAAGGCTTTAGAGCCAAGTACTGAAATAGGTTAGGCCCGAAGAAGAGCAAGATACAGGCTGTAAGAAGCAACAACTTTGTGAAGGCATAGCAGAGAAGTAGTTCCCATACTCCTGGGGCCCCTCAGCCTCTGCACTGCCCAACCCACTGACACACTCCCTGCCTCCTGGGCTGCACGTGTCCTTGCACATCCTCACAATGTCACCCCTAGGCCATAAACCACTCATGTCACAAAACCTTGGGAGAAAATCAGGATCTATGCTTAGCTCTAGAGCTGGGTCTATCCTCCATCTGCTCAGCTGAGTCACTGTGAAGTTTCTCTGTAGCATTTGCTATTACAGAAAAAAAAAGTCTGTTCTCACCTTGCAGTCACCTTGTGCCACAGTCTGATGCCCTACAATTCTGGATCACAGCGTGCCATCTGGATTTCTGCCTTCCTCTGAGCTCAGTCCCTGTCCTGGGCCACCTCACAGTCATTAATTAGTAGCACTGCCTTCATGCAAAGCATTCTACCCATCATCATTTATATTATAAATGCCTTTTCCCCCCTGAATCTCTGCTATGCTCCTGCTGCTAAATGTCCTTAATTTCATGTTCTTTGTACTAGGTTTTTGATTTCAATAATACTGCAATGAAAAGCTGTTTTAAAGCAACGCATGCTGTCAGAAGCCCCTTCAAGCAAACGTGATTTCTCATAGCTTAGCCTGTCTGTGTAGGTTGACAACCTTAAATTGAGTAATTAAAAACCTGAACAAACAACAAACGTTTATGGTCAAGTCATTGAACACGCTAGACTTTCAAGTATTTCCCAAATAGCTGCCCATGTGCTTGTGAGTTCTTGCAGACCATTAGTTTCCACACCAGCCTACTTGCATCATTATAAGATTTAGCCTGTAAAAAAAAAAGCTAGTATAGCACATTACAAAAGGGAAGTTTTAGTGATGTGAAACCAACTACAACGAATTGGTAATGAATACAAGAGCTGACTGCCAACATGTTCTGTTCTGCTATTATACCAGCATTGTAGCATCAATGAAAATGAGGATTTTTGAACTGAAAAAGTTGGCAAATCATCCAAATGTATCAAAAACTACTGCATACATGAATAAGGAAAATATTGAGAAAGCGTATTCTTAGAGACAAGGCCTTGGACTGAAAACCAGAAGAGCAAGATCTAGGTTTTCTGATGCCCTTCAATTTTTTAAGATACATCATATATGATCTTGAGTCACTTTGGTAATAACAAAGTAAAAGTACCTATCAATGCATAAGCATTTTTTGGAAATGCTGTACAGTAGTTCAGCTTTCAGAAACACACAAATGTGGAAATGCTGTCCACTTCAAGTTTCCAGAGGTAATTTGGTGCCAATATGCTTTTGAAAGCATCAACCCAGGGATGCTGATCCTGATCCAATAAGCATTATTTCCCTCTGCTCTCAAAAATCCCATCCCAGTTGAGGTCTCCAGTGGCTTGCAAAGTAACAAAGAATAAACAGATAACTACAGCACAGGAATTCCCTGGGACTTTCGCTATTGAAAGAAGCGACGAAGCTAAAGAAGTGCTGGCCTGTTCTCACTGGTTAAAAGTTTGTCCAAATACTGCAAAGCCAAACTAAACTGGAAGAGCCTTTTACAGCACTGGCCAACTATTTTACATTCTTAGATGCAACTGGACAAGAGTGGAGCATGAATGAAAGTCACGCAGGTGACTGAACAGAAATAGAGCTGCCTGAGGTACAAGCTAAAAACTTCAGGGCAAAAGCACCACAGACTGTGCTGTAGTTATCTGTTTATATGTTATTATGCCATGAGAGAGAGTTCATCATGTAACCCTGAGCATTCTCTCATTTCAAATATCTTCCCCCAGAATGGCCTTTTCCTTCTTTCCCTACTCCAGGATGTGTAGCCTAACGACCTTCCACTTGGAAGTCACATTCAGTTCAGGCAACAATGCTGAGAAACCCTGAATGTAATGGAGGACATGTTGCAGATCTGCATCCAGACCTGGAGACTTGTTCCACAGATAGCAGTCCACTAGCCAGAAGCAGGATGCACATGTATGGTCTCACTCCCACATCAGTCCTGCAGCAGCATCACCACCAAGGCTGGCAGCTGAGCTCCCTTCCTGCCAAACATAAGACTGTAGGCCTTCCTCAAGGAAGCCTTGTTTTACTTTTTAAGAAATTTGGTTTGCAGGAGCAGAACTGAGTATCTCTCTGGAGAGGCAGGGAACCTCTCTATACACTGTACAACCTGATGGCAGCCTCCAGACAAGCATTACAAGTCTACTAGAAACCAAAACACCATCTAAAAAAATCAATCCACTTCTGAACAGGAAGAGATTATGACAATAAGGAAATACAAGTCTATATTTTTAATGCCCTAGGAAGGAAATCATCATCCTTTTTCCTATGGAGCTTCAAGGCAAAAAAAATGTGAGCATCCCATCACCATCAAAAGAAGCTATATAATCAAAATGCCGCAAATCCTGAGCCAGAGGATGACAGGTTGCCTGCATTAACTTTAAAATATTTTATAAAAGCATGCAAGAAAAAAAGATCTGCTGTAGTTTTAATTCTGTTCCCTCAGCTACAGATAAATGTAATGATACAGCATGGCAAATTGAATATTCTAATGTAAACCAGGTCCATTTCTGAAAGTCAGAGTGACCTGAGCAGCCACCCAGAATAAGAACTTGCCAAAGTTCTCCCAACCAAAGGACAAGTCTAATAGTTCTCACAGTACATATAACTGTAGAAATAGAATTTTTCCATCTTCTATATAAATGCACACAACTTAAAATGAATTCTTCTTCAGAAGAGGTAGCTAGCAGTTGTGTAAGAAACTAATGGGAATTTTAATAAGGTAGCAAAAAAAATCTGTGATGGACACAGCTGTTCAATATCTCTTCCATTTCATCCTGAATTTTAAATAATTAATTTTGAAAACCAAACGAACAGTAATTGGGTTTTAATAATTGAGAGAAGACAAGATAAGGAAACAATATCCAATAAACAGGAAAGGAAATTAAGCGATGGAAATGGTATTAGAAGTTGCAAATAACTTCAAAATCATGGTTCAATGTATTCAATTTTCTCCTCAGGGAATTCAGACACCCTTGAATCTTACTCACGTTCTTGCTTTGCTTCTTGTTAACCAAGATTTCAGTGTTTTTATGTACTGTTGCAACACTATATTTAGTTTTACAACTTGCAGTAGCTAACAGTGCAATAGGATTGCCTTGTACTTATTAAGACGCAGTTCTGCTAATGACGTTCATGATCTGTTCTGTAAGACATAAGTAAATTCAAAGATGTGCTCCTAGAGGTTATACCCACAACAGCTCTTTGAATAGCACACAAACATATTACTGCCTGCTCAACCCTTGATGGATGGAAAGGGGGATCCACATACACACAAGGATGTACGGGTAAATTGTCTGCACTCGTTCTGTTTATTAATGTTTGGTGTGGGTGGGCACAGATAGAAGCAAAGATCACTGATGTTTAAGAACACTTCATTTTGCTGCAACATACTTTAAGAATATAGGACACATTATATACAAGGGCCGTGAAATAAAAGTCAGCCTGTTGTCCACTTTTTTCATTGCATGGAGGTGTCAGCACTGAAAGGGTGCTGTGGATTTACAGTGCCCCAAAGCTTTCATATTCCTAAATGCATAAAGGAATTTCAGAGAGGCTTACATGGAGAACTCATGAAAGACTTCAAGCAACAACTCTGGATACTCTTCAAAAAAATAAATTAGAAAAAGCCTTTGACAAATTTGGAGTGTTTTTCCTACCCCTCACTGTCCTATACATTTGTTTATTTAAATCAGTCTAGTGTGAGATCGAAAGATACGCAGTATGTCTCTGATATAGCCAAGCCAGGGGCAGCTGACTTAGCACAGAAATCCCCAGGAATGCATCTGAAGCCTCCAGATGAGCACTAAGCCCATTGATAGCATCTCAAAGCTGCTCTCTGGGTCTCTTCTGACCCAGAACACTGCAAGACAAGCAAGGTAGGTGGCTGAAAGTTTTCCAAGCCCCACAGCACGGCTTAAACTCTAACAAGTCACTCCTGCTTAGAAAAGCTTTAAAAAGATGCAGCATTTTTGTTGCTGCTTTACTATAAAGCAAAATACCAGAGCATTAAACTCACCAACAGTATTCTTCCCAGTCATGAGTTAATGCTATGCTGAAAGTCAGCAAGCTTACTTTAATTTGGATTATGAGTCAACAAAGAAATAGATGTATAGCAAACTAAGGTCCCATAAGACTAATTGGACCAGATATTGCTACACCTTATCTCTTACAACCTACTGCACAATTTTTGTTCTTGGAATAGCTGTAGCTCACAGAGCAACATACATCTTGTCCCAAGACACATCACTACACCCCTGAGCATCAGCAGTTAGAGATGTGGTCAACAACTGAATTGAAGCCAACTCCGTAATTAAACTGCTTAATCAGCTTCATTGGCAGGTCCCCATTCTTTTCTCCTACTATTACAAATCAAGTTGACTGAGATTACTCCTAATTCTTACCGATGTATCTGAGAGAAGTCTCTGGTGTACTCTTGTCAGGGGATGCCCTGAGCAAGATGTCAACATGCAAAACACATCCCAGCCACCCAGGAGATGTCCTCCACTGTGCATCAGGACAAAGATGAGATTTATTTCCTTCTCTCTTTGGGGGTTAAAATTAAAAAAAAAAAAAACTGCAACCATTACTTCCTATAAGAATACACTGTAGTGAACAATCTATAGTAGTCAAGGACTGAATTAACCTTTGAAAAATATAAAGTGTGCTAAATCAAAGAAAAAAATCTTGCTTTTTTCATACTAAGGTGTCATTTCTTAGAAACGAACTAATTAAACATTTTAAACAACATTAATGGGATTATAAATCAGGTTTCACATTCCAGTATTAAAGAAAAAAATTGCTTATGTCTTCAATAGCACTCATTAGGGGGTATTTGTAAGTGCTTTTCTCCTTTGATTTACATCCTTAAATAAAATTTCTAGTTTTCATAGTATGATTTGCCTTTGGTCTCTTAAAATTCTACCTCTGGTTATACTACCTGAGAAGCTATTTCATGCTAGCTTTAAGAAGCCTTCTGTCTTAAGCATACTCTGACCTTTGCTGGACAAATATTTTAGAATTTGAATCATTCTTGGCCATTAGAAGGGTTGCTCTCGAATAAACGACTGATAAGTGTGTTAGCTCAGTCCTCCCCCTCCTGTGCAGTTTGAGCTGCCAGCTCCACCGCTCTACAGGAACAACACCATGCTCCAGCTTTTACAGGAGGCCACAAAGCCATGCCACTCTCTGCCCTGCTCCCTGGCTGCAGCCACAGAACAGCAAGCAAAGCCTTCAACAGATCAGCACTGGCCGCTCTCCTGTTCACTTCAGTGGGTTTCAGACAGCCAAGTATCACTGGCCACAGAACCCATGGGACATAAAGGCTCAGAGGCCCTTTTCCCATGCATCCTTAGAAAGGCTTGGCAGCAGTGGTGAGGGTGGCAGGCTGCCAAGCTCACCACTTGCTAGCAATCAGACTTGCATGCTGTTAGAATAAGATTACAGGAGCAAAAGCTTATCCAGAGCTACCTTGCATGTGGCTCATAGTCCTGCAGCACTGCTGGGTCGTCACCCGAGGCATCTCACCCAGGTTCTATAGTATTCTTTATTCTACACTGCTGCTGCTTCAGAAACAACCTGAGCTGCTCTTTCCAGCGTCTCAGCCCTCCAGCACAGCCACAGGCAGCACCAGGAGGCACGCTTTCACCTGTCCCAGCAAGGCACAGGGTTTGCTCTCATTTCAGAGCCTCCATCCCCCAGGTGCTTTTCAGCCTTTTGCTTCCTGTTTCAGCCCTGTATATACTTACTATCCAGCACACGTATTACAAATGCACAGAAACAAAAGAGACAGGTTATCAGTCTGCTTTCTTGACAGGATCTGCCTTTTAAAGTCTCTCCTGGTAATAAGCAGAACCAACTACTGCTGGAAAGCATTTGGAGAGAAATAGCATCAGCAGCACAGCGTAAATAATTAACTAAACCATTCTTTTAGATTGCATTATGCAGAGAGGAATAAATCATCAGACAAGCATTTAATATTTCATGAAAGTTTTCATAAAGTTGGGGAATCAAGTGTCCTTCTACATCATTTCAGAGCATGGACGAGTCATCAATACATTAAAGAACTGCATCTTATACCCTTGGCAGCACTGACAGAGATGGATTCACTGAGTTTGCTGCATCCAGTAAGATTTCTAGATGGCTCACGATCAGAATTTCTTGGGCTAGGGAGGGGAGGAGAACCAGGCCTTTTAATGGGCTTTTAAACTGAGTAGACAGAAATTGAGGCGTACAGCACTGCTAGCTGCTCCTGAAAACACTGACTCACTAAGCTAGTGAAGAGCATTTGTGAGATGCTGAATGACTACTTAAACAAAATATATTATCTACTCCCTCAAGTGATACTTATTAGCAATAAACCCATCCTCTAGAAAAAGAAACAAAGCAACAAAAAAATCCAACTCCCTATTTATAGTGTTACCAATGAATATTTAGTATAGTTTCTTCAGAACTGAAAATTAGAAAACATAGAACTCACCTAGCCACATAACATACTCTCCAAATCACTTAACAGTACTTTTTTCAGGAAGAAAGGATTCTGTAAGTGTCTTGGGACTTTTGCTACTGATACATTTTCTCTTAAGAGCCTCATAAATTCTTAGTATTACCATCAACTTTCTCAAGCAAAATAATTTTTCAACACAGAACTTGCCTAGCAAAATATTTGTATCTTTTCCATTTTTCTGTTTTATATTCACTTTTATCTATTTCCAAATATTAGTATTTCATATTTCCCTTCTAACTTCTGCTCATTATTAATAGCAAATCAAAGCCCAAGAATTCTCTAGCATTTTCTGCCAAGCTTTTCCCCCAACCGTCAGCTGATGTTTTTCACCCTATACTGAAATCCCAGAGTTTCCTCAGGCATGATAAAGCTAAAAGTACTGGCAGTATCTGGAGGGGAGAGTAAACAAAAATAAATACAGGAAGGATTAGAGCATCGCGGTTTTTGTGCTTTGCTGTAGGTGTAGAAAGTCCAAAATAACTTCTACTCTATCTGAACTGATATTTTTGTCCGCACAGGAGCCAGACACCTTCAATTCCTAGTATCCACCCTACACCGAAGAGCGAGTGTGAAGAATTGGAGCTCTAAGGAGTCAGAGTTCTATGAGAGTTTTTCTGCCAGTAGAACCTCCCCACAAAACCAAGATGTGATCAGAACATTGCATTTCTAATCTTATGACAATATTTTAACTTAATGACAACACATGCTAAGGCCATTATTGCATTTTTATTCCACTGCTAGATCAAGATAAAGTTAATTGTGAAAGTTCTCACATGAATACAGATGTTCTTTAAAGAGCAATGGAAAATTGAAGATTGCCTTCAGAGTAAAAGTTTTCCTTCTACTTATCATAAATCTTCTAGAAATAAGATGGTTGGAGAACTCACAGAATTGTGCAGTAAGCAGAATAATAAGCTCTACAAAGATAAGACATGAAATAGAGTTTATTAGGAGAAGTCACTTTAAACACACTTAACAGTATGCGAGCCTGTACAAAATAAACATACAGATATCCCAGGCTAAACCCTGGCACCCACAGCTCTAACAACTAAACTTTCTCTTAAAAGCAAATCCAACTCTTCACAGAAACTCCAGTAGCTGTAAAGAATCAGTAACCACCAAATGCTGTATAAAATGCAGGCTCCAAGTTCAGAACTGAGTAGAAACACACGAGATCTCCTAGAAAATTTGACAAAACTGAAAATCTCATCTTATAAAAAGTGAATATTTGAGGATGGATTCTTTGTCAGTTCAGCAATGCGCTTCCTCACAGCTGGAGCTATAGAGCCCTGGGTTCTGAGCCAGGAAGGGCCTCTGACTCAGCTCCAAACTGAAAAGGTGTTTGACTGCATCTTTGTTCCAGTTTTGCTTGGATTCATCAGTTTCCAAAAAACAATTCTGATACAGAAAACAAGTTTGTCATACATATTTATCCAAGTTAGCATCATGATAAACAGGCAAAGTTTTATATATACACACACAGAAGTATACTTAGATATGCACAAACTACTTGGTTGCCTCTCCTCTTTTCCCTAGACTAGCCACATTGCTCTCTATCATCTACTGTTGTACGGCCTTTGCAATACTAATTTGTAACCCAAATACTACACCTACAATTTATTATAAAGCCCAGCTGCATCTGTTGTACTGGGAGAAGAATAGATTCCTTTTTCTCTTCCCAGTTTAGATACAAGCAGGCAGCCAGGCACAGCCTAGCCCAGAGCAAACATTGTGCTTTACCTGAGCTAATGGGCTACATCTAGCTCCTTGTGCATCCTGTAATAGGGCCAGGTGCATCCAAATAAAATGCACTTCAGTCTCTGTTGCTGTTATTTTAACCAGGCTTGTTATTCTCACTTCTCTTGAAGCCAATTAGTCAAAATTCCATCAGTTTATTCCACGTCTAGTCAATCTCTAGTATGCTGTTATCAAAACATACCAAATCAATATCCTTGAATGTTTTATTTATTTAGCCTGTAAGGGACTTAAATCACCTTACATCAAAACCAGTAGCTTGGTAACAAATTAATCATCATCTTCACACAGCAACCAGCATAGCACTGCATTATTACCCTGTCCTCTCCTAGTGAGAAGGACAGAAATCCACATGACTACATAAGGAACACCAGTGAGATACAAGGTAGTGAGCATATTAGTTGGCACTGTTCTGCAGAAAGCATGTGCATTCAGTTGTCTTCCAAACAAAGGAGCAGGACTTATGTCTGATATGTTATCCTAAGAGACTGTTTAAATCTAACAGCAGACTTGAGATTCAAATGAGCAAGCAAGAAAGTGGGCAGTTTCCCAGAAACGTCTCTGAAAGCAATCTATCCTTCTTAGCAACCAAAAGATAATTACTGTGAATTAAGGAATTAGAAAATGAAACATAAGCCTAATCAGAAACACCACTGCCAACATTTTACTATCAGTGGGCTCACTGGAAAAAATAAAGGCATACTGATTTTCATTTTGCTAAAAATTAATTACGAGAATAGAAAAAACGTTTAGAAACATGACAAAGAAGAAATCCAAACTCCTGAAAATCTGCCAAGGAACAGGAAGGAAAAATGACTGTTTGGAAGCTTTAGTGGCTTAGATGAATTTGAATTCGTCAAATCCCCTGGCAGTGTACTTTGCATGTGTGGACATTGTGTAATATCTCACCCACTTGAAAGAGTTGGGCAAAATTCACATCTAGTTCAAGCAAGCATAGCTCTCCTAAATATAGGAGATTCGCACTTGCCTGTACTAGTGAAAACCCAGGGGCTTCCCACACACTACATAGGAAAGATGAGTTAACGTTTACATTCTGAACCATGAGGTCTCTCACACTATTCAAGTTTTGTACACAACTAGCAGTGCAGACTCACAGAAATGTTATTTGAACCATGTAATCCAGTACAGAAAAGAAAAGAGGACAATGCATTCCCCCCGCCCCCCACCCTTATGCAGTTCACATAACACCTATGCTATAGAGGTATTCCATATTATACTGCATTATTCCAAATACTGCTCTGGCAGTCCAGGAATTCTGACACGAGTCACATGAGATAAACAGGAGACTTCGATAGGCAGACTACCTGAGACAAGGGAAATTCCAAAGCAGTTTGAAATACTTGTAGCAAAATTCAAGAGGTACCTAACCAAACAGTCTTATGACAAGAATTTCTCAGGTTCTACCTAATTTTTTTCTTTTTTCCTTTGTCACACCAACAACCTTTGAAAGATCCAGAGGCTTTGTAGTTTTCACTGCTCCTTCCTCCCAAGTGAAAAACAGTAAGAGAAGATTATGACAATGAAAAATTAATGTTATATGATCAAACACACACAGTTCAGGGAATTCTAGACATAAGGTTAACAGCTTTCACTGTTCATAACATAATGTGATCACAAAAAACTGACAGATCCAATAGACTTTACTGTTTTCTCATACAAAGTTATACACTTTCAAGGAACTTCACCACATTTATTCACTATTCACATATTTTTTCAGGTTGTTCAATAAAAGCTACTACAAAACTCGAGTTTCTCTTTTGGTCTTTCAATGCATTGCTATTTTAACTTATGGTTTTCTGTTAGCTTCATCTTAAAAGAGATGCTGCCATAATGTTTAATTTAGTTTATTATACACAACCTGACTTACAAGATACCTGCATCCCTTTGGGTACTAAATATTAAAAAATAAAAATAAAAAACACAATTCAGCCAAAATTCTTTTGCTTATACATCTACTAAAAAAGAGAGTCAGCCTTCTGGTATGTTGCTATTTCTTCTGGACCATGGAATAAGATAGCGTTCACTCAGATTTCTAAATTAATGGGTAATATGTCAGTAGTTACCTATTTCATTCAGCTTCCTAAAACCATGGAAAAATTATACATTGGCTACATAAACTCTTTTGCACTTTTTTTTTTTAAGAGTGCTATCACTACAAGCATGTATAAAATATGAGATTAGTCGGCTAACAAACTGTACTATCAAAGTTTTGTCTGAAGTAACTGTTAACTAAGAAACATTACAAAGGCACGATATTTTTCAAAGACAACCCCTTTCCCAAGATTAGATAGTCAGAAGGTAAAGAGCTCGTGGAATCCACATGACTTGTATTTGTTTACTCAGTTTGGTTTCATCGTTCCTGTTAGTTCCTTCGTGTTTGTTCTATAGTAAAGAAAAAATAGTGGGTGGGTTCAAAAAAACACTCCCTGCTTGAAGTTCTCTCAAAAGTGGTCAACAAGAGAAAAATCTGTACATTCTAAGTCAAAAGCAGTTAGTCTTATGTTCTTCTAGGTTTTCTCTTCAGCCAGTCTTGCTATAATCAAAATTTGCTCCAAACAAGCACAGATTTGCAACTACTCTTGGTTCTTTGTTCTCCAGCACCATTAAGTTCAGGAGTATATGACACTTACCTACTACACATAGGCTAATTATTTCGCTCTTACCAAATAATCCCATTTCCAATTTTTTGTCTGTACGTATTAGCTATATTGATTTTTCTAGAATGCTTTTTTTATATATATTTGCCACACATTTTGCAAAGCTCTATGCGTCCCTCAGTATTTTTATTATACTTCTGTAAGAGATTATTATTTTTATACCATTGCCTCAAAGTTTGCTGAGGAACACTGATGGACAAGTCCAGGCAAGTCCTGGGCAAAGGTTGAGAAGTCCTTTGTCTGGAGAGCACAGATGGACAAGGCCAGGGGCAATGAGAGCGATAAGCTGCAGATTAATGGCTGGGAAGCACTCTTTTGTGTGGGCTTATCTCGAAGGAGATGGCCCTCTCAGGAGGTGCTGCACATGACTCTTACCCAAGCGCCCAGGAATGTCACGTAGGAAGAAGAAGGAGGATAAAAAAGGGACAAACAACCATGGTTTTTAGGTTTTCTGACAACAGATGCCTCATGAAGACCAAGAAGGTTTTCTGACAACAGAATTCCTCATGAAGAGCAAGGAGGTTTTCTGACAAACAGATTCCTCATGAAGAACAAGGAGGGTTCCTGTCAACAGAAGCCTCACGACCCACCTCTCTCCTGGACCTGCTCTGCGCTCTACCTGCTTGCTTCCTAAGGCTGGCCATGCTGCTGCTGCTCTCTCCCGAAGAAGAAAGGTGTCTGCCACCAGATTCCTCACTACGGAATGCCTGCATGCTGACGGACTCTCCTGGGCCTGCTACCGGAGACCTGCTGCTTTCTCCCGGGCTTGCACCGCGGCTTCTCCCCGGACCTACCCGGTACCTGCACCGTCTTGCTGCCTGAGACCGGCCACGCTGCTGCTACTCTCCTCCCCTGAGCCTCTGCTCCGGACCATCGGACAGCGCGACCTCTGCTGGATCCTGGTGGTGACTATCCCCGCTTTATGCAATTCTTGCTTCTTTCCTATCTTTTCTATCGCCCGCCTTCCCTTCCCCATCACCTTAATTAGTAATAGTATTCATCCTCCACTTCCCCATCTCCCTAATTAGGACTTGTAATAAACTGGTTGGACCAACATTTGAACCGTTGCTTCTTAATCTCACGTCGGGTATACATACATTAAAAGAACCTCATCTCCCTCCTATAAATTGGAGCAAGACAATTTACTTCCTCTTGTATTCACAAAATTTTCTGTACTAATCATCTGTACAGTTTTTTTTTAATATGCTGTTTACTTGTGTTTACAGATCATTAATACAGATGTTAAGGAAAACGCACTTCATACTTATCTCTGTAGAGCTGTTCGACACCTTTCCACAACCCATTTTCCATTTATCACTTTTTTAAAGATCCAACTTCTGCACTAACCGAACTGGAGTTGGGTCCCTAGTGAGAACCCAGATTTTCATTTACAATGAGCTAGTTTGACTACAATATGTTTCCTCTGAGCCACCATAACAATTCAGCTGTATTAAGAATGTGTTAGAAACTAAATTAAGTGTTGAATCAACTGTGCTTGATGAAAGTTACTCTACAGTGCTTCAGGAACTGTCAAGGACAATCAGAGCTGCAGAGAACTTTCATTAGCTCATGGAAATTCACCGAAATCCCTCAAGTTTTAAGCTTAGAGAAATGAAAGGAGGGCAGAGAGGAAAAGGGAAATCCCAATATTATTTATTCTGGAAAATACATAAAAGCAAATAAGACAATTTGTTTTTGTAAAAAAAAAAAAAAAAAAATTCAGCTTATAAACTTCAAAGTGGATTTACCAAAAACATTCATGTTTCTTCAGGTATATGAGAGCAGTGAGAGCATAAGAGTGAGTAAGCACATAAGAGTTGTTGCAGTGGCTTTTCTTGCATATAAAGCATTAGGCATGAAAACAAAGCAGAATAAAGATTTGTGAGTAAAAACTAAAATGAAGGACTACCAGCTTTGGGGCAGCACACATTAAGAAAATTTTAATTGGATCAGATGTGAATCTGTAAGACAGTCGGAAGAAGGACCAGAGATCTAGAAGACCTGAACTGAATAGAAAATCTGAACAAATTTAGTATTTTCTATCTTAAAACAATCCACACACAAACAAAAAAAAAAAAAAGAGAAAGAATCCTGCAAGAGGAACAGTAGATAATTTCTTGATCTATGTTATAGGTCAGTTTAAACATAAGGAAATGTTTTTTTCAAACATCAGAAACACAAAGCTATAGGAAAAAGTTTCCAATGGCCAAAGAATGTTCCACAACTAACAAGAGAATAATCTCATCAGAACACCAGAGATACACCAGATGAGAACAGGTGAAGTAACAGACATCTCTTTGAGGGACTGTTCATCCCAACATCCTAACATGCCGAATGTTTTCAAGGAAGCTCCATCCAGAGCGGTTGCCCATCATATGGATTAAAAGCTAAAAGCTTTTGCTTCTATAACACAGAAAGGATGAGTTGCAGTGAGCCCAAAGAGGGTCTATCAACACCTACAGTAATACCGAAGATGTCAAAATGTATGTGTGAGATGAACTACAAGGAGGCCCTACGTCAAGTTCTTTAAGTATCCTGCATTAACTAATGGTAAGAACGCTTCAAACCTGTGCAACAAGTACATGCATCTCTAAAACTTTTGGTTCTCAGTGTGGACACCACTACAAGTGCATTGGCCCTGTCCCTTTCAGAAGTCCATGTGAAAGAACACTTGAGAATACTTTACAAAAAAATTTTTAAGTTCACACTTAAAATTCTGGTTCATAAATGAAGTACTGAAGCTTAGCAGCACGCTGTAACACCAGACTGGCAACACATCTTACTTGCCTCTAAAGACTCTTATTTGACAGGAAGCTATATGCTATGGCCTTGATATATTAACAGCATTGCTTTTTCCAATTAAAGATCATAGAATAATTTGGGGTGAAAGGGACCTTCAAGATCATCTTGTTCCAACCCCCCTGCTGCAGGCTGGGACACTTCCCTCTAGACTGCTCACAACACCATCCAGCCTGGCCTTGAATGCCCCCAGGGAGGAGGCATCCACAACATCACTGGCAACCTGTTCCAGTGCCTCACCAGCCTCACAGTAAAGTATTTCAAAGACGGAGATAAGTTAGTCATCTGACAGCTAAGAAGTAACAGATTATTTTAATATTTGAACTTTCACATTCACTTCAGTCAGTTGTGTGTCATACGCATACAACCACCTTACTGAAAGCAATATGACATCTCAAAGAAAGGAATTTTAGATGTAGATACCAGATAACTTGCTACGAATTTCTGGGATTTCTAATTAAGTAGCAAACATTTGCCAAGTTTCAGAGAGCTAAATAACCAGTCTCATATAAACCACAGCCATTAAAAAATTGATCCATTGTGGACTGACCTGGCTCCAAATATTCTTTTCCACATACTAGTTAAACTAAGTTGAGAACTTACGGTGAGCAAGGCACTGAAAGCACAGCAAGCTGCTAATATTTCAATCTCTATAAAAAGTTACCAAATATTAATAAGTGACTGCTGCCTTAAAACTTTGCAGGTATTTAAGATGATAGCACAAGTGTTATTCCAATAAACACTCCTTACCAGGAAACACATACCATTGACATAATCACAAAATAGTTTGAGGTAACTGAGCTCCTAGGCTGTGGAAAGGAGAAGACCTAGCACCTCAGGGCAGAAGTTCTTCACAACTACCCCCCATCCCAGGCCAAACAATAGCACAAACCAGCCCTTATGCATCCCCTTCTTCTCCCAGACTATTACATACAGAATGCACGTAGAAAGATCCACAACAACATCAGAAGAATAATCATGCCAAGTTCTTACAAAATAGAACATACTACAAACACCTAAACTATCTAAACCTGCAGCCCCACCATGGGGTGAGGTGCTCAGCAGCACAGCTTCCATGAAGCCAGCACATCTTCAGTAGTAAAAGCATCCTAGAGCATCTGCTGAAGGCTCACGCTAGAAAGATCAGAGCTTGTGAAATTGCATTCACATCCAGCTTGGTCTGCTGGCTAATAGGGAGGGCAAACAGCATCTCAACTTGTGTTCCAAGCAGTTTGTAGTTAATCATTACCCAGATTCAAGGGGAATATCATGCTTTCCATTATCTCCTCTCCCTTGTGCAAAGAAAAGAGCAGCAGAAGACTGTTCTCATCTCCCTGTTAACATCAGAGCCAAGCCTAGGAAATACCCTGGACTCCCCCTCAGCAACAGTGCAAGAGCAAGCATGCCCAGAGGAGTTTGTTCAGTCCTCTGTCACAGAAATGGTTTACTAACTCTGTTCAAAATGAATCAATAAGCTCAAACTCAGATACAACACTTGCCAGAAAAAAAGATCAACAGCATGCAAGGTAACGTTACAGCTTTTAACCAAATATTACTCAAGGTTTTCAGTGGTATACTTCTCTACCTCACTGTAAAAGGAATATGAGACTCACTTCAGCTTCTCCCCTTACCCATCTTTCTACCATATAGGCTATTTAAAATGACTGAGATAAGCAAAGCTCTTCACTAGTATGAAGGGCTCTCTGCCAGCCTCAAAGAATATAGCACAATCCAGATGAGCACAAGGGGAAGAGATGGCAATTATAACATTAATGATAAGTCTTTGCTCTGAGGTCTCCACTTTGCACAGCAATTCAACCATAAGCTTGGGCCACCAGTGCACTTCATTTCAAAGCAGTGACTGACCTTGCACACGCAGGTTTTATGTATGCCACCCCATTCTAATTGATTAATAACAGTAGAACTTACTTATATCTTTTGCATGTAAACAAACGATACGGTTAAAGTTTTTATACAGCATAAACGGAAATTGCAACAAACTGAGCTATCCAAGGTCTACAAGACCAAACCTAACTGAATATTAATAGTTAAAAATAACATTCAGAATTAGAACTAAAAAGTGCTTGATCTTGGTAGTTTGATGTTTTCTCAAGTAAAAAAAAAAAGTATTTGCCACTACTATTAAACTAGAAGTCCCACCATTATTGAAAAATTGTCCTGCATCAAAATGTCATTTTGATAAGAGATAAGAGGTACTTCGGAAGAGAATGTCGTATTTCGGGGAGAAAACATTTTATAGAGGATAACATTTCTGAGGAGAAAAGAGGTATTTTGGGTACAAAAATCCATATTTTGTGGAGAAAAGTGGTATTTTGGGGGGGGGGGGCAAATGTTATTTTGGATAGAAAAAGTTGTATTTTGGGGAGAAAACGTCATATGTTGGGGTAGAAGAGTGGTTTTGGGGGACGAAAAGTGGTATTTCGGGGAGAAAATGTCATTTTCAGGGTTGAAGTGGTATTTTGAGTGGAAAAGTGATATTTTACGGGGAAAACTGGAATTTTGGTGGAGAAAACTGGGGAGGGGAAAGTTATTTTGAGGGAGAAAAGTGGTATCTTTGGGAGAAATGTGGTATTTTGGAGATAAAATGTCATTTTGGGAAGTTGTATTTATGTATTACAGATTTGACAAAAAAAATCAAGAGAAATTTAAGAATTACATAAAACTAACATCTACAATCATAAACTGATACCACAGCTTTATCACGTGTCATTTCATGGGAAACAGCTTTCAAATACTTACGTACTGATTTCATGTTTAGAGGCAAACATGAAGATTAAAACGCAGATAGAGCTGTTGGATTAGATACAAAGAATGCCAAAGCAAGCTGTGAAAAAATCTCTGAACAGAGTGAAGTTCAAACTGTTCTTCAGTACAAGTACATATTTTATTCTGCATAAAGTTCAGTTGATTTCTTTCTTAAACATCAAGGGAACAAAGGAAGAGGACTGTTAATCTCTCAGTACATTCTTACTCCTCCTCACTATTCTAAACTCTACAAGTCAACCTAATGGCAATCATTAATGATCAGGAAAATGATTGCAAAGTGCTCTTAGACCATTTCCATAAGTGAAATCAACTTGTTACAGACTCATTGAATGGCTTAGGTTGGAGGGGACCTTAAAGACCATCTAGTGCCAACCCCCCTGCCATGGGCAGGGTTGCCACCCACTAGACCAGGTTTGACTGTATGGAATAACTTATGTGCTAAAGACAATTATCTTTTTCATCCACTATTTATGATTTTTAAAGATGACTTGACCCTTTCACACATTTTTCCTATCACTTGGAAAATAGCTAAGAAGTCAGAAATTCAGCAGCATAATTTTTCTGGCAAACGTGGTTGCTCATACAAGGAACTAAGTCACCAGAACCACACGGACAGAGAAACACAGGACAGCTTCTCACATCTCTTCTCAACTTCAGGGCTATGTGATCTACAGGTACAACTCCTGGCTGGCATTCTTTGCTTGGGACCACAAACAGTTTCAGAATAACAAATTAACGCACTGGTATGGTGACCTTACAGATTCAGTCCTGGTCAGGCAAGAACATGGAGCTGCTTTTAAGTTATGATAAAGTATATGCTTCCTTTATTCCAGTAGTTGAAAATACAGACAAAATTCAAGGGATGAACACAGAAAACATCCAACCCAAAATTCCCGATACGTATTACAGCTTACCCAATTAATATTTTTTTTGAATAGTTGAATTGGCAGAACAAGTTAGTAAGTGAAGTGCTTTTCATTCTGTTGTCTTGCAGCTTTAATCATCAGTAGGTACCCTCAATGCAGTCAACATATTTGGGGAAAGAAAGCCTTGGGATATCTCACACAATTAACAACAATCTTAGTAAGCCGATTTTTAGCAAAAACAAATGACAGCACCTTTCTCCATCAAAGAAGCATTTTCTTTTCCATCATAGCTAACTTCTGGTGAAGCCAGAACAGTTTTCAAATCAGTACGAAAAACCCTCAATTCTTCCTCAATACTTAAGTCTCTTAACCACTCCCAGTCAGCATCTCAGCTGTCTAGTTGTACACATTTAGCTTCTTAGGCAATGATCTATGAAAGCCTTGGTTTCACCTACTGAAGAAAACAAAAACAGTTCCTAAAACCTCCTCCTTTTCTATCAAACATTTGCACATCCCCTGGTTTTAAGTGCCGTAAATGACAGCTGTCTGACACCACATCCAGCAGATTCAGGATCACAGCAGGACTGAATTACCAGCAGCACAAAATGAAAACACCCAAGGTTGATCAGTGAAGAATTCCCACTGCCCTGGGAAGCTTTTCTATGCTAGGCTGGGAAGCCACTTCTACCATCCTCAGCCGAAGATTTCACCTACAGCATTAAAAAAAAAAACAGAGCAGAGCAAGAGTGGCCATCCACATGCTAGTGCTGCAGCCGTGAGTGGCACTGGCAGCATGGGCTCAGACACATGCAATTGCCCCAGTTTCCCCCAGCCTCCTCCACTCAGTGCTGTGAGGCAGGATAGCACCAGGCTGCAGATCCAATTTGAGTTTTACCGAAGTATTTTCCTTCAGGATTCTTATGAATTTCTTTCATTTTCAAATTCAGAATTTTCTGATGCAAAGGAGCTCCTAAGGTTTAGTGGTATTTCAGATTATGCATTTCAAATACTTACATATAATGAATTCTTTGCCATGTCTTAGTTTAAAAAACTACCATAGATTCCACTTACAGTAGTATTTTTGTAATTTACATAATTTTAAATTATGAGTAAAGAGCTAATTATTTTACTTTTGTTACATTTGAATTTTCAGTAAAAAGGTCTGAGGCTTTAATATAAAATCAAGTCATTCCATTGATATTTTTGAGCACGGTGTAATTACATTAATGAAAATCAAACTATGAAGAACTTGGCTTTCAATAGGTATTCAGGACCATTAAAGTAGACCTTTAAGAGAAATGCTAATTGCAAAAGAACAGAACTTTTTATTAGAATGGACATATTAAAAACCCATGTACTATGCAGAGGGAGAAATATTTTACGGTTTAATGCAAGTGTGAAACTTTCGGCTGCAATATCTCAAGCGGCATGTTTTCAAGAGAAAGCAATTTGGCCCAAGTCCAGGAAAAGATTTGCTGTCAGAGTCTGACTGTGCTTTGCTCAGTTTCTGGATGCATAAACACAGAGCAAAATCCATGACAGGTACAAGCAGCCTATCTTTTTATATGATATACATCCTCAGCATCTCTTCTTAAAGCTCTCAATTCCCGAGTTAGGAACAGCTTAGCAAAGGACTTTCACAACGACAGTCATGGTGACAACACTCCCTTCTCATCCCTACCTTTCATATGAGTTTATCTACTAAAAAAAATAAAAATAAAAGTCAGCGAGTGCCTCCGTAGATACAAGGAAGGATTGTAAGAGAGAAGTAGTAGCTCTCTCAGCCAACCATGCCCCTCAGTACATTTTTATAGACAGCAAACTCAAATGAATGAAACATAGGGCAGGAGCAAAGAGAGAAGGATTGCAACGTTTGCGCAAGCACAGCTTTCCCCATTGAGCAGCGGGCTTTCCTTAGACTGGCTGCTGGATTTATACAAGTTTACAAACACACTGTGTACAGTCTGAGATCTGGAATTACCTGAATTTCCAACTAACTGATTACTTAGCTTACATTTGTTACCTCTGATTTCCATCTTTTATTTCTTTTTTGGCAATTCTACCAAACCATGGCATCAAAAGATATGCAGAACAGTGCTTTCTCACTCAGTTATATTGGGTTAGTAAGCTTTACAAAGATGTTAGTCTGCGCAGAAATAGCTGTTTTACTTAAAAAGCAGCAAAACCAAGCACCCTCCCAGACATGTTTAAAAACCTCAGGAGAAGCAGGGAAGTTATTCACATAGCAGCAATTTAACATTCCAGTAGATCTCATTTATTTATTTTTCAGAAGGTTTTATTAGTGCTGCACTGACACAGGTATTTTTATTCAGTTGTAAGGCACTTCTCAGCAGTAGCAATTAATGCTATTGCATATGCAGTCTGCTGTGAAGTATACTCTAAAATGGTTTCTAAAAACAGTCTAGCTAATTTTCCTAGCAAAATCTTCTAACAGCTCTGCCAAAACACCCAGACATAAAGCAATCTGATTCAGACAGGTCTTAAATATTTGTCCCCTTGCTCTGAAGTACTTCTTTCAGAGACAGTTACATTTGGATTGTGCAGATGAACACTGAAGGGCTGTTTACAATTCATAACCACAATGATGTAATTCTAATTTAGAAAGAGATATTCATCTCCAAAGGGAATTGCTTTACTTGCTAACAAGCCTTGTCTTAGTACTGTGTCCGATTATAAACACGGCTATGAGATGAAATGATTTTCCAACCACATATGCATTTACCTCGGCAAAAGGTAAAGCTGGGGCTAACAAGTTTATTTTCCAAATTTCCTTCTACAACACAGAAGAGACCGTGAAGTATGTGTTCCCCATACACCCTAATGACTGTGAAAACAACCTCCTACAGAGAACTTTGTTCTCAGTTGTTAAACCAAAACTACAAGTACTATGAAGCACTGCAAGAGATTAAGAGGAAATCACCACTAGTGTCCATAAGCCAGCATCATGCCATGGCAAATAATTTATTAGGTAGTTATCCCAGGAAATGTACTGGCATCAGAAGGATTACTTAGAACCATAGAACAATACTTGCAGTTGTACCAATGAGCTTAAGCAGAGCTTTAGAAGCTTCAGCTACTAAATCCGGTTGTATTCAACATGCTCAAAATAGTAGTATGTTGGTTTCTTTGTCAAATAATCTCATGTGCCATTTAAAGCGTGTCACACACAGTAGAGGAGAAAATGCATGCAGGTGACAGGACAACACAGCCTTACCACATACAAGAATATCACTGGCTGTAAGAAGTGAGAAACAGACTTAAGCTTTGGAGACTATGTCTTAACAGAAAGGGCATGTGACTTTTTCAAGCAAATTTGCTTTAACTTTAAGCCACTGGGCCTTAAAGGAGATAAACTGCTTATTATGAGGGCCTACGTATTGTTGTAACAGGGTCCAAACCAGTATGAACTGAATGATATTGTGTCAGGGTAGTATTAACATAATTAGCCTCCTAGAAATAAAAACTCTTCACCTCTGTACTATGCTTCATCCTGTCCTCTTCAAGACGCACAAAGAAACTTTAATCATCCTGAAGGCGGGAAAGACTCAAAGTAAAAGATTCTCAAGCACGGAAGAGCCCTCTACATAGGAATATCACAGAGCTGAGTAATCTCTTCAGAGCACAGGAGCATCTCTTCAATAATACAGCACAATTAATACTCACCATTCTTAACCTCAGTAATATGAAGATGGCTATTTAGCATTACTAACACTTCTTTCTTTTGTGATTTCTTCTTTTTCATCTCTCCTAGAGCTTATGCTGCAG
Source organism: Pavo muticus (assembly GCA_016647715.1). Lineage (NCBI taxonomy): Eukaryota > Metazoa > Chordata > Aves > Galliformes > Phasianidae > Pavo > Pavo muticus. Next base: position 61,188 of record JACDJE010000294.1, read on the forward strand.
AAGTAATAATACCACCAGTATCTCATCCAAACAGCACACCAATACTTTTTCTAAGGGGGAGATAGAAAAGTTCTCTTGGAAGTTATCTAAGATCCAAAGTGGTCTGCAGAGAAAGGCTGGAGAATAAGAAAATCCCAAGGCAAACAGCAACACTTTGTTACTGACACTAGTTCCACTACAGTTTGCAGGCATAATACCTTAGCTACCAAAGCAGACATTTTCTCTTTAGAATTGTCAGAGGTGCCTAATGAATTTGACACCTAATGTGCAAAAACCATTTGCTTGAGAAAAACAGAATTTTGCAGTCAATCAATCTCTTTCAAAAGCTATCCAGCCTTAAGGACAGGTAGCACTGCTGAAAGCACCCTGGCCACATAACCACAACAAGGGGCTCTGTGACAGAGCAGCAAGCTGGATCTCATCAGTACAAATAACTTCTGTTTAATTAGAGATACAGACTGCTTAGGCAGCACAGGTAACTACAAGCCTGTAATAATTACTTTTTCTCTCTCTCAAATTGTCACTTCAGCTTAGGAATTCAGTAAAACTAGTGCACTACTCTCCTAATCAGTTTCTTAGTACATAAACATCATTGGGTTTTATATTGTACTTACTCTCACTTACAACTTGCACACCTGAATGCCACCATTGAAGTCTCACTTGCATTTTCCAAATCTGATTTTAGTCTGTATTATAGATACCCATATATAACAGGGAAAAGTTTCTGCCCAGTACTAGAGAATTATCGGTGTGTAAGAAGTGATTTAAATGAGAAGTGCAAAACTAAGGACACAAGAGTATTTGATGAAATAAATCAGTAAGATGCCAAGAACTCAAAACTATACCGCATGCTCTCCAGAAACAGAAGCATTAATGTTGTAGTTATGCTCTCCAGAGCAAGCAAATCTTTGTCCTCCATTTTTGTGAGTGAACACCCCAAAGTCTGAACACAGGACTCCAATACACCGCAGAAAAAATGTATTTGCTTTCTTTTAAGACCAGAAGCACTTTCAGCATCTCACACTACCTCCCACTGATTATCTGAGCTTTGGATTGTATTTCCTCAAACCTTTGCACACTTTTTTTCCCCCAGAGTATCACATTATTAAAGTCTTTATTAGCTCACTTAGTCTTTCTGTTCCTCCTTTCAATGATGCATGCAATTCATTTCAATTTGATATTATCTGCTAATGTCATTAGTATATGCTTACATCCACTCTGAAGTAATTAAAGATAACCTACTGAAAACACTAAGACACCAAGAACACAAACATATTCATCAGTGATTGCTTGAGAGGAAAAAAAATCCAAGTCTGCTCCAGGGCCAGATTTCAGCAGCAGAATAACAATTGTTGTAAACAGTACATCACCTCTTTCAACATAAGAAGAGAGGTATTATTATGCATCTTCTAAACACCTACCTGTGGAGAAATTATCCCTTACCTTTCTTCCCAGTCCCTGAGGAATTTCTTGGTCTAAGAGCATTCAATTCTCCATCAGATTATCAATTTAAAATCAATCAAGCAAATATTACTTTATGAGGCAATGTATGAAGTACTGGACTAAAATCCAAGTATTATAGCACCTATACCATTCCCTTTCTTCCACCTTCTATTTTATGGTTTTACCCATGAGTATAACCTAGTTTGTTTGACAATATTACTTCTTTATGAAGAGACACTGATTGCTCCTAATAGCTCCATTATCCTCTGGAACAGACTTGTCTGTGAGATGCACTATGATACCTTAACTCAGGGGCATATCATAGACAACACATGCAGCGTTAGAAGAGGATTTGCACCAGTGCACAGTATCACAGAATACAGTCCCTGGAGGTCACCTGATCCAGTACTTCACCCAAATCACAGCCAGCAACATGGCCCTATCAAGGCAAGTTTCAAAATCTTCAAGAGAGCATAGCCTATCTGGTGCCATGTCTGGGGCATTCTCACCTCTCTCACTGTTTATAAATAATAAAGAACACTCTTGATATTTAATTGGAGTTTCATACCCTACATCTTAAAGCCCATGGATTGTGTGTTAATGCTGTATACTCACATGAAGTTTCTGATCCAGTGTCTTCAGTATCCTCCCATTAACATAACTGAAGACAGACTTAAGGACTCCCCTTTTGCCCTCCCTTCTCAAGGCTAAACGGACCCAGGACTCTCATCCTCTCACCAAATGCCATCATCTCCAGACCTCCGATGAGTACCTCAGTCCTACACTGGACTTGCTCCAGTTCATACAAATTCAACTCCCTCTCCACTTGGAGCACAAAGGTCATGTTGAAGACAAGTTTTTCCTTTTGGGCAAAAAGTAAGAATTACTCATCAGCCACCAGCTTCCATGGAATTACACGGTGTCAGGCACAACAGAGGTATTTCTCTGCTACTACTGGCCTACCATTCTCTGCCAAGACATTCCTAGCTATCCCTTACCCCTAATAGGAATGAAGCCTAACACCTACCGAACTGACACATTGCTGGTATTAAACATAGGAACTCTGAATATAACCATTTCTATACCATTTACATGAAAGTCAAGCAAGGTTTTTCATGCCCCAAAGAAACTGTTTCCTTTCTCTCTTGTTGCTTCTTAATTGCACAGCAGTCAACCACCACCGTGGCATTTTCTGGAAAGGAAACATTATTTTGAGTTCACAGAATCACAGAATGGCCCAGGTTGGAAGGGACCTCAAGGACCATGAATTTCTAACCCCCCTGCCAGGGAGGGCCACCAACCTCCCCATTTAATACTAGACCAGGCTGCCCAGGGCCCCATCCAATCTCGCCTTGAACACCTCCACGGACAGGGCATCCTCTACAACCTCTCTGGGCAGCCTGTTTCAGCACCTCACCACTCTCATAGCAAAAACAACTTCCCCCTGACATCCAACCTAAATCTTCCCTCTCTCAACTTAAAACCATTTCCCCTTGTCCTGCTGTTATCTACCCTTTCAAAGAGTTGACTCCCCTCCTGTTTATAGGCTCTCTTTAGGTACTGAAAGGCTGCAATTAGGTCACCCCGCAAGCCTTCTTTTCTCCAGGCTGAACGAGAGTTGCTTCTAAAGGTATTCATTTATTTACTGAGACTCAGTACTTTTGTGTTTGTGGTGACCAAGGAGCTTGGTTTTCATTCAGCTTTTACCTCATCAATATCTGACCATCTTTGCAGAAAGCTTTTCACACACTGTGTGTATAGAATACATGATGTGTGATGTGACAAAGCTTTTATGGTTCCTTGTCAGAATTTACTTGTCTAATTCCTTTGGGCCTCTGCCCACTTTTAGGTATGTAGTAAGACTATTCCCATGGTTACACTGAATAAACTAATCAGGCAACCTTTGACATATTGGGTCCACATTTATTTACACGAATCAAACATCCTATAACACAGCTATACTGTATTAATCATTTTCTTGTATTTTTACTTTCAGTCATTGTTTGAGCACTTGGGTTGTGTGTCATTTTTGTTTGGGATTTTGTTGGGTTTTTTTTGTTAATCCTCAGCTATTCAAGTAGTCCTGATTCATATATACAGGAAGACATACTTATTGTTAGAATGACAATTGTATCGGTTCCACATATAAACTGACGAAATTAGCTACTTCCCTTAGAAAGAAATGAAGTTACCCTTTTAACAGGATAACTGCACACAAATAAGTATACAAGCAAAGAAACTTCCATAACAAATTCTTACTTCAAGAATTCCATTTCCACAGTATATTCACTTATATGACACTGCTGTAACTAACTTCTATCAGATGGAGTATTCATACTTCAGTCTATGACACATTTACTGCATCTAAACAGAAACCATTTGTTTTGTCCCACATGACAGCCATGTCATGTGAAAATTTGTGATGTTTCCCTCTATAAATCTTGCTGTCCTCTTTGACAAATGAAGAAAATATAAATAAGTATATGCCTGAAAGTCCTATCAGCTTGCAGCTGATTTGCAACGCTTTCTTGTGGCTTTTTTTTTTTTTTTAAATCTTATTTCTCTCATGTCTCTAATTTTTTGTATTAGCTATACAAGTTCTCCTGGGCAGGAAGATTATTTTTACCTGCCACTATTGGGAATATACAACAGATTTTTTATTTATTTATTTACTTTTACAGAATCCTAAGTTTAAAACAAATTTCCTAGCACAAGATCCATGCATCTATTTGTGTAGTTAAGTATACAAAATGTAATTTAACAAATGGTTTCAGTCATAAGCGCTTTTCAAAAGCGTTATCCACTTCTAGTATATTAAAATGCCATTTTGTGCAATACAACAAAAGTGTGTAACAAATGGTGGGCAGTGAAAAGGAAGTAAAAAAAAAATCTCATTCTCTCTTGAAATTATAACAGACCCAATTCAAACATTGTGTTTTTCTACCCATCACTGCACTTGATTTGAGTAAATTCAGCTCAAAACCTAAATTCAATATCAACCCCAGTCATGGTGAGAAGCTTCTTAAACACATTTAGCATACATCCCACTCTATCAATTTTCTTTTTCTAAAAGAAACCAGCCATTTGTCAGACATTTTTAAAAAAGAAACAGATGATAAATTCAAAAGGGAAATCATTCTAGCTAGAGCAATCATCTCCAAAAGAAGGCAGATCCTCCTGTACTTTTCATCAAGCTGTTGCACTGAAGCCTTTAAAGCAAGAGCTTCCATTGCACTCTGTAGGAATGCTACAATTGCGGGTTATTGGGGAATGTACAGGCAACGTAATTTGCAAAGAACACCAGGCAATTTATATAGTTCATATAGATATAGAAGTTAAAACTGAGTCATAGAAAAAGAGCTAAAGGTATCCCAGAAGAGTAGTAGCAGCTGGCAAAAACCTCTCCTCCATATCTTCCTGGATTTTTTTTCTAAATGATTCAGGCAGATGTAATCAACAGTTGACTTCCATCAAATTTCTGTTTCCTACACAATTTCTACTTCCAACAGCTTTACCACTGCCCTAGATGTACGCTACTTCAGACACATCGCTTTTTCACTTCCTTCCGAAGTGCGGTTACCCAGTTGCAAGAACGCATAAATGCCAGTTTGTGCTCCATTTTAGGTTGGTTTTATTGAAAGGTTGTTCTTCAGTTCATAAAGGAGTTCTGCTTGTGCTGATTATAACAGCTTAACACTTCAAGAGCAAGTGTCAAGCTGACAAAATGGCCTGTAGCACAGGTAAGTTAAGAGAGGAATGCACCACTTCTGATTGCAACTATAAATTCCCAGCTGGGCTGGAATCTTCTCTATAATAACATTAGAAGACAGACAGCAAAGACTAAATTCAGCTCCCTCCACCTTCATTATAAGGGCCTCTTTCTTATATTTTTTGACATACTGGTAAGCCTCACTCTGCTCCACTAGCTGTTTCACATTCCATCATAGCTTCATTCTAAGACTTTCAGATCACTGCCTAGAATTCTGAAGGACTGTTTTGCTCTTTTCAGCCCTGAAAAGCAGGCTCAACCTAATCATGCACTGACCCTCCAATTACCAAAAAGCATCATATGAAGATATTTCTCAGTGCAAATCTTATGTCTCACATTATACAATTGATAGAAAACATCATTCAAGTCACTCACTCACATAAACCTAAAAAGGATTTTTATTTATTTTTTTTCTCCATACCATTAGCTGGAAAACTCAAAGAGCAAGCTTGCAATGTCAGATTCTGAGGTTAAAAATGCTAGCATGCTCTTTATCACATAATTTCTTGTCTGTTTGGCAGGTGAGATACAATGCTCAGCAAGAGGTGAAAGGATGAGTAAGAAGATTAAAGACAGTAGTGCTAAACATTGTTGGTCCTATGCTTTGATCTACTTTAAGATGAATCTTATGACCGCAGGTTTCAAGACTGAGTTGAGAACTGGATAGTACACCACAGAAAAACAAAACAATTTCAGGAAACCTCTCTCTCAGGTACAAATCTTATGCTAAGAGCAGATTCCGTGTAGCGCAAAGTTGTCAGAAAAAACTAATCCCAGTTCACAACATTAGTATTGGAGAAAATCCAGTAAAACAATGTAGTTTAGGAAGGCAGTTACTGGACAGCTTTCAGCATCACTGAGTTTGTTGGCATTTTCCCTAGTGGCCTACATGTAAAAATAGGCCCCACAAGAATATCAAAATCCAGACTAGGTCTGACATTTCTATGGATTCAGCCAGAAGTCTGAAGAATATTACTAATATACTAGATCTACAAAATCTGCTGATGGATATGTTTAGGTTCAGATTGAAGCCAGATTTGCAGACTCAAGAGGAAAAAAGCAAACAATGAACCAAGCACAAACCTGTATTGGCTATACCTTGATTATTGAGAAATTTATCAGAACTGAAACAAATTAGTAGATGGAAGTAACCAGTCTTCAGCTGCAAGACACCTCATTTCTCCACATGCCGCTTGGGATTTACAGTTAGATTACATATACTCTACATTAGGTTAGTTTAACTTGTTCTGAATACATCCACTACACAGTATGAAGTTTTCGGAATGTAAACTCTACAATGCATATCCAAGAAGTCGTGGCAAGGTGGCCCATGCACTGTTTCAGTGCCTAGCATCCAACTTAATTGCAAAGAAGCATATAGGGTATTTTCAGGGGGTAATCATGGGACAGCCACCTTGACTAGCACATACCAAAACCACCTCGCAAATCAAAATGACATGCAGGAAGCAGCAACCAACACACATCAAAAATGCCACTAGTCCTCAAAACCAAAATGACCACGTGGGCACTGCCATTCATGTTTGGATCTATTCATCTCTCTTTTTAGAAGATTTTTTCCCCCCTTCACAAACAGGACAAAAAGCAACTTGACAAGGAAAGGAGAAATGAACACAATTCCTTCCCACTAAATTCTTACAAGAGTTCGCCTACACATACCTAAGAAGCTATATGTGAACAAGTAGGAAGTCACATCACCTGCATTTGCAGGAAGTATGCTTCTGCCCCATAGCACAGCTGGCAGACTATGCCCCTTGCTTTTCAATAAACAGATTCCCCTCATGTCCAAAATGCAGACAGGGCAGAAAACATAGTACATTCCATGTTGTTTACTCATGCATTCAAACTGTTCCATCATTTAAAAAAAGTTTAGCTTTTATCTTCCAGAACAGGAGAGTCACCAGAAATATAAAAAAATGCTTGAAGCCTAGATTTCCATTATTGAAAACAATATAGACAAGAACGGAAGTGAATTTTCTTAGAACAGAAGCTATCTACTTATAGAGAAGCTGTGAAAACTCATTGAGTAGAACAAAATGAACATGAGCTGGCAATATGCCCTCGCAACGACAAGGGAAAATGGTTTCAAACTAAAAGAAGGGAGACTTATATCCAATCTAAGTGTTGGGGTTTTTGGGGTTTGGTTTTTTTTTTGTTTGTTTGTTTTTACAGTAAGGGTGGCTAGGGGCTGAAAGTTTGCCCAGAGAGGCAGCGGATGCCCCATCCCTGGAGACCTTCAGTCAGGCTGGATGGGGCTCTGATCAACCTGAAGTAGCTGTAGGTGTCCCTGTTCATTGCAGGGGAGGTGAACTAGATAGCCTTTAAGTGCACCTTCCAACTCAAATGATTTTATTATTCTAAAATGACAAAGGGTCAGGAGCATCTCTCCTGTGAAGAAAGGTTGAGAGACCTAAGACTTCTACCTGGAGAATACAAAGCTCAGGAGGATTCCAACATCTGCAAATATTCAAGGAGAGGGAACAAAGGCAAAGTCAGGCTTTTTTTTTCCAGCAGCGCCCAGTGACAGGAAAAGAGGCAATAAGCATAAACTGGAATGCAGAAGGCTCCTTCACAGCATCAGTGAGCATTTTTTTTTTTTGTCTATGTGTGCAGGTATCTAAGCACTGATACAGGCTGTCCAGAAAGGCTGTGGATATTCTTTGTAAAGATCATCAAAAGCTGCCTGGACACAGTCTTGAGCAATCTGCTCTGGGTGGCTCTACTTGAGCAGGAGGCTGGGCTAAATGGCCTCCTGAGGCACATGCCAGCCTTAGTCATGACATGTTATGTGAACACTTTTAAATCAGTAAATGCAGAAATTCCCAAGAGCACCTATTAAGAATAAATTAGGAAGTTAACCTAGACTTTTAAAACAGTAAATAGAAAATAGTTTGGGTTTGTTTTGTTGGTTTTTTTTTTTTAATTAATTCTCATTAGGAAGACTGCTCTACTCTCCAGGAGAGGAGAGGCGGGACACAAGCTTCTGCCTTAAAATAGTACACGCATCTTTCTTTAACTTGTCTTGTCCCAGAAGATCATTACAGAACATAGAAGTACCCAGTCAGACATGACTGAAGTTAAAGTTTTTGAACTTACTTTCAAGTAATCATTTGGATTTGTTTTCCTGTGGAGCTTTAGAACAATGGGCAAAATATCTTCAAAGTAGCTAAGACACAGCATTAATTTTAACCATGCAGAAATATTTGAATTTACTTTATATAATCTACTCCGTGTGAGGCTAACTTCTCAGGATAGCTACATGTCACTGACCTTCAATGGAAGCAGAACACTTAAATTTCTTTGAAGCTATTAAAACCCCTATTTTTTAAATCCATGTTGTCAAATCAATTCCATAGAGGTTAATCACTTCTAGCAGAATCTAGTTATTCTCACCTTCTTTAGTACTGCACAAAGATACTGCTATTTAAGGTCAGGTGATTTACATCTAAAGGTAAATCTGAACAGAGATTCATTGGAGGCCATACTCTTCACCTTTACCAGACTTTTCTTTATCCTTGACCTCACTTTCTACCTAATTAGCATTGAGGTATTTTAGACCAGCCTCCACAGGGTGACATGGAGTAACCTTCAAGCAATCAGTTTCAAGCCTGAGGCTCCAGTATCACGAATCTGCACTCAAATCTTAAACTGCGGTGTGCAGTAATCCCACCCAAGATATCAGGGAACATTCTAGCACTAACAATTCACTTCCTTCCTACCTCCACAATAAAATAACAAGGTTTTCTAATTGCCCTTTGAAAGCAGGGTCAAATACATGCAAACACATGAAGTACCACTTAAAATAACAGGCCCTCAGAACAACTAACCTGAAACTGCTGTAGAAAGCAAGTTATCGACACCTCAAGTTTGAGAATAGGAGGGAAGAGATTTTTCTAGAAGCACTTCACTTACTGCTTGTTAGAAATGAAATTATAATCATCATGCCTTCAATCAGTTCTTCCTTATCAAGGAAAGTATGAAGAGATGCACCTACTTCGTTGCTGCTTGCTTTCTACATCCATAAGGTCCTGCACAACACCAGGGCTCTGTGGTGGAGTAACTAGTCTGTAATTCAAGACAGCCAGAGTTCAAGCACTGAAATTCAACGCTCAGGTGAGCATTAGTTTTAAGATGACTTAAGCTGCTTTCTGCAGGGTAAACAGAACAAGTAGCTAATCAAGAAATCAGCATTCACTTGGGGTCAATCTGGATCTCACCATTCTGTCTGAGAAGCCTTAATTTTCTGACAACTGCTCTTGATACAACAGCTTCTACCTGTCATTTAGTTGTCCTTTTCTTGCTCTACAGTGCTATTTTATTTTTTCTTAGCTGCCTTTTCTGCAAAACATGCATCCATCTGGTCATGTCATCTAACTGACAATCCATATGTCCTTTTTGCAAGGCTATCTACACCAACCACTTTCTAGCTTCCAATTCATTTAATCTTTCTTTCCCAGGGTGACTTAACCATTCTACTTGTCAACAATCTTATCCTCACAACTCAGACAGCTAACCTTATCCATCAGGCCTATTTCCCCTAGCTCCCACTGCATTCATCTTCCCTTCCAGAAGTTACATTCTAGGTTTAATTTACAACAATGAAACAACTAAATTAAAACCCATAAATACTGACTGCATGCTAAAACAATTGCAAACTAATGAAAATGATCAACCACTAATGAAGAGGGAATTCATGGAACTAGCAGACTGAAAAGTAGCATGCCAGTTTTTCTGTGGTTTCCCTCAGAACTAATTCAGAGCAACATGTTCTGGTGCCCTACAGAAGGAATTACTGATCTGCAGTTGTCTTACAGCTTACTTACAGGTTCTGAGGGTGAAATTTCTATTAGGGTAAGTTTAATTGGATAATGTTTAGGGTGTTTTTCCCATTAACGCTTCAATTCTCATAAGGCTTTGATGTACTTGATAGTTACCAAACAGCAAAGTAAAACAAAAGAGAACCAATGCTTTACTGAATATATACTGCACTGCATTGTGGAAACAGGATTTTGAAAACTATCAGAACATAGGACCTAGATGGTAGTGATCAGTGGTGCGAAGTCTATTAGAGGCCAGTAACAAATGGAGTACCCCAGGGTCCAGTTTTATTTAACTTCTTTATTCATAATCTAGACAACGGGGTAGAGTGTCTCCTCAGCGACTTCACAGGTGACACAACCACAGAGAGTGGCTGATCTACCACAGGGATCTTGGCAGGCTGGAGAGATGGGCTAACAAGAAATTCTTCAAGTTCAAGCAGTAGAGTCCTGCATCTGGAAAGGAACAATTCCAGGTACCAAGACTTACTGGGGACAACAGCTGAGAAGCAGCTCTGCAGAAAATAATCTAGAAGCTCTGGTAGAAACTAAGCTGAGCATGAGTCAGAAATGAGCCCATTCCCCTAAGAAAGTAAGTGGTGTTCTTGGCTGCATTAGGCAAAGTATCACCAGCAAGTCAAGGGATGAACCCCCCTTCTTTACTGAGCATTGGGAAAGCCACATCTAGAATGCCTGCATCCAGGTCTGGGACTCGGTATGAGAGAGAAATAGGGATACTGGATAAGTCCAACAGAGGACAATGAAGTCAAATGGCCTGGAACACCTCTCCTATGAGTAGGACCTGAGCGCTGGGACTGCTCAGCCTGGAAAAGAGATGGCTCAGGCAGGCAGGATCTCATCAGTATCTATAAATACCTGAAGGGAGGGAGCAAAGACAGAACCACGTTCTTTTCAGTGGTGCCCAGAGACAGGAAAAGCAGCAATAGGCACAAAATTGTAAAGATGTTCCATCTAAACTTTTCTAGTAAGCTGTAAACAAAGAGCAAGAGAAATGGACTGATGTCTTAGCACTGACCTGCTCAAGGCAGCTAGCACCAGTCTATCCTGCAAATGATTTTGCTACCCTGACCAGCCAGAACACAACCAAATACCCACAATACCTGAAAACTTGATTTACTTGTTCTGCAATGGATACAATAACACAAAAAGAACTGACGGACATTTCATCCTCAGCAGGGATCACTATGATCCTCATAATCTTCCTTCTTGTGCTATTCACTTGCCTCACAGAAACATGCTTAAACTTTATGGAAATGCAAAGAACAGGCAGCTCTTCCAACATGCAATCATAGAATAGCCTGGGTTGAAAAGAACCACAATGATCATCTAGTTTCAACCCCCCTGCTAAGTGCAGGGTTGCCAACCACTAGACCAGGCTGCCCAGAATCGTAGGGTGCACCCATTGCAGGGTGCAAACATCACAGCTTATGAGTAACATGTAAAGCTTCCAGCCACTGAAGAGGAAACTGGCCAGAAGTATACTGCACATTTTTAACAGTACCTCTGGCCATGGAATCCAATTTCTCCATCCTGCATGATTATGACACCTTGCTAAAGTGATAAGGCTGGGTAAGCTAGAAGCTGGACTTCATTTTTATCTAACCAACAAAAAAGCCATGACTTGGAATAGAAGTCACAGAAGTCACCTGCTTGTAAAATGTTGCCATATACAGCCCATATATGGTTAAGAAGTGTTTAAAATCCAAATGACATTGGATGCTTGAAGTCTGCCATAACAATTCATTTTGCAAGAAAACTCTCTACTGAGCTTGCTAATTACTGCAAATAAAGTCATTAAAGAGGGCACAAAGGCCCTATATACAGAAGGAAGGACATTTGTGCAACAGATGCAAAAATAAAACAGCAAAAAAAAGGCCTGATCCCGCTTGACTGCTGATTTTAATACATAAAGGTCAATATAAATCATCACCGCTCCCCAGAAAATAACCATGCAGAGACACGTTACATTCCATTGATCTTTTAACATAAGTAAGCACCAAAATCACAAGCTTAATACTTGTAAGAAGAAAGCAGCTGCATGCCATATAGAATAGTACTTGTGGAATGGAAAGTCAGTTTTCTTCCATGCTTCAAAGCACCCAGCTCCAATGCAGGAGCATGAATGTTTTCTGGTATTCAAGAACTGCATAGTCAGCTGCTGCTACTTCCTCTTTTTTTTTTTTAATAGTAAATGGTAATACAATAAAAGTAAAAAAAAAAAAATGGCAAAGGAAAACAAAATAATTAGTACATCTTAAGACAATTTTACAATCACACAGTGATCTAAAAGTCTGTGAAAGCTCTCTTCTAGGCACAGAAAACTCAGAGAAGGATGAGGTCAACCAAGTTGTATGATCACCACTGAATTCTGACAGTCCTCAGAATATTCTTTGTTAGGAATATTTACATGGCTAAAGCAGCACTGGGGAAGATATTCATTACTCCAAACACCTTCCACAATTCTATTTGCTGTTATCCACTCATCAGTTAAATACTTCTCCAAGACACAATGCAGCTGTATAGAAGGCAGTGATAATAGGTGGTGTAATGCCCAGTATCCCCTTCTTGCTCCAGAGTGATCTACATGTGCACTTCCTTGTAAATCCATTGAGATATACTAATTTTTTCAATATCAATCTGCTTTCCCAAGAGCAAGAAATGTATATCTGTAGTGGAGATTAAGACACTGAGGCACTCAGCAAATTACCTCATTCACATGAGTCACAAGGAAACACAAACCATACCTTCTCAACTCTACTGGCTCCAAGTCACTCCTTTTTCCATTTTACAGTCAAAAATATAACTGTATTCATTTCAGATCCAAAACATATTTACATACTATGATATCTCTATATAAGTGATAAAGACCAAGAACGAGGATCAGATTAATTTCTAAGTTTACTAGTGTCTTGCATTGCAATACAGTGGCAAATGACCACATTTACAATGAGTCTTTTGACAGTTTGTAACAATTAATGAAGAGTCTCCTGTTATGTTCATGAATGCTAGTAGTGGTAACTGTGCATACATTCAATATTATACAAAGTAATTTCATCACTCCAAGCACAGCTTATGTTCCTAAAAAGTGAAGAACACATTGCTAAGTGACATTAATGCTTTTCAGTCATCTGTATCAAGATGTTTAGCTGGTGCATGTACACAAATATAGACATGAAGACCAACGTGTTATCATAATTTTTATGGACTATCATACTGAAATATTAGTCTAAATCAAAACATAGCATATTTCCGCCAGTCTCTGGCTAACATATATCACCCTTTATTGCATTACAAGGGACAAGAATGTAACAGGACATGATTCATTATCGCAAAGCTTCAGATTCTGAGGCAATGATTCAATAAAAGCTTTTGAAAGCATTACTACAATGGTTCTGATGGCCTTTACTTCCAAAGGTTCCTAAGGTGTTTCAAATGAGCAGTTAAAATATGAGGTAACTATGAAGAAACCTGAGTGTGTGTTAATAAATCATTTGTCACAAGAACCCACAGGCTTATGAAATACTCAAACTTCCTATAGGTATGGTCAATAGGAAAGTCTAGGTAGATGTAGGAATTTTTCCACACCTGGAATCCCACAGCCCAAGTACATGCATTGTGAAATAAATTATCTGGACCACCATGGTCTTCCAAACAGACAAAAAGGACATAGGAATGATCTAAATAACCTACAGAATGTCAGTGAAGATAAAAAAAACTGCTCATTTTGAAGAGTTCTACCAGTCTGGAAAAAAAAGAGCCACTGAAGCTGTCATGCACTGATATTGACTAAAGCAAATTGAAATGTCCTCATGCTCCTTTTTTTTCCCCCCCAATCATTTGAATAGTGCATCCTCTACTTAGGTTCCTTTAAATATTTGGTTTCCTTTAGCAGAGAACATATTGACAAACATACGTAAGGGAAGTTTTCTGCTAAACAAAAACAGATTTACAGGCTTACCTAAACAGAAGTCTAGAATTTGGTGTGCTCCAGCTTTATGAAAAGCTACGGTGTCTCTTGGGAGAAATTCTAGTGCAAAAGACAATGTAGTTTACTAACATAGCTATTCTCAGAAACTTACGTCTACTGGGTGGATTCAATTCACCATTTTAGTAATTGTACACAAAGAGAAATGAGTAGAAAACAGCTTCATCAGCTCCATGTAGACAGCAGAACTGGAGTTAGCTAAAGCCATCCAATGCAGTGCTTCATCTCTGACAACAGCCAGCAGTAGATGCATGTGGAGCACTGTAAGTACTTGGTAAGTATAGATACTTAATTCAAGAGCACCAAAAAATTTCAAGTTGGTACAGATTCTAAATCACAGCAGCACTGACATGGTGTTTAATGATAGGTTACAATCATGGATTTTCTTATATTTAATTATCTTTTAACCAATCTAGAGATTTAAGATCAACATCATCCTCTACAACATCTAATGGAAGGGTGACCTTTTTAATGTAATCTTTTATCTTGAATCTGACATTTAATGATCTAATCTGATGCTCATTTTTGTAATAGAAGAGTAGGGGTTTGATGTTTGGATTCTTTCTTGGGAGCAGAGGTGGTTTGTTTTTGTTTTTGGTTTGGGGGGGGAGGGAAGGGCAGTCCGTTTCGCTTTATTTTTAAATTTTCTCCATATCTCCAACAACTGTCTTTTCTCCTTAAGTGTTTTCAAGACTGATAGAATCCTATTTCACTTAGCCACTTCTTTAACAAAGCCATTCTATGTACATCTGAAACAAGAAGATGGACATTCACTTTTGGAGAAAAAACAATGCTTATGAGACATTTTCACATCTATCTTGTCCTAGGACAATTTCCATTCTCACCTGGCCACACTTTAGGCAAGAGTCTGAAGAGAAACAGGGATCTCACAACACCTTCCACAAAAAGTCTCTGCATATTTCAAAGTGGATACATTATGGCAACCTCAAATTCTATTAGGCCAGTCATGACCTCTCAAGAAGTGCTATTTAAGCAGTTTTTGCAGAGCTTGGGGGCTGGAGGTGGAAAAGGTGGTGAGAGGTGGACATACACCATAAAACATTGGTCCTTTCCTTCCAGTAAGTTGTGGTACACTTAGGCAAAGTGCCCATTGCAGTCCCTACCCAGGAAATAAATGATGGCATGTTATGGCCCAATGAAAAGAACACAAATGAAAATATTTAGCACACCATGAAGCTATCCCACAAAAACATCAACACATTATACTACTTTTTCTCCCAAGGAATTTTCCTAATGTGTAAAGAACAAAAACGAATGTGACTCCCATCTACAAGAAGGGCTGTAAGGAGGACCCGGGGAACTACAGGCCTGTTAGCCTGACCTCGGTGCCAGGGAAGGTTATGGAACAGATTGTCTTGAGGGAGATCACGCAGCAAGTGCGGGACAACCGGGGGATCAGGCCTAGCCAGCATGGGTTCACGAAGGGCAGGTCCTGCTTGACCAACCTGATCTCCTTCTATGATCTAGTGACCCGCCTGGTGGATGAGGGAAAGGCTGTTGATGTAGTCTACCTAGACTTCAGCAAAGCCTTTGACACTGTCTCCCACACAATTCTCCTGCAGAAGCTGGCAGTCCATGGCTTGGACAGGTACACTCTTGGCTGGGTAAGGAACTGGCTGGAGGGCCGGGCCCAGAGAGTGGTGATCAATGGAGCTAAATCCAGCTGGCGACCGGTCACGAGTGGAGTTCCCCAGGGGTCGGTGCTGGGGCCTGTCCTCTTCAATATCTTTATCGATGACCTGGATGAGGGCATTGAGTGCACCCTCAGTAAGTTTGCAGATGACACCAAGTTGGCTGGAAGTGTCGATCTGCCTGGGGGTAGCGAGGCCCTCCAGAGGGATCTGGACAGGCTGGATAGCTGGGCTGAAGCCAATGGGATGAGGTTTAATAAGACCAAATGTCGGGTCCTACACTTTGGCCACAGCAACCCCAAGCAACGCTACAGGCTTGGGGCGGA
Source organism: Pavo muticus (assembly GCA_016647715.1). Classification (NCBI taxonomy): domain Eukaryota; kingdom Metazoa; phylum Chordata; class Aves; order Galliformes; family Phasianidae; genus Pavo; species Pavo muticus. The sequence goes on from JACDJE010000294.1 coordinate 77,219, forward strand.
GTGGCTAGAAGACTGTGTAGAGGAAATGGACCTGGGGGTGTTGGTTGACGCTCGGCTGAACATGAGCCAGCAGTGTGCCTGGGTGGCCAAGAAGGCCAATGGCATCCTGGCTTGTATCAGAAGTAGTGTGACCAGCAGGAGCAGGGAAGTAATTGTCCCCCTGTACTCAGCTCTGGTGAGGCCGCACCTTGAGTACTGTGTCCAGTTCTGGGCCCCTCACTGCAAGAAAGACATGGAGGCCCTGAAGCGTGTTCAAAGAAGGGCAACAAAGCTGGTGAGGGGTCTGGAGCACAGGCCTTATGAGGAGCGACTGAGGGAGCTGGGATTGTTCAGTCTGGAGAAGAGGAGGCTCAGGGGAGACCTTATTGCTCTCTATAACTACCTGAAGGGAGGTTGTAGTGAGCTGGGGGTCAGCCTCTTCTCTCGTGCAACTGGTGATAGGACTAGAGGGAATGGTTTCAAGCTGTGCCAAGGAAGATTCAGGCTGGATATTAGGAAATACTACTTCTCCGAAAGAGTGGTCAGGCACTGGAATGGGCTGCCCAGGGAGGTGGTGGAGTCACCGACCCTGGAGGTGTTCAAGGAACGTTTGGATGTTGTGATGAGGGATATAGTTTAGCGAGAACCATTGGTGATAGGTGGATGGTTGGACTAGATGATCTTATAGGTCCTTTCCAACCTTAGTGATTCTGTGATTCTGTGAATAAAAAAATAACAGCAAGGGAATTTTTATCGTCTGTGGATAGCCTGTGAACAGGTACAATAACTCAGATCATGTTTCCAAGTACAAATTTGATATATGTTTTCAAAGCCATTTTGACCTAAGGTCCAAGTATTTCATAAGTGCAAAATTTCACACCTGCAAAATGTAATTGCCTTTTTCCTGAATCACTGACAGGTATCCAAATGTACTGAGAAAGTGTACATGTGAGTAGAGTCTGTCATGACCCAAAACTTGCAATTTCATTAAATTCCGTAAATTGAATCAAAACACACTGGAAATTTATATATATTTTTTTCTGTATCCTTTCAGGATAAGCTACTGCTATAAGAAACTATTCAAGAACTTCAAGCTGCTTCTCACAGAAGCCAGTTGCCTCATCCAGCAAGACTGATCACCCAGATTTTAGCTCTCCTTTTGCTCTATCTGCTATTGATCTATCTGTGGAAAGGATATCACTAGACAGAAATCAGTTTCCAGCCTACATGAAGTCTTGGCATCCTTTAAAGCCAGCTAAACCAGCCCCGCATTCTGACCATACCCTCAGAAAAGATTCTGAATTTTTAATGGAAAGATGTAGAATCTGTGTTTCAATTAATTAGATTTATTTACAGCTTTCTGTGATGCAATGCTTCCAAGAGAACATCACTTCAAAATACATTTCATTCTTCTCTGTTCAAGCACAAATAGGTCCAAGCCTCACAGCACATTTTATACAGCTTACAATCTGAGTTCAGTACTTTCCCTTAGGGGAAGGGGGCACTTTTAGACTATAAGATCAGGTTGATAATGTATTTTTTGAAGGAAAATTACTGTATATTACCACCATCTACCACCAAGCAACTCACAAAGAATAACTGATATGTTCCTCTTCCATGTTCACATATGCAATAAGAACAAAGGACATGCTGGTGCTCCACAAACTTTTTTCCTTCCAAAATTTATGCTTGCAAAACAATTTGAAGGTCAGAGGTGCACCTAGGTTTAGAATTACAGAATGCCGCAAAGCATTGCGTTACTTGGTCTTCATGCCTGCCTTTCTCCTGCAGCAAGGCCACACGACTCCCTCATTCTGATCTGCCATCCACTCCTGCTTGAGCCTCTGTTGCATTTAGATCTGAGAAGATCAGCACTGCTCTCCTTTCAAGAGTTCGTAGCTGAGCAAGGATGAAGCAGAAATGTAGAGTGGGAAGTCCTGCCCAACTGTTACACTTGCATTCATGTCCACATTGAGAAGTAACAAGTTCTTAAATAGGCTAAAACTTAAACTCTTTAAAGCTAATAAATTCTATGTCACGCCTCAATAACTTTGAAGGATTTCTCAGCTGAGTCTGAAAGCTTCCTTATCATTTTCCTTCTGTCCTATTACTACCCAAGAAATAAAACAGGATTCTCCTTGACTGCCATTTTATGTTCACATCACATTTACTATTGCATTTATTAATTGCATAGTCCAAAGATGCTGACACAGGAAGATATTCTCTCCTTAAGAAACAATCTGGCAACCAAGAAAAGGTAAGCAACATTCAATTTCTTTTGTAAAACTGAAAACTGGCTGAGCTTAAAAATGTTACAGTTGAAGCACACTAATCCTGGCAGAGGCATTAAATCCTGTTAAGTATTCAATTAATCATCAACTGTAGGATCAAGAGAGAAATTGTCTCCTAGACAACACAGATAGGGACCATTGGAAATATTTCTGCTTACCTCTGTAACTGTGCTGGGAGTCCAGAGTGGAGGGCCCAACCATGAGTTCATCTCCCAGAAAGAATCTCTTTTTCCAGGAGTTTCTGATGCCCCAGCCCCTCCCGCTCTCTTCCTGCAGAAGATAAGCTTTTCCACTTCAAATTTTAAGTTCGCTCTGAGATAGTTTGCTATGGGAATTTTAGCAAAACCATGAACCCGGTGCTACAGTCAGCTAGACAACAAGTTCACGAGTCTCATCTATAACATGGCTGTCTGGGATTGCAGAGCACTCAAAGTAGTGCTGGTTCTTCTGGAAGCAGTCGTATTGTGAATGTGTAGGCAGACTTTCCACTGTATGAACAGCTGCGCAGAATTCAAATCATAACAGACAAATTTCACAGCCACCACCTTTATGTCAGAGATCCCTCACAGTGTTTCCTGCCTCTAGAGCTATCAGCTACGTGTTTCTTAATACTTAACTACTATTAACTGAAAACAACCGATGTAAATTAACAACTCCAAATGAAACCCAGGCCTATAGCAAGCAGGTTGTACTCAGTCATGTTTCTATCAGTTTTATTGGGTCAACTAAGTCCTACTTTATGCTTTTAGGGAAGAACATTCAGCTCACATTACAAAATACATATTTCTTTTACTATGAGAAGAGGAATAATGTATTTATCTATCAAAACTGCCCACCTTTGTTCCAGAAAGAACAATATCTAACATCTGAACCTTAAAAGCTCATTATCTGCAATGTAAAGGAACTACAGAACAAATTGAGCTTTATTCCCTGAGAGAAAATATTTAGCTATCAGATAGGAATCTTTGACACTAATTAGTTGATCCATAAAACATTCAGAAGATAAGAACAAGAGCAAAACAGAAACAATAAAACTATGTTTTTCTTCATTCGCTGTATTTGCATTTTAATTTTCCAGCTTTGCTAATACCAGGCAGCAAGATAGCTACAAAATTAAGAATAGAAAAAAAAAGTTTGTATCCACAGTCTTATTTCAGCTTATTCAAATTTAGTCACTAATTGCACTTATTTTTACACAGTTTCTTTAGGATAAATATTATAATACAAGAGTTTGGCCAGGCTCAGTTGAAACCCCTTCACTGACATCCTCCTCTAAAAAGGATTCGAGAACTGGAGTGTAATAAGACAAAGCAATTGAATAGTCATTTAGCTTCAGACACAAGAAGCCAGCAGAAATCCTACAGAGCAGCTGATGGAGGAGGGAACAAAAGTAACTGAGAAGACTAACTTCTGAAAACATAGCAAAACAGAGAAAGTGCTAGGAAAGGTGACAAGTTTTGAATCAGAATAACAGTAAAGTAAAAACGATTCCATACCTCTCACTACTTGGCAGCAAGGTCAGTTCTCTCAGCTGCATTAAAACCATTCGCTCTCAGATTCTAGCATTAGACATTAAGGGCTTTTTTCTACCTTCCTAGAGTACTATTTTACCACAACTTGGCTCTGAACTTTTAATGCCCTACAACTGACTGGAAGTGAAGTGGTTTTCTCAGCACCTGCGTGGCTACAGACAGAATTAGCTTGATTGTACCTATTACACAGAAACCATGAGAACGCAAGTTCCTATGTACTCTAAAATTCCTGAGCACACAGCTTAGTAATAACTGGTTATTTGATATGGCACAAAGACCTTATTTCCAGTATGGAGTGTTTTACTAGGGTCGACAGGTACTGGAATATAATCCTATGATTCTAGAAGCTGTATATCATAAATTCAGCCTTTGTAAGCAAAGTAGCATTCTAGGAAAATATTCATGTTTCAGTCAGTCCAGTAAAGTTAGGATTACTTCCCAGTTTTCCATGTGTTGGTGTGTCAGCACTGTCTTACTATGCACTCTGTTCTGAAAAATCCATGCCACAGGTGAGGAACACAATTTTAAACACCTGCCTATTAAAACCTTCATATTACATATTACTCCCCACAAAGAAAAGTGATTTTCTGTATTCTAGTGCACAGAAACAGAAGTACCTGCGTACCCATACACAGTTCTCAGAATGCTTGAGTACTTCTTATTCTGCATGCTTCTGCTTGCACAGAAGAGTCAAGTAGGATGGAATAGAGTTACTGTTCTAAATCATTTAATGATAGCCCAGCCTGTCAGAATGACAGAAGGTATTTACTTAAGAAAAAAAAGTAAAAGAAATATCGTGAACTAGTGTTTTGGGCATTATTGCCTCAAATAAATCAACTGAAGTGTTATTTATTGCTTTTCTCAGTAATATTTTGTTAAAACACTTATGTACCAGCTTAAACACCATTCTGATTAAATGCTGCTGTACCTGATGCTTGAAATTGAGCAGTAGCAGAAAAAGCAGCACAGAAGAGTGCTTTGCACATCACAACCAAACTCTTGAATGTTATTTCTCCTAGTTAGATATAAGCCCAGCATAGCTGCATCCCTCTTGATATGCTTAGCTAATAGAAGCAACAGATGAAGCAACTTGGCAATGACAGCTGTTAACACTATTAAAAAACTAACTCACAAAGATAATGGCTCGAGGAAGCAACCTGAATTGCCAGCTAGAAATTACACCAATATCTGACAATGCTTCTAGCATTTAGTGGCCATTTCCAAGATGAAAGCACTCTCCTATTTGCATAGATGTTATTTCCCATTATGTTTCCAGTAAATAGCTACTAAAAATAATAGTTACAGCCTTTGGAATCATGTGCTTAGATGTGAAGCAGCAAGGCTGACTCTGACAAGAAGCGTTTGATATAATTTGATTCGAAATACAATGCACCACACAGAATCCACAATGGTATGCCAACATGTGCTTTTATTATCAAGCATGTAAACCACAGATTATCCAGGTTTGATAGAGATTTCTCATTTCCCTATCAATTTTGACACTCAAAAGTGTATTTTCACATATCACAAAAAGACAGCAATTTAACTAATACTGGGGGAAAAAAAAGCTAGAGAAAACATTTTGGTTTCCAAAGTTACTTTCTGACAAGAGCCCAGCCAAAATATTCAGACTGCATTACATATACATTTTTCAATAAAAATGAAAAGAAACAGCCTGAGACTGAAAAAATAGATTTCAATTAAAAATGAAATCTTATTTTTAAGAGTTTTCCACTCCCCTAAATAAGTATTTTGGAGAAGTAATCACATTCATAGAACATGCCTGCACTGTCACTTTTTTGTGGTAAAAAAGGTTGTCAGTTAAATTTCTTCAGCTCCAAATAATAGAATTTAAAACTACGTTTCTTATGGATCTATGAGCCTCACTGAGCATGATCTAGCATGAATATATTACAATATAAAAGGCTCTGAAAACAGGGGATTTTCAGTGATATTATTGTTTTCCCAGAGAAGCACTCCTAGGAGTTTAACAAGTTGTCAGCGCAGTGCTTTCCCCCCCCCACACACAAGCAGGTGTTCCCCTATCTTGAAAAGGATTCAGGGAAATATTTGCTACTGAAGCAACAGTGAACCTGAAGATACATAAGCAAATCTAATCAAGACTAATGATGTTTTCAAAAAATTTATTTTAAAGGTTTTTGAAAAAACATCTTGAGGCAATTTTGGGGTCATTGAGGTAAAGACTGCAAAAGCACTGCACAGATACGGCTCCTGATTTGATTCCCAGGAAGCCCAAGTGCCAGGCTTCATATGGTTTATCAGCCTTCACCGACAGCAGCTTTGTCACTGAGCTCCTTGTGGCAGCAACAAGTTTTCTAAGCACCTCTAGCAGAGAATTTGGTGCCACATATTCAGTGCATGAAATACAAATACCCACTGCGATGAAGGAAAGCTTGGAGCATCCTTTTCCTTTTATGCCTCACAACGGGCTAAGCATAGATCATTTCTTCTTGCATGAACACATGGTCTACCTCACAAAGCTTTCACTATAAACCCAGCTAAAGAAACTGCCTTTATAATCTTACAGGCTGCAAGGTGGGAATACGTGGGGTAACTCAGTCATAAGGACATGGTATGGTCAAAGGAAGACAAGATTGTAGCACTGCTATCCATGTGGCAGCTTCAAATACCTAAGTGATTGCAGATCATATTTGAGCCATGTTTATCCGGGCAGAAGCTCTAGTACCTTCTGTCAAAATTGTTAGCACAGTAAGCAGTACTACATCCCTTCAATAACGGCAACAGGTAAAGTGTTTAGTTCTGCAGTGTCTGGGAATGGGAATAGTCATTTCCCCTCTTCCAGCAAGTATTATTTGCTGCATACGTAGGTTCACCCACTTGCTGAACACTGTGCATTGTCTACCTATATCCTCTGAGCACAGTAAGGCCCAGAGAAAATGCAACTAGCTCTGCAGCTAGCAGTACAAATGCTAAGTGTCACAAGCATCTTCCAGATTCAACCATGATTGCCTAACTCATTACTTAAGACAGAATGTCCTATTACCATTACCTAACAAGATGCCAGTATCATGGAAGTGCTCCCTATTTAATCAGCTGTAAATAATTTGGCATTTTTCAGAGAAAATTAGACTTCAATTCAAGATTACCTTGGAGTCTGCACTCAGGGGGAGAGTAAGCACTCAGATGCTGTACTCCACATCTCATAATTTGTCTCAGGAGATTAGAAAAGGACATAGCTTAGGTATTACACTTTTTTTAAGGGAGGGGAAAATAGGTGTTTTACAGTTTCAATTTTACGTTAATACAAGTGTCATTACTACAGTCCCATGAACTACTGAATCTGGACAAGCGTAATGGGATGAAACAAAGTATCATGGAAAAACTATGCAAATCACCACATACAGTAAATCAGGCTAACAGGCAGACTTCACCTTTTTTCCACAGATGCCAAGCAGAGCCTGCAGTCTGAAGGAGAAGGGACACCAGTACCCAGTAAGTTAATCTAACTGCAGTCACAGAATATAAGCAAAGAAGTACTAAATGCTGGTGGCTGATTTGCCATTGTAGATGGCATGAATTATTTTTTTTTTTTTAAATCTACTTTGACACCATTTCATGCAAACTTCCCCTTCTCAACAGCACAAGGCCAGCAGAACTTCATCCTTCTCTTCAGTACTTTTCATCCATTATTTGCCCCATTTCTAGCAACGCCTGAAATTCGTTTCTAGCTATATATTTTCTCCAGCATACATCCAGCCAGTACTAACATAGCAGCGTAACTTACCTGAACATGAACTATAACTTAAGTTTTTCCTCTATGTCCTCAGGGATACTTTTAGTCTCAAATTGCTATTTCCCATACTTCACTCATGGTAAGCAGCACTGTTTTCCACTTTTCATATCTATTTACATGGTAGCCATTTCTTCTACCCCCCTAAACACTAAGTCCCTCATCTTTCTTTCTCTTATTGAATCATCTTACCTTACTCTTATTTTTCTTATTACTACGTGCAAAGCATGTCATCTTTGGGCACTACTTAGAATTCCCTCATTTACATTCCCTGATCTCCAGTGTACGGCTCTCTTCTTGCTTTACAGCTCTGTGCTTCTGTGTGTCATCTGCACTACCTAGATGTTTGCTTACAAGCTTGAGGTAAACTGTCCCTGCAGCTTCCTCTTCTGCTTCTATGAACTCCTAGGTCTCCTGCCCCTGATTGACAATCAATGAAATGTTCACACAAGCTTTCTGATATTCATAGAATATTAGTGTGAGACTAATACAAACTCAAATCCAAATGTTCAACTCCCCTATTTTACCTCAGGCAGGTAAACAAAGCATTTGTTTAGGTCAGCTGTGTTTCTTTCAGGCTTGGTCACCCACCAGCTGTCTTCAATGGCTGGAAGCTTCCACACAATCATTACCCCCTCAGCTCCACGTTGTACTTAATTTGAGAGGGGGTTGTTGCTTGTTAATCTGCTGAAGTAATTAAAGAGTTTTTAAAGATAGGAATTCCCACTGACTTCAGTGAAAACTGGAGGGAGTTCAGGAGAAACCACATACCTTACAAAACAAATTATACTTAAAACTCTTCTTACTTCCGACGTCCTTTCATGCTAAAATGTAGTATTCTGCTATTGTTCAGAGATCGATCTTAAAACTAAGAAAAGAATATAAGAGCCATCTTCTCCACTTATTATATAAGCACCAGCTACAACGATGCTAGATGTAGAATATCTGCTTCTGCACAATACTTTCATAAAGCTGGCATTGCTTATGTTCAGTGTTCTCAGGTTTTTACCTTGAACAATATCACCTCTCAGTTGCTTTGTTCTTCCCCCCATCTACATTAGTCTTCTTCCAGTCTCTTAGAGCTTTCAGGCAAAGAATTACCTTTCTTCTGTCCTACAGAGTTCCCAGAACAATGTTTTAAGCTTTTCCACAAAATCTATATTGTGGAATCTATAATGTTCCCCTGCATTTTTCAGTCTGTGTACTTTCAACACAGCAGGCAGTATTGGCATTTGTGGCATGCTGGAATGAAAAGGAAAGTGCCATTCACTGTTCAGTTTCATTTGAGTCTTTACACAATAAAATCTAGGGTCAATAAAATTTTATATCCAGTTTTAGAAGCCATTGAACTCTAATAATTTAATCAAAATCCTAATAGGAGGGGGAATAATCATCTAATTATAGAATTATTTTCACAAATAGTAGTAGTCTCCTATAAACTGCACTTAGTTCTTAAACCAGAAATCAAAATAAAGGATAATATAGTATATTTAGCAAGGCTGTGAATTGCTCCTTCCCTTCATTACGTGGGAACATGCACATAACGTGGAAGCAGGTTATTTGAAGATGAGTACTGGCATAAATAAGTATGTTTGTGGATCAGAGGCAAGTTTAATTTTATTTTTGTGAATTTGCTGAAGGTCAGCAATGCTTAACAACATTCAACATTGATTTTATAGTCATGGGCCCATGGGAGTTAATAGGATTTTTACTCACCAGAGTGACTAAAAATTAAGACAATACTAAATACTCCTAAAAACTATCTTTAAGCATGCATGACAAAGATCACTGGGAAAGTCAGCTTCATTATGATAAAGTACACAGCCATAAAAAATTCTCATTATTGCAAAAGACTTACAAACAGGTTTGATTCTTTAAGCACGAGTTTACAGCAGCTTAGCACCTGCTTAATTCAGTTCATCTTTAATTAGTAACATACCAACTTCAAATTGATTTAGATGAATCCACCCTTAAGTGTTGACAACTCTATAGGTCAGCTACCTATAGGTCACGTGAGAGGGTACTGACCTGGAGCTCTCCTCATTTAGTTCTCCACAAGGTGGCTCAAAGTCTTCCTACCACAGCCATGACTAGTCAAGCCTACTGTGTGTCAGGATATTCCAGTTCTGATTCCAGACACTATTTCAGTTACACTGCCAACAGCTAAAAGAGAAGACGCTAAAGAGCATGCAGAAGTAAATTGAAGAAGGAGAAAGAAATTAAGATAGCTTCGGAACTCTGTCACTTTAACCACAGTGCTGTCTCAGGCTTTTCAATTGACTTTAAGAAGCAATAAACTATTTCCAAGCATTTAAAATATTTCCCCATTTCACAAAGTAGGTAGGTAGAGTCTATAATGGCTCAGATATTAACACTAATTGTGGAATTACAAGTGCTCAAACAGATATGACTATTTTCATTAAAGTGTAGAACATACTGAGGAAGATTAAGCATTTGGTTCCATGGCACTCTGAAGCCCAAGCAACTAATAAACAAAGTAATGTTACAGTATTATCTAAGAATACACGTTAAACTATCATTCCCGCTTGGAAATAGTCAGAAGAACACAGAGTCGTAGATTCAATTACTAGAAAATTCTTTAAGTAAATTGAAGAAATATCACAGTTAAACAAAATCACATTTGGTTTAACTGCCTTAGAGTTGGAAGCTAGCAAGTCAGTCATATTGCATGTTTTCAGAGAAAATTGGTAAAGCTTCCTATGAGATTGATTTCCCTGATTCTGGCGCATTCCTACATTTTGTAAAGAAGAGACACTGTTCAACTAACAATCACAACATGATTTATAATACATTAATCTTCCTCTAAGTGTTTGACAAGAATTGCTGATCAAGCAAAGACCAAAGCTTATTCAAGTAAGCTGGAACTGGTATAGGCTGGTAGTGCTCGGGAAAATAAGAACACAATATTAGCTGTCTCAGTGCTCTGAATGATACAGTCTCTCTCTGATCTTCCCCTCTCAGCCAAATTCCAGGCACAGATGCCTGGAGGTGGGACAAAACTACTTTTAATGCATACTTTTGCATTCCTGACCACAAAAAAATAAAAAGATAACAAGTAGCCAAGTCAACTTCTAATGTCTTCAACAACCACCAAGTAGTAAGTCTTAAAAAATCTCCAATTAATTATTTCTAGTATTACAATTGAAAAGTTGTTCCCTCTCCTTCCTCCCCCCCCCTTTTAGATAACACAGCAAAAGTACTCCGCATGATAGCCTCATCAGACAGGAACAGAAATAGTAAGACTGTTTTAACAGCTTTAATGTTCAGATTGGAACAAAGCTGCACAGATACTCAACCATCATGAAAGCTCTGCATGACATTGAGCAAAAAAAATGAATGAACTAGCCATATGAAAGGTAGACATACTAAGAATTGAACATCCACTAAACAAAGCAAGAAAAAAGAGCTAATAAAGTTTCAGTAGTAACAGCCTCTGCAGAAGTTCATGAGATAATGAGGGTAGGCTACAACAGGTCAAGGAAAACAATAGGGCAACTTGTTCAGCTGGCATGAGCTCAAGTGCCATGGCTGCAAGACAGCTCAGCCAGAGGAAGAGAGAAACACGTGTTTGTTTTCCTTGCACAATGAAAAATCTGACTTAGGATACAGCTTAAAATAAAAGCAACTGATCTGTTAATTGTAAAGCACAGCCCCACACAGCTAATAAGCCGTGCATATCACGCACATAGTCAGGAGTCAGAGGAATACACTGTTTTCCATGACTCATCAGCAGTGGGCACAGAGACTCTTGTAAACATCATCAAGCAGAGCTTTATTCATTCTGAAGTACGCATTAGGGAGTTCTGTGGACACTGTTAAAATTCTTCAAGCAGCAGTCTGGAAAATCATGCTAACAAATAACCTACCTTTGTAATCTGCTGTGCATTGAACATAACAATAAGTCACAACAGGCTGTGCATCAATAGGCTATTGGTGCATACTTTGGAGGCATTCTAAGGACCAAAGCAGAAGGAAGAGTGCCTCCAGCCTTCCAAGAAGAACACTTGCAGCCTACTAATGTACACTCTGATTGTACAAACAGCATGGTTCATAAATTCCAAATGTCAGGTTTTGAAAAACACTCCTCAAAAATACTTAGAAATAAACACACATCTCTTGAAAAAGAGACATAGGCACCTCTTAGCTACTATCTATGATGTGTGGAAGTGCTGACTTTTTAACAAGTATTAGTTTAGATACTATTACACACACACACTGAAGTTTTTACTGTAGCATAGGTTTATAGCCCCTGACACTGGTAATTGTCATTACTGGGATTTTTTGTTCTTCCCCTTGCCATTACCACCACCCCTACATAGGGAGCAGAGCATGAAGGGCTGAATTGACTTGCCCAACAGCACAGAATAAGCAAGCAACAGAAACATTGTCTTAAGTCTCCACTGCTCATCCCCGCAGACTTACAGGTGAAAAGTGTAATGGGGATTAATCAACTAAGGCTTTCTCAGCCTTTCATAACCCTCATATCTTCCTTTTTACAACCTGTATAGGGAAAAGCTTATTAGACAAATGTCTGCTCAGTTGTTTCTGTAATATCTATGGTAATAAGACAATGATTCTTCACTGTACTTACTTGCTCTCAATGGAGTACTGATTTTACTTTAGGGTACTGTACTTAAAATAATCTGGAAAAATATTACAGGACAATAAAAACAATTAGTCAAAGAAAACCTTAATACCAAAGACAAGAGACTAGTACTTTTGTAATTATATAGTACTTCTGTAATTACAGAGAAGATTAAAGCAACTCAAGCTATCAATCACAAGGCTTGAAAAAGAAACAGAAGCTTTTAAAGTATCAGGAAAATATTAAGTTTAAATATTAGGAACCTCCAGTAGCCATAAAAAGCAGAGAGCAATACAAGCTTCCATAGATATTCTGCAGTCACACGTATGAACCAGTTTCCACTGCGTTTCTTATCTTTAAGAGCTTAAGAATGAAGCAGTAAATGAAGAGGGTTGACCACATGGCCTCTCCTTTTCAGAGATGCACAGAATTGCCTTCTCCAGAGCTCATCTAATGAGAGAAATGTTTTGTAAAACACTGTGTTATCCCTGGGAAACAAAAAGAGTCGTAGTGTCACCATCTTCACAGAAAGTTGGGTGACTCAAGCCACCCAAGCAGAACAATGCCAACATTCAGTAAGACTTCTCAAGCCAAAACACAAAGCAGTATAATTATGCCAATAATTTATATGCAGCTTTCTTTGGAATACACTAGGAAACTGATCTTACACCAAGAAACACTCCAAAAAAAAAAATCACTCAAATGTAAAGAGTTATTGCTACCAGGCAATATTACATTATTGCTTTTCACTTAAGGCCATCTCACCTACAACAAAAATGTGTTTCTATAAAAGCTTAAGTACAATGTTACTATTTCAGTCAAATACATTTATTCAGCTCTCAGACTAACTACCACTCATTTGTGCAGTACATCTGAGAGTCTAAACACAGCTCCTTAATCTTAGTTTCTCATTTATCTGACAACTGGCCTACTATCTACAGCAGTTAAGTAGTAATATCCCATGCATTAAATTTTCTACTACTCTGGAACATACTATACATTCCACATGTCTCCAAAACCAGTGTTTCGGGTGGTTTTATCTTTCACCCATGGCTTCCAAACATATCAGTTCTTAGTACTATGAAGTTCCTTAATTTTGTCCAGATTTTTAAGAAGTTAAGCTGGATATCTAGATGCACAGCCAGAACTGGATGCTACAGTTTTTCCAAGAATAAGAATGGCTTAGGTCAAGGAAGACATTTGGATCTACCTTGAATGAAACCTGAAACTATGTCTTCTCACAAACTCTTAATTTTACTTATTTCAACCTTAACTATACATAGACTGCCTGCATAATTCCAGTAATCTGACTTCTTGGCATAATATCTTGGCCCTGTGCTTGTGGCAAGATGATGTCTCTCATACTGTTGTGGATGAGAAAAGGAAAGACTTTACTTCTCAGTGTCTGGATGTGAAGATTTAACAAAAGTACGGTGTCCATTCCAAAAGATATTTCAATTTATTCCAGCCACCCATGGACCTGAAGAGCCCACACAAAGTGCAAGAATAGAACTTGGATAAATGTGAACCACACCTCCTCCAAGCATATGGCATCACAGCTCTGCTGGTGGTCCTCTGCCACCCACAGAGAATTCCCCTGCAACTTGCTAACATAGAAGTGGTGAGAAGGACTGAAGATATGCCAGATTTTCATTAAAAATTATATATATAAAATATATATACACACACACTATTCTATTCTCACTTCACATGAACATTTGCTACTTACTTATCCCAAAACTCTCTTCAGTTAGTTTTCTAGCTTGACTGTCTGCTTTTTAGGGTATTTCCCTTCACTGTCTCCAAGACAATGCAGAGCCCCTTTAGACTGCAGACCAGGTTGCAAAATGTGAGACTTGTTTGTCCATGAATCACACTGCAGAAATGAAACCTGTTAATCTCCCAATAGACATCACCTCAGTTTACAAAATGATCAAGTGCTCTCATGTCACTCACATTACCTCTATCACAAGCCTAGATCCACAAGTAAAAAGATGCAGTAGGTAACTCCCCTCTTGATTTCATTCAGTTTACAGAACATTCCAGTAAGTTTGCCAGTAACTCCACAGGCAGTGTGGGGAGGGCTATAAGGTGGAGAAGCTTCAAGCAGCCTCTGCATAAAGCTATGGTTTCCACTCACTATAGCAAGAGGGAGGAGGCATTTGATTGGAATAGAGGTCTGCCTTCCTCTCCATCAGGAAGGAAACAGCCAGCCCCTTTACTGGGAGAAAGCAAGATATGGGAGCTCCTACTTCAGAATTTCTGAACTGCATGTTACCCTAAAACACATAAAAGATAAGGAATTGACTAGCAACCACACCTTATAGGAGAGACTTACCTCCCATAGCTATACTTACCCATCTAGTTCCTTCTCTTCTGTTTTATGAAACTATCTTTGAAAATATTCAAAGTAAAATGCTCCAAGTGTCGATAAACTACCTCTGAAAAAAACTAACAGGCATATATTATTAACATACAGCAAGAACACCTTCCAGAAGAAAAACTTGCCCTAACATACAGTACAAACCATTCTCTCCATTGTAACAAGGTTTGCAAAACAAAAGGAGTCAGCCCTGTAAGTGAAGATTTAATCTCAGGATACTGCAAATTCAGAAGTGATCATGGCAAGCTCTTCTGGATCAATTCTCTTATTTTTTCAACTGGCAGCACATGGAAGATTTCACTGAGACCCATTATACAGGTCCAGGCCTATCAATGCTTTCTGCAGCGGCATTCGTTCCAATCTTGAATTTCAGAACCTGAGAGTCTCCTTCTTGGCCTAGGGAGCCTGAAGCAGGTGCAGTGTAGTCTTGAGCTTGCTTGAAGGCAACATCATTCAGTTCTTTGTCATGAAGCTCCAGCATTTGTTATGTATTCAGCAGCTACTTGTGAAAGGGCAACGGGATTGCTACCCATGAACCTTAAGGGCATCAGGGAGCAACACAGATTTAACTGCCATTAAGTTCTAAGTATCGCTTGTACCAAAAGAAGTTCAGACTTCCACCACTGATTAGCATTCTCTCCTCAAAGCCAACACAGTTGGTTTTCTGCATTCTGGGAGGCAAGATCTGTTTTCAAAGACCTCACGCTCCTGAGTTGAGTGCAGAAGGTCACCAGACTGTGCTCCTTCTACTCACTAGTATACCATAGGAAAGAAAGCGAGGATGCTGGGTTTCAAGTCAGATGAAAGCACTTAAAATTCATTTCACTGCAGGTTGATTTGTTTAAAAGACTCTAGCTGCAGTTCTCATACTCACAAGGAATTCATTGTTTCATGAAATGGGAACAGCTCCTGCCCATTGCTTCCCACTTACACTTACACATTTGAGGGAAGACAAGTCTAGGCCCTGACTCCTGAACATAAAGAAGCTGTGCAGTCACATCACAGAATATAAAGAACAGTCAGGAAAACAGAAGTGACTGGGAAACTTCCAGTCAGAACCAGGCTGTGTGACTACTAAGCAGAGTCTTCTCCACACTACAGCATGTCCTCACTCAAGAGTAGTCCCAAGTGGTTAAATGATGTTATGTGCACAAGAAAAGCTTTTATATAAATCTTAAAGAGCAGCCATAATTCTTCTGTTCCTGTTCACATTTTAATTAACTCATTTCTCATATCTTGTCGCCAGCACTAACCATTTACTTGCAGAAAGTGTGTTTACAGATGAACTACCATTAACCACAGCAAAGATAATTCCACAGATTCTATATTCTTAAGGTAAATTACATATTACAGATGAGTTACATATGTAGATAAGGACAAAACCTCACCTAGTCACAGTACCAAGAAGAGAGATGGAAAAGGATTATGTTTGTCATGCTGATACTTCTCACCAGAAAGGAACTGTCTACTTGCAGCTTTGCTAGCATCTCATTGTTTAATAAAATAGGGAACAGAAGCTTTATTAAAGTAATCAACTGTCAGGTCACTGCTACATGAGCCTCTTCACTGAGCTCCAAAACAGGCACTTAAGTCCTGTTGATTATATGATCTCCTTCTGGACATAAGCATTAGCCTGGCAGAGGCAAACATTACATCCAACCAGAATGGTACATTGACTATTTCTGAGGCCACATCAGCATCTCCCAGTAAGTGCCCTAGAAAACAGAGACCACACAAGTGCCTTTAGTCACATTTGTCTGCTACCCTGTTCCCACCTCCTAAATTTTGTCAGAGCATTTAGACATACTAAAAAAATCATTTTAAAGTAAACTTCTAACTGCACAATGCTCTAAGCTGCACATTAATCCTTCCAAGAAAGGTTGTTATTCTCAGTAATTCAACTTAAAACTTCTTGCCCTTGCTAGAGAACCAAATGGCAGGTTTTTTTTCCCTTTCTTGCCAAAGACCAATTACAGCAAGGTTTTACTAACACAGTTTAAGCCTCTATACCCCCTTCGTGTTTTGCATGCTGGGAATATCATATGTTTTGATAGCTTTGTATTATGCAGTTTTGCACGGCTGGAGATCTCAAACACAGCGATTGTCCTGCCAGGAATCACACAGGGGGCTTTCCTTTAGAAATTCAGCTGCTATGATTGTCCTGCCAGGACTCATAGCTGTGTCCTGATGTGGAATGCCCTACAATTTTAGCATGTTAACAATTTAACTCCTGTATTTACCTTGAAGGGAGCACAGGAACACCAGCAGTGAACTATTTCCCTTGGATTTGCCTGGGTTTCAGGATGTGATTTTACCTCACTTTGCAGGGTTTGTACTAATTAGCAGGCACTAAGGGACCTCCTTTCTGAATAGGCACATAACAGCTCAGAAGGAGCTCCGTTTTTTTTCGAGTTCTCTATTGGAAATTCTCATGCAGTCCCTCAAAGTTTCAGCTCCCTTCTCAGAGCAGTCAAGTGCGCTTGAGTGAAGATCCTGTGTACACATCAATCACATTTCTACTGCTCTTCTGACTGTAGGTGTCACCATACTGAGGCATAAGAAACATATCCCTAGTAAGCTGTATTTCAAGAAAAAGGCTGCTTGCATTGAGGAAACATTGCCCCAAGCCAGTACATTACAAGTTTGAGAAAACTCTCTCCTCCCAGCACATAGCAGCATTATATTAAATAACTGCAATTAGTAGAATTAAATGAAGTGCCTTTGCCACTGGGAACAGAGAAGCAGAAGCCATGAGGACAGAGTTACTAGTGCAGCATACTGCAATTTCTGCTTACCATGGGAAGGGAAGTGTTCTCCTGAAGGCAAGTAGATGTACTGTAGGGAGCTTCACTTCTCAATCTCTCACATTTTGAGGCTGTTACACATCTCACACATACAGCTCCTATGACTAAACAGCAATCTGAAAGTCTGCGTTTATTCTTTCTATCTAGCAATTCAATTGCCTTCTAAAAAGGAACTGTGATGCCTCTGGCTGTATCCACACCGTGGGAAGCCTCTCCACCATCTGCTCTTTGAAGACAGAGTGCTAATTTGTGCCAGGGAGAGAGAATTCCCTTCTAATAGGCAAGCACCTGCCCAACAGTTACCACACAGTCCCTTTGTACAGTCTGCTTCCCACAGCCTAGACATCTGCTTTTTTCTGACAAAGTGCATCCATGGGGAAGAAAACTCTAGAACTCTTCAATATCAAACAGACTTATTTAGTCCACATAACACAAAGCACATTTGATGGTGAAGAAGCAAAAGTTCATTTGACAAGACAGAAGTCAGACTTGCTGCTGCAAGTTGCAAGTAAGCAAAAGATAACAAGTAAAACAAATGAAAAAAACAAACTTAAGCAAGACTTATCAGAGCAACTCTTCCACAACTTTCAGTGCCCTTCCCCTTTCTCCTACATCACGAACTCAGAGCACCTTGTGCCACCAGGTTTACACTCACCTTCCCTCAGCACCTGTACGGAACCTTATAAAGACTGGGTGTTGGATTCAGTCACTTCAGCAGTTTTTTTTTTTTCTCTCTATCTGGAACCATGCATTGCAGGTAAGTGAACCTGGCTTCCTAGGCCTGGCCCAGTCTCAGGGTACCATACAGGTCATACAGTGATGTGTCAGCCCTCGATGGCTCTTTTGGCAACCACTTACTGTTGACATCTAGGAAGGATTTTCTTGTCTGCTCCTGACTGTGCCACCAGCAGCTGCCTACATGATATCAAGTTGTGGCTACTACATTCATTGGAAATATTACACAAGACATGTACTACTGTATTATCAACATAATTATTTCTGCAGCATCAACAGATTTAAGGAGTCTACATGCAACACCACAGCCAGCACAGAGATTGGAGTTACTTTGCCAGAAGCAGTTCCCTCTTCCTTATCTTGTGTCACATATTGCATACCTGGAGTTTTGCAACCAAGTCCAGGCCCCCAGCATAAGTAGTATGTGGAGCTGTTGGAGCAAGCCCAGAGGAGAATCATGAAGATCAGAGAGCTGGAGCACCTCTCCTACAAAAGACAGGCTGAGAGAACAGGGCTTGTTCAGCCTGGAGAAGAGAAGGCTTTGGGGAGACCTCATTGTGACCTTCCAATACTTGAAGAGAGCTCATAAGCAGGAGGGAGACAAAGTTTTTACATAGGCAAATAGTGATAAGACATGTGGGAATGGCTTTAAAGGAAAAGAGGGGAAATTTATCTTAGATGTTAGGAGGCTTTTCTCACTGCTTTGGTGATAAGGCCTTGGCACAGGCTGCCCAAACAAGTTGCAGATGCCCCATCCCTGGAAGTATTCAAGGCCGGGTTGAATGGGGCCCAGGGCAGCCTAAGCTGGTGGGTGGCAGTCCTACCCACAAAAGCAGGTTGGGACTGGATGTTCTGAGGTCATTTACAACTCAAGCCATCCTATGGTTACACTACTTTTTCCAGAACAGAAATAGTAAGCTTTCCCAAGTAATTCTAGAACATGAAGTCTTCGCAATCAGTATTTTGGCTAAGAACCTTCAGGCAGCATGTCACATTTGTATGAATCCTTCTTTGTTCTTTCTGGCTCAAAGCTTGCTTCCTGAGGTATTCCTTGTGATAAGACTCTAGGAGATGAGAGGTGGGAGTTGCCGTGTGGCAATCAACATCACTGTCTGGACAATTTTACATTTGAAATAATTTCTTCGGAGCTGTTTGCCTTTGGAAGGGACTGTTTACTGGCAGAAGATCTGTCCTGTGACCAAATAACTCCTGTCTGCTATGGGAGACTGTGGGGCGATACCATTGTATCCTGTGAAGACAAGATACAAGTTGGTGCCTCCATACTCCCTCTTATCTGCTGGCAAGGCCTGGAAGATGGGAACAAAAGGAGTTCCTGCTGAGATCCAAAAGCCAGAAGCTGTCACTCCAAAAAGAGCTGACTCAACCACTTGGGACTTATAAATACTGCCATTAGAAATCATCACAGTGTTTGCAGTTGTCACCATAGTAACGGTATTTGCAAATCATCATCATCGCCATGGTCACCTTCATCGTCAACAAAACAACGCCTGATGACCCACCTCTACTGAAGATTGAGCTACGAACCTCACTGGACCCTTGGTGGTGACTATCTCCCTTCTTGCTTCCTATAAAGACTCCTTGCTTCTATTTCCTATCTTTCCTATCACCCTTCTTCCTTTCCCCATCACCCTAATTCATAATAGTGTCCATCCTCCCCTTCCCCATCTCCCTAAGATTTGTAATAAACTGTTTGGACCAACATTTGAACCATTGTTTCTTAATCTCACGTTGGGTATACATACATTAAAAGAACCTCATCTCCCTCCTATAAATAAATTGGAGCAAGAGAACATTCAGAGTTTCATTCTGATTTTATCCATAACAAATGCCTCTAAATGAAAAATGCAATTGCATGCCATCCAGGTGACTTCTAGATATTGTACTGTGTATTAGATTATCTGCTTCCTGTATCTAATCTTATTTAGTAGAGGCATGCGTGTCAAAATACCAGCAAGCTGCTCTTCAACCCAAACCATTTTGCTCAGCAATGAAATACTACCTGAGTAAGGACTTCTAGAAATGACACTTCACTCCCAATTAATCAAGACTTGTTCTAAAGCATTGTATGTCATTCAGAAGAGCAGAACTCTAAGTATTGGCAGATATTAAGATCTCATGTCCCTAGGCACATAGCTGCACAGTGGGTTACTATGGAGGTTACTATTGGTGCGCATATAAGGATATGTAACTCAGTATTATTCAAATACCAATTTCAAGATCATGCACAGCAAACTCAAGCTGTACTATTATTTACATCAAGAGCACTTGCAGCATTGAACATTCACTTCTTTCAATTATTTGTCCAATTACAAGAACATAGATCATCACTAAGCTTAATGATTAAAAAAAAGACTATTCATACTGCTTTTGATATAGGATATTTCCCAGCCTAATGTTGTCTAGATCCTTTTATAATGGCCTGAGTGAAAATGCTCCTACTACAAAGAGGTGTGATACTTTGTACTCATTTCTGATCACACAGGGACATCTACATGTAGAGCTCTGAGCAGATTTACTTCGAATTCAAGCAAAAATGAAGCCTTTTTGAGAACTTCAATAAAGAAAGGAGAGGTAAGGACTTCAGTGAAGACCTGCGTTTCAGCTTCTTAGCTTTGAGTTTCCTCTCAGCTATGCTATAGCAAATGCTTTACTCAATATAGCACTCAGGAACTTCTACACCCGAATCACCCTGTAAAGTATTATCCTCCTTCACAACATCCACCTGAGCAGATATCATTGAGCTACAATGGGGAGCTATGAAGGAGCAGATAAACACTCCCACTGCAAATATCACCTTTAATTGGGACTGTTGCAAGTCAAGCAAGCTCCACTGTCTGACAGTAGAACAGAAGGAACAGCAAGAAGGAAATAATTATTTTAATTCTAAGCTTAGACAGTAAGATAAATGTAACACTGAAATCACTCCGATGAAATACATACTCAGCAAATATTAAGTTTTTAAGAGAGCTATTGCTCTCAAAGACCTTTGTCAGGAATGGCCCATCTCACAGGAAAGAGTATATTGACTTAAAAAAAAAATCACTATTCTTAAATGCTGGAAATAAACAAAAAGGCAGTACTGCAGTAATACTATAAATTTATAAACACCAGCATTTGCCCAGAATGGATTTAAAAAGTAACCTTGTTTGAGTCAACTTTGCCATTTCCAGAGAAAGGCTTTGCTTTTTTGTGTGTTTTTTTTTTCTTAAAGCCCATTAGCACTATGAGAATTCAAATTTGCTGCTTTCATAATAACAAAACAAAGAGCTAAGCTCCTCTTTTAATCAGCCTGAAGGCAGAAGAACTCTCCTAGGGGTGTAAGTTGTGGGACAGCTGCACTTCATCTTTCAGTACAATCCTACCAGTCAAAACCTTCACTATATTCCCCTCTCATGCTCCAGCTTCAGTTCCCTTCTCCTCTTCATGAGGTAAGCCGCTTCACTGTTTTTTTGGGGTTTTTTTAACCTAATAATGGTTAAATACAGGTTGAAACTATATTACATAAATGAATCTCTTCCAATCTGATATTTAATTTACATACTGCTTTGCTGAAGGTAGCTGACACTGACTCTATCTACAATTTGTCCCAGTCTTTATAAAAAACATTGTTTTCTTTTATGTTACGTTGAGGGGGAAATATATGTTACTCATTTACATATCTGTACCTGTGCCTAAGGCTCTTATTTTAGTGCCAGTATCACTGTTTCTAGTATACAGGCTCCTGCTTAAATTAAAAGGAAGAACACCAGCCCATACCAATTGCGTTCAGGCTGACAGCCTACCTCCTGCATCAGTGTGACAGATAAGATAGCATAAGCGCTCTGACAGAAGGACCATCATCCCCTTCGTCCTTCCTATGCACTCTGGCCTACTGCTTAGTAATTCTGATAGTGCAATAGCACTTGCATCAAATACGACCAGGCAAGATGGATATGCATAAAACCACAGTAAGCGGTATACTTTGCTGAGTTCCAGATCCTTCTTCCTCTACCTATAGACTTCTGTTATGTGCTATTTGCCATCATCTGCAATTTTCATCTTTCTTCACAGCAGTTTTCATGATTTTCAGACACAGTGTAGACACTGTAGAAAAGATTATTTAATCTTTTCCTCATTGGTGCCAGTAACAGCTAGCTCTTGGTCTTTCAGTAGCTGTATTGAAGCAGGTGGCCCCAAAATCCTGCCATCATCTGGCTTCTTCCTGCAAATCACAAAATCCAGGTTTTCACAGTACACAGATATTGTTCTCTTGGCATACTCTGCCAATAGGACAGATACCATAATTTGAAAGAGCCTGCAATACGATACTAATGCTATTTATTCTCAGTGAGTAGTAACCAGCCCCAGGGACCCTTGTGCATGATTACTAAGACAGGAAAATAAGAGGAAGGATTTCTATCCCTCTTTCCAAATTCAAATGCCCATGTAAACTTCCAACAGACATCTAGATGTTGCATAATTTTGCCTTGAAACTGCATCAGTTTTACAGCTCTATAGATGTTTTCTGCTCTCCAGATAGTGGCAAAACCTGCTGCCCTATTTAGTAGATCCCCTAGAACAATTTAGGTCTTGTAATTAAACTCGCTGGGCCATGATTCACATGTCCCTTTTTACACACCCTCCTTTTCTCCAAGCAAGTATATTTGTCCTTTTGAAAACTTACCTGTCCTCTATGAATTATCCAAATTAACTGGAATTGAATCCAATTAACCAGTTCACTGAGCACACTAAGCTAAATTTCACGTCTGCTGATTTGAATATGCTCAGATTCTCCAAAAATTCATTAACAAGCATTTTCCTAGTCTGTGACTTTCCCTTCCTTCCCATCAGCTTCTAAGCTACTGCTGCATTCATTTTTAAATGAATGTTGTAGCACTATAATGGTTACGCACTTCACCCTTCAGAATTTCCTCCTAAAGGACAAACTGGATACGCATGTTCATCATCAAGTGGTGTACAGTGATTGCCAAGGAAGAAATTTGGCTCTCCCACACAGCTATCAGTTTTTGCTTGATAGCATTGCCAGCTTTCACAGCTCAGTTCTCTGCTACAGTGACCATCCAGCAAATACAAAGGACACATCCACCTATAGTCCAGCTCATAGCCTTAAAGCTGCTACTGGATAGTTGCTACTTGCTATTTGTTGTATGAGGTCCTTAGATGGTTTTCTTCAGTGATTAATGTTTTTAGGTTTGAACAGGCAGTTGAATACAGCACAGAGCTGAGATATGTATCTTTTTCCTTTTTAAAAGTACTCGTTCCCGGTTGATACCTGCTCTTAGTCCAGAAGCCTCTGATGGATCATTATTAAGCTTAATTGTAAAATACCATCAGTTTGCTAAAATGTCTCACTGTTATGCTCTTATCAGCACTTTCTCTTTCAAATTTATTTCAAGAGATAAACGTACCAGAAAACAAACACAGTCATAATCTCAGTAAAGGACCGTACATCAAAACAACAGCACTATCCTGTCAAAGAAAGAATCTCATCAAAATTCTGTCAAATGGTTTTGATGAAGGAGAAAAAAGTACATCAAGTATATCAAAGCGTAAGCACATTTGTATATCAAATGACAGCATATACATCCTGAACACTATGAAGACAACTACTGTAGCAATACAATAAACAATATTCTTGTTGCACAAAAAGAACTTTCAGTAAGCAGTGAGAGTGAAGACGACATGAAAAACAAGAGCCCTGTGTCTGAAATCAGTTCTCTTTTAATGGGAAAATTTTTTTTAAGAGCTCATTGAGAATTCAAATACATTTACAGTCACATAAGCAGAAAGTAGATGATCCAAAACTGATGGCAATTAAGTGAATGAGACATTGCTGCAGCAAAACAGAGCTATGACTAGATGTCATAGGCACCAGCAAGTTATTTCAACCGCACAACTGCTTTTCTCTGAGCCGTTTAATTTTTGCAGACAAGTGAACAGGAATAGTAGTGCTAATTAAAAGTCATCATGGAATACTGACAAACTTTTGGCTTGAGTAGTTTTGGAAACATCTGGGAAATTATTCAAGTTGTGCTCCTATAGCTTAAACTTTTGTTTTCTTTTCCCAGAGTACCTGCATTGCACTGCCATTGTTCTCCTCTCTTTGGTAGTGAGAAGGTATGATGAAAGCAACAGCTGAAGATCACTAATTGAAAGCGATGTTTGAGACTTTCAGTAAGAAATAACCCCCCAAAAAAGACTATTTTCCTATGAATTCACAAGAGCGAGTAGAACCAAAGCTTACCACCTACTACAACAAAAGAAACCTAGTAGCAGCATTTTCTAGAACCTGCCATTCCAAGCAAAAGAAGCCTCGTTACGTTGTTCCCATGGAGTACATGCTTCAACATGAACTACTACTTCTGTAGCTATCCTCCTCACAAAAGAAACTACAGTTACATACTCAGTTGACATTCCAGGTGTACAACAGATATCAGTCCCCTTGGAGAATATCCCATTAGAATAAATGGTAAATCTATACTAACTTCAGCAGAGAGCCATGGGATCAGCTAGGTTGGAAAGGACCCTCAGAATCATCAAGTTCAGCCATCCACCTAGCACAGGTCCACCACTAAATAACATCCCTAAGCAATGCATCCACACATCTCTTAGATACCTCCAGACATGGCAACTCCACCACTTTCCTGAGCAGCCTGTTCCAGTACATAACCACCCTTTCCATGAAGACGCTTCTTCCTGACATCCAATCTAGACCCACCCCAGCGTCCTCAGACTGTGCTGCCTCCTGTCTTACCATACGACACCTGAGAAAAGAGGTCAACATCCTCCTTGTTGCCACATCCTTTCAGGTGGAGAGCAATGAGGTCTTCCCCTCATCCACCAGTCTTAGCTCCAAGAGAAAGAACTCCCAGTCCCTCAGCCACTTCTCATACTATATCATTTTACTGTATTAAAGACCTGAAAAATCCCCTTCCTTACAATACTACAGCCATTTCTTCCCTTGTGTAATTGTTAACTAAACAGCCCGTTAACCAGCTGCTAATCTCCTGCAACAGCCTCATTGTCTCCCATGGAATGGATAGATGTATACCCCATATGACTAATCAAGGTACAGTGCTAACATGCAGGCTAGAGAAAGTAAACAAACAGAGGCTAATCAATAGCTGAAGGCAATTCCCTGCAAATCTTAGAGCTCTGTACACAAGATAAGTACAGAAGGCACTAGGCAGACAGCAGGTAATCTTTTCAGCCATATAGCAGCTTTATGAAGACTGGATAATGAAGCAGCAGCAGGAGCCATGCATAGGCTCAAGGGCTACAGCAACTACACCAGTGACAGTCTTCCCAAAGCTCCTTGGATAGCTTTCCTAGGTCAAGAGTTTCATTACTAAGGACAATCATGCCAGCCTTAACTGGCACTGCTCCTCAGCAAATGCTCTCGGGAGAAAGGCAAGTTGCTTATAATCTCCCATTACTCACGGTGCTTCACTTGCTGGCAGCAACTGATTAACATGTATTCACTGCTCATGCTGATTTTTAGGATTCACTGAAGTGAAAGCAAAGGGATCAGCCATGGGTTTCTGACTCTCCTGCATGTAGAAGTGTATTTAATAGCAGCTGTGCTAACATACTGAGCTTACTTACAGCCTCCCTTCATTACACTTGATTAGGATCAGTCACTCAGCTGCAATAACTGAAAGGTCTAATTGATTCAAAGGCTAGCAAAAAGGGTGGGATTTCTTTTTCCCTTTTGAATTGACAAGGTTAAAGCACATGAAAGTAGTACAACCAGTAAATACTGTACTCTTGTGTATTTTATACTAAAAGTCATTGTTTAAAAATATCCACCTCTCTATCAACCCAGAGGAAAGTTCCTATATTGAAGGGAGAACTGGATTTGTTATAAAAGTCTGCTCTGGCCCCAGCAGAGAGAAATACTATATACTTCTAAACAAGCCATTACTGCACATAAGTGTTTGAAAACTCATAGAGAGACCTCAGACACAGGTTAATCTTATCTGGAATAAGAGTTCTTACTACTAAAAAGAAGTAAAGCAGATATTTTACAGGACTTCATAAAAAAGTGCTGAAAGGATAGGAAGTAAATATTTATGAAGGATATAAGTTGGCCAACTTTCAGGAAGAAATAATGTAAACTTGTTATTTAATTATACTCTTTGAAGAGAAAAGTCTCCAAGGAACATTTAAACATGAATCTATTGTAACAAGGCAGCATACTGTAGGTATAACAAATTAATTAGGTTTTCCACACCTAAACTACTAATTGACATAGGATAAGAGTGTGAATTGAAATTGACCATAGCAGTCTTGCAGTACAGTTGCTGAATGTTTTAAAAGCCTTGTCAAGTAAGAACAACCTAAGCTACACTTTTTATAAATGAGGATACTACTCAATGATATTCACATACAAGTGTCTGAAAATTAACCCACATTAGATGGAAACACACCAAGAGCAGTATAATTTCAAGCATTCATAAAGTTAGAATTAGGGCTCTCGAAACAGTGAGATCATCTGTTAGCTTGTGGGACTCCAATTCACACAATTTAGATAAAAAATTTTGTTCTGTGATAGCATAGAACCCAGAAAGACTGAATTTTTAAGTTTTCACTGCTAGAAATATTGTTTGTGAACCAAGTCCAGCACTCCCTGGTCTTCACTAAAACATAACAGTTCAAACTTAAAAAGAAAAAAACTCAATTTAAAAAATTCTAGAGTTTTCCATAGTTGTCTGAGAAATTCTATTTCATGATAGCTGAGACATGAAACCCCACAAGACCTTATTTCTAAGGGAGCTCATTTCTTCCATAGGCTTTTTATTCTAAGCACAGAATGTTTGTTGTTTCTCAGAGTTCTTCTTTTCACAGGCAAAAACATAGTCAAGCTCAGCAGTTCGTACCTCCATCTTAGGCACTCCAGAAGTACCTCACAGCAAGTCCTGAGCCTTCGCCGCTCTGAAGCTCACATACACAGGTTGCATAACTCTAAACTCACCCCTCAGGTAGCTTTACTCAACAAAGCTCCCTTCAGCACCTTTTCAAACACAGCTTCGTTTAATCTCAAAGGTAATTAAGGATTAATAGGATGCAGGTTATACACCTGTTTCACCTAACACTCAGTCAGGCTCAGCTGATGCAAACACAGGGAAGCTAGGGCAGGAGGGCTCCTCCTGCAAAGTGTCCTTCTCTAAGCTTCATTACACTATACTAGCAGTTCAAGATAAACACTATAAAACAAATGAATGAACCTGTAATAATTATAAAGTAACGCCCACTTTTTCAGCATTTACCACATACAATCATCTATGAAGAAAATAAGCATTGAATCTTAATTATAACTATGTTAGAATTTACAGAGGACCAGGGAGAGCTGAGTAGTAACAAAGGGAACAAAAGTATCTGCATTCCATCACCTCTCAATGAGTTTGTTAACAAAATGAAACATGAAGGCCTATACTCCACAGTTAGTAAGAGCCCTTGTAATTAAATCTTCATAAATAGCATTAATATAATTACAGTCTATTAACCAGAACAGGTTTAAGAATAAGCTAGCAGACGTGGATAAATAAACACTTCTGATCTTCAAAGGATATAACACCATCAAGTCATACACTCTAAAGTGTTAATGCAATTACATGGTATCAAATACGTAACAGGAAATTGTTTCCTTCCTTCTGCTGTCAATGCAGAATTTCTTTTTTACAACTGTAGCAACTGGACAAATCAATACAATGGAAAAGGCATTGCAATAAAGGCATGATGATAAAAGGACTGGCACAATAGAGAGGAGCTATAAAGGAAGGGAAGATTGCTCACCTGTTTCAGACGATTCTAGGTTCATAGGGGAAAGCTTCACCAAGGAGGGATCTCCAACCAGAGATCCTTCCCCAGTTCCAGTCAGCCCTTAAATGAGATCTAAGAGAGGTGTAGCCAGGCTCCACCCCTTCTGGTCACACAGCTGAATTGCCTTCACCTGTGCTCCCAGGGCTGACCAGGTCCTTTTCCCAGGTGTTCAATCAGTGGTTCAGGCCATGACTCAGTTACCATACAACAACGTATTCCCAGTAGTTTTAAATCAGTCTGGCAATGGATTTCAGAGCTTTGCAGCCCTGAGGGGTTAAAAAAAAAAAAAATAGTAACCAGAAATGGTCTTACATTTCCCTCTGCTCAGTGTCTTCTCTCAGTATTGACCCTTCGGTACCTCTGATATACTGAAGCCAAGACAATGTCTGGATGTGTGTGGCAGGTGGATGAGAGACAATGGAAAGAAGAGAGGCTCAAAGTAGATAATAGGGAAAATCTTTTCACTCTGACACCCAGGCAGTAGGACAGACTGCCTCACAAGGCTGTGCAGCGTGCATCCTTGGATATTTTCAAGACCCAACTGAGCATCCTGCTCTGACCTGGTCTTGAGCAGGGTGTTGAACTACAGAACTCTGAAGATCTCCTCCCAGAGTGAATTATCCTATGATCTCATATCTTATTGCAGCTGTGGACTATCTGGAATAATTGTGTCTACTTCCTTGTTTCTTGCATTTTTGAAGAGTGTTAATAGTGACAGGGTGAGCTCTGTGTGGTTTTACAATATTCAGACAGGAGAATCCATCTGCTCCTGTATGGCCTGTTTCGTTTGCTCAGCAACTTGGCTTCTAGCTTCCCTGCAGACAGCTTTGCAGTAAGGCTGACATTCATTTCAGTGATCACCCATGGCTGATGTTTTCCTTTCTAAGAAACGAAGAACACATATTCAGTGCTACCAACTCTCACAGTGTTCTTGAAACCTGAGCCCCTAAAGGTACTTAAGTTAGAATCTCTATTTTCATTTATGTTTTTCCACATGGGCTATTTGTTAGCCCACACATCTCGAGAGAAAAACTTACAAACATGTCATAGATATAACATATCAACTCACATCCCAGAAGGTATGTGCAGCATGTGCTGATTTCTGTTTCCACCTCAGGATTTTGATGCCTGAGTTCTGACTTGTAAACATGTATAGTTAGCAGTAGTGACATTTCCCATATATTTGGTGTCTAGTAGTATCACCAAGCAAAACATCTGCAGCTAGAACTGTAAAGGAGAACAGACAGAAGGGAAAGAAATATAGGCAGTAAGAAGTATGCATAACTGCAGATAGACAGGGGAGGCATAATTTATATGCAAAGTAACATAATAACAACTTCATTTGGCTTTGAGTTTATGAGATAATAAACAAGCCCTGCAGAAGTCTTGTCTTCAGAGAAGCATCACCACTCCCTTGGGATGAGGTCTTGGCATTTATTTGCTAGGACTTTATTGTCTCATAAAGCAAAAGCCAAGTGAAGCACAAACGAAATATTTCTTGCTCTGTAAAACTGTAATATTGCACATAGTTATTTACTGTATAGTAGCCCAATTATTTTTGGTCTCTTCACAATGTTAGGTGTTGACATTTGAGGAAAAGAGAGTTGCCATCCTAATTAAAGAGAAAAAGACTCTTTCCCTTTCCAAAAAACCGTCATCCTTACTGAGCTTCTAACTTATACAAAGTTTTGATATTCCAACCACTTCATTTAGGTGCTCTGAATGGGGGACAGAGAAAATAACAATCAACTTTCAAACTCTGATATAATCAGAAATCAAGCATTTTTAATATGGCAGAATAAGGAGTACTATCAAGCTAAGGAGCTGAAGGGGTCTGTATGGGTAGAGAAATAAGTACTAAGTCATAATCATAATCTCAGATGAAGATGTTAAGCTATGAGAATTACATAATCAGAAAAAAAAACTTTAATTGGGTGACCCTAGGGCAATATATAGTTGATACATAACTGTGAAAGGAATTATTTTTAATGGGCACTATTGGATTTGTATTCATATGTATTAGCATTGGTGCAGTGGTAAGTGCTTTATATTATGCTTTATCAGAGAGTGGGCCAAGGGAAATGGTTTTAAACTAAAAGAGGGGAGATTAAAATTAGACATTAAGAGGAAATTCTTCACAGTGAGAGTGGTGAGGCCCTGGCACTGCTGCCCAAAGAAGCTGTGTGTGCCCCATCCATGGAGATGCTCAAGGCCCGGTTGGATGGGGCCCTGGGCAGCCTGAGCTGGTGGGTGGCAGCCCTGCCCACAGTAGGGGGGTTGGAACTAGATGGTCTTTGAGGTCCCTTCCAACCTAAGCCAATCTGTCACTCTGTGATCCTCTATAATGGATAATGCGGGAAAGATCTGCAGCAGGTATTTTAGTTTGAATTATTGAAAATTTCTGAAGAATTGGAATTTTAGTTCCACCTTCCTCTCATTCTGTGCCAGTGTCCATTTGCATGAGAGAGAAATAGATAACCATGATGTCCACATATAGCACATGCATTTATTGGAACTAAATCTCAGACGTTAGCAACACTAGTAGGGAATGAAAACACAGAAATGAATGTGAAATTAAAGAAAAAACAGAAATAAAGGATACAAGGGAAATATTAAAAAAGAAATGACAGAAAGAAGACAACACAAAAACACCATCATGAGGGAAGTCTGTTTCAAGCAGTAGACCATCCAGGGGCCAAATCAGTAACTCATATAGGCACCATCCATGAAAGAAGCCAGTTCTGTTTCAGAACAGCTGAACTTAAACAGTTAGCTACACCTTTGTTCCTGTAACAACAGAAATTACTTTTCTAGTTCTGTGGTTTCTGCACTATGATCAGAAATACACTGCTGTTTCATTAAAATATTGTATGAAGCACAGTAAGACACTGACAAACATCTGACTTAACTATACTTCAAAACTTCAGTTCCATTTTTCTTTAGGAAATACATTAAAGAGAAGTTCTGTCTTGATTAATAGAGTACAAGAATTCACTGATAAGCTCCCACAAACAGCTCTTCATAACAAAGTCTACATAAACAAATAACCACCAGTCTTTGGCCTGAACAGAAAAAGAAAGAATAAAAGAAAAGAGAGAATAAAAGGAATGCTCTTATCTCCATTTCAGTGTCTGAAATCATTCCCTGAGAGAAGTTTCCAGTTTTCAGTGGTTGAGGCCTAAGTTCTCCATCTCCTCTGGAAGGTTTGCATTTTGCTTAAGCCTTTCAGCTTGCATAACATCCTACATACAGAATATTAATTTTGAAACTCCAGTTTAACATCTGGTCCTAACTATACATATTTTTCCACTTGCAGTATCCCATTGCCAGTAGTCTCTTAATTTATTCCTTTAGCTCATATCCCACCAACAAATCCTGAAGCATATTAACCAAGAAAACATACACTTTTTTTTTTTTTACAAAAGGTATATACCTAACTCTCTAGACCTACTTTCACGTGCAGCCACAGTAAAATGTACGTATCTTGCACTTTATGATCACAGAACTATTGTAAAATAAAAAGGGATAAAATATCAGCCTTATTGATGTCAGTGCCAAAAATTCTAATTTCAGTATGATCAGGATTTCATCTAGGTTCTCAAACTTTGCCAAGAGAAAGTCTTCAAATGAAGGCTTCCAAGTTGTGGTCTCTAGCCCATAGGACCAAGTCTGTAGAGAAAGCACTTTTCTTTTTATTCTACATGATAAACTGTTTAAAAATCTTACACTTTACCCTTGCATTCTTGCTCTGGAAAAGGGATGAATTACCTCCTTTTCTATATAATGACACTTGCTTTCCTTTACAGCCACTACCAGTAACTGCCTAAAGGCAACTCTGAATGAAATGCCTCCTATTTTAGTATGCTGGTCCACAACGTCAGAGGTGGATGTTGATGGTATGGCAGTAGAGGTGGAATCTTCCCACCAATACTGTTACATGCTGTTGCCCTGTGGTAGATGGCAGAAGAGAAGCAGTCTGACATAATGGCATATGGAAGTGTGTACGAAGCAAAGGGGTGTCACAGAATTTCTCCATATGGAAAAAATTGCACCCATTCACATTCATAGACACTCGCTGAACATTTACAGAGACCAAATAGTGGATGTGAGTACAGTGAGGTGGTGGATGACCAGTTTCAACAACAGTGTCAGCTATGTGAAAGACAAGCCATGTTCTGAATGGACATGCATAGCTGTCATACCACTAACTGAAGAGTGATCAGCTCATCCATGCAAACCTGTGGATTACAACCAGGGAAATGTGTACAGAGATGTGCGTCAGCTTCAATGCATTGGAAACAATGATGGCAATATTGGAATATTGCAAAGTTTGTAGCAGGTGGGTCCCACAAATGCTCACACAAGAAGAAAAAGAACACCATATACAAGGTTTTTAGGACATACCAAACCTATACTATGCTGAAGGTGACAGTTTCCTGGATCACGTCACTACCAGTGATGAAACACAGTGTCACTACTACAAGCTGGAGCCAAAACAGCAGTCTGTGGAGTGGCAACACGTGAACTCCCCATCAAAGAAGTTCAAGACACGGGCCTCAGCAGGTAAAGTGATGTGCAGTGTCTTTTGGGATAGGAAAGGGGTGATCCTTATGGTTTTCCTGGAACCAGGACAAACCATCAACTCTGACTGCTACATTGTGACACTGACTAAACTGAAGGCTTGAAATTACAGTCAAATCAGAGAAGACAGCAGCCTTTCTCATGCAACACAGTAACACCAGACTCCATACTAGTTTGAAAACCAAGGAGATCATTGCTAATCTTGGCTGGACTGTCCTACCATACCCACCAAGTAATCCAGATTTGGCACCTTCTGACTTCTATCTGTTTGTGCCAATGAAAGGTGGACTGCATGGGCAACATTTTCCTAGCAATGTTGTGGCGAAACAGAGGGTCACCTCCGCCAATGCAGTTTCGTTGCTGTTGTTTTTTAAAAAGTGTTGCATGGAGGTTCTTGGTCATTGCTGGTGAAAATACACAGCTATCATGGAAATAAAGAGGAAGCTTTACTTTTGGAGCAATCTACATCATTATAGATTGTTACCATACCACTACTCAGCTTGCATTTTCCAGGCAAGTCAAGATTTTGGATCCCCTATTTGTATAGCAGTACTGCAGTCCTTCTCTTAAAATCTTTTGTTCCGTATGTGCTGTTAGATGTTGGTGACCAACTCCATAGACAACACTACAGGAGAATTTCACTACACAGAGGTGCAATTCCTAGCATGACCCTGTCTTTATCTCTAGCAGTGTTCCTGCCTTCTCACAGAAAAAAAAAGAAAGCAAAGTAGGGCTGTAGAATGCAGAGCTCTGCAGAAGACACCTATAAAAGTAGACCATGCCAGAAAGGAGCTTGAAAAAAGACACTGCTTCCTTCCTCATGATCTTAAGTATACCAAAAATATCAAAATATGGTCCCCCAGTAAGACTGGGTTATCTCAGAAAAGAAAGGGTAGTGAGGATACAGACAACCAGGCTTTGGAGTACTCAAAAGAGTAAAAGGCTCACAGTTTATTTTGATTGCTATATTGTGAAATACTCAAATGCTATCTACCAACATCACTTCGCTCTAAGAATTGGCCATACAATTTTTCAGCTAAGTAAATGCATTTAGATGTGTCCAAGCAGATAGACACAAATACTTTTAAAAGTTGACAACAAAAGTAGTACATAAGATATAGATCACAGTTATTTTTAGTACACACAGCAATTTTTAATGGCAAAAAAAATCTTGCAAGATTTGCCATTTATCCATGACACTATAAGAATATAGGCAAGGCTGATGGGCAGATGTTATATCTCCTTTAGCCGTGCTGATAGGAGAGAAATAAATAAAGCATCAGTCTCACAAGCCCACCTTTGGGTTTGAGAACACAATGAAACAAGTACATTAAAGACTGTATAAAGCTTATAAATGGGAAAAATATATGAAGATGGTGAGTCAGGCCTACCAAACTTGGTAGCATCTCTTCAAAAATTGCAAACAGAATCAGAAAGGAAATACAGTATCTCAGTTATGCAACTTTCTCTAAGTATCTACCCCATCAGATCTGATCATCATGGAATTCAAATAGGCACGTAGGGACCTTCTAGGCAGCCAAGATCATTTCATTACTGGGGTACAGGAAAAAAGACGACAACACTAGTTTCATAAACTGTATATTTCTGGGCTTTGTTATTGCCTTTTGCAATGTCAGTAAGACTAAGTATATCTTTTGCCCTTCTGCCACTACACGAGCTCTGCAGCAGCAAAACCTTGTCTTCTCAGCAATAGCTCTAAACAGATAGGAACTCAGAAAACACATTAGAGCACAGAACATAAAAACGTGTCACACTGTGAGAAACACTTTTTTGAATAAAAACCATGCTTTCAAGTTTCACACTTCTGACTCTCAAAATAGTAAAATCCCTGCTCAGCATAAGATATCAAAGGGCCTCTTCCTCATTGACAGACACTTTAAGCAAGCAGCCAATCTCTGCCAATCACTAGCCTTATTCCAATTTAGAAAACAGAGTTTTCACAAATGAACGTAAATTGGCTGCCAGTAAAAACAGTAGAAATAAAATACATCATTTTTCTGTCAGGGTTCTTACAAACTCTTCCAGCATTTCAGCTTTCTCCAGCTTATTTGTTACAAACTCCTCCTTGACAAGGGAACATGTAAAAACTGCACAGCTCTGCCTCCCCACTGCAGAAAGAAGACAGCTTCAAAACACAACACTTTTGCAAAGAAAAATAACTCTAAATGTGAAATTACTAGTGTTTCTATGACAGCATACAAAAGTTCACCTCATGCTTCAAATCTCATTGTGCTAGATGCTGTACAAAGTTGAGAAGAGACTATTCTTTAACGAAGACTTAAGGGAAACAAATAGTTGTTCAAATTCCACCCAGCAAGGGAGGAGAATCTAGTCTGGCCATGTCTAGACCTGACTCCTTATCTGGCTCACCAGCCACTAGAATGATCTATCCTTCATAAGCTTTAAAAATTTTTACAAGTCTTTAAAAAGTTATCATTATGTTTTGCAGATGTAGGCCCAGTCGCATGCCACCTTATCAGATACTTAAAAACTTACATGTTGGGACAACTGTTTGGGCACTCTGGTAGCCTGCAGAGGGAGAAGGGATCTTCTAGGAGATTATTCATATCTTAGGTGACCTAAACCAGATCAGATTGCTATCAGTCCCTGATGAGCTTTTTACACTAGGGAAGACATTTTACCAACTTTTGCTTGGAATTCAGATATCAGTGGTTGATTATATTTATGCCTCAGCAATACCAAGTAATCATAGGATAGGATAAGCACAGCTGATTCTCACATTTTCTATTGCCCCCTAAAACAAATCTCCCTGAGGCATGCAAAAATGCATCTTGTATAAAAGGATACAAAAAGAGAACGAAAAGATATTATATATTTAAACATATATTTAAGTTCTGGCTACATTTCTTTTTTCCCTTTACTTGCCTTAATTTTTTTTTTTATTTATTTATTTATTTTTTTTTTGCCTTTGCGAACTGTAACTTCTTAAGGAAAAATACCACAAGTAAAAACCTAATTGGATAGGAATAACGTGGACACATTGAGTGAGATCAAGATCAGACTCTTTAGCAGGGTCTGTGGTGGTAGAACACAGGGAAACAGTTTCAAGCTCAAAGAGGGGTAGATTTAGGTTAGATATAAGGAAAAAATCTTTTACAGAGAGGATAGTGAGGCACTGGAACAGGTTACCTAGTGATATGGTTGATGCCCTGTCCCTGCAGACTTTCAAGGTGATGCTGGATCAGGCCCTGGGCAACCTGATCTAGCTGTGGTGCCCCTGTTCAATACAGGGGAGTTGGATTGGACGGCCTTCAGAGGTCTCTTCCAACTCTAAGGATGCTATGATTCTAAGATTTTTCTCCTGCACATGTCTTTATATTCAGAAAGTTAGTTCTTTCTTGGACAAGGTCCACTAGATCTCTTTTTCACATTTCACTGTACAAGATTTGGGACCTTTTTGTGGGACCTGCCATTCATTCAGTCCTTTGGTCTGATACAAGTGTCAACACAAATACACAGCTACTTTAATAGTGCTGGCATCAAAACTGTATTCCTTGTATAATACTATACCACAGACATACTATAATCATGTCACAAACTGCCCTGTGGGAAAAGAAAACAAAGGGAATAGCAAATGCCTGAACTGATGGATGGATGTTGGACCACAGTGTGTATCAGTGATAAGAATGATTATTTTACTGCTGTATAAATATTTAAATATGCATGATCAATTAATAATTTCCAATATTTTCTTAGAGAGCTGATAAAAACGATTAAGCTTCAGGCTCATTTCAGCATGCTTAAATTAAGGTGGAAACCTACAGCACAAATCAATCTACTGGCATATTCACCTAGGATTTACGAATATAACTAGAGTAATTTTTTCTTATCTTACAGGAAGCACTGTGAAAGGTATTTCAATTTATTGTGGATAACAATCTATCAAAATAAACCTGCCTAGGACATGCTCTGAATATAAATGAGGCAGCATGAAAAATAAAAGAAACATGAATTTTAATTAACCCTGTGATGGTTTGCAGATCCTGAATTGTTCAGTCTGAAAACAAAGAGCTTCTAGATTCCATGTACAGTTTACACACTTCTATAGCAAGAAGTATCAGATCTATTAAAACAGCATAACAGGACATTCATAGTTTAGGAGAATATAGAGAAATAACTCTTCTAGAACTGTACAGAGCTACAGCCTCCTGGACCAACATCACCAGCACCATCTGGGTACTGCATGCTAATCCCTCAAGTCACTCAAGATACAACACCAGCTGCATCTTTACCACATCAGGTTTAAACATCTCACTCTGAACTTTATACTATAGTCTTGCCCTGAAGCAACTTAATGTGTGACTACAGGAAGTTCAATGCTTTACTTTCAGCCTCAGGATTCATTAGATAACTTGGAAACCAAGTTACCCAGCTTTCATATCTGGGTGGCAGAGACAACGTATTCCAAACAACTAAAACGTAACAAGAATCAAAAACAAGTAAGAAAATCTTTGCGTAACACAACAGAAAACACAGTGATGGCAGCAGAGTAGCAAGGTCCTAGGCTACAGCAAGTGAGGATACGCTCAAATGCAACAGCCACAGAAACAAAGGAAAGAATGCGCTTACCTTCAGAAGACCTCAGGTACACAGGGATCTCCTTACCTCCACTGCCAACCCTTAAATGAGGTCTGGGAAGGGGTGGATCCTCTACCCCTTCTGGTCACTCAGATGCATTGCATGCACCTGAGCTCCCCTGGGTTGGCCCTGCCTTCCTACCAGATCCTCAAGCACTGGTTCAAGCCCTGACTTAGCATTTCTGCTACACCCTGAGATTTTTTTAAGAAACTCTTGCATTTGGGCTGAGGAATTATGATTCAACTAATGACTTTTTAAAGTCTTGAATAACAAGATATCTTTGTCACAGGCTTGCACTGCAGGAACACTAACACTGACTCTTATCGCTTCAACTCTTTAGCAGCCCACAGACTAATTTTCAGATGTGCCATACTAGGATCATGCTTGCACAGCCTTCCCTATGTACACCAGCAAGATCAGTGTTTTAACACCATATTCACACCATCTAACTTGGTATTTCCTATAGTTAAGGTCTCTATGCAGTGAGCAGAATAAACTAAACTACTCCAGAGAGGGAATCAGATTATGAATCGTAATGTCTTAAAGACGACATTAAGACACAAGGACACTTTGCATCTCTTAGTTACCCTCCAGGAAACCTCTCTGTCTTCTTCAGCTGTCAAAGAGCTACAAATACAAGAACAAGGAAAGTAAATGTGACCCCTGTAAGAGAGCAAGCCTCCAGCTGGCCAAGGCTCAGTATTTCTAACAAGTGAGGCAATGTACAATATAGATTTACTCTTTAGATACCAAAGTGCTACTACTCTTGGACTACCTCATCCTATGTGTCCTTTGCTCATGCTGCCATAGCCAAAGGCAGTGAGTAACATCATGCTTTATTCAAACAGCAAAACTCCTGTGGACAAGAGCTGAATCAGAACTTCTTTCTACACCTAGAATTTCTGAGAAGTACATTGTGTCAGTCCCATAGACTGTTCATAGCTGATCAGAAGGTCTGATGAACACTGATGTGAACACAAAAAGCACACAACCATTCCTTCTCCATGCTGCTGTGACCATATCCAAAGCATATGTAAACTTGTGAATAGCATCATTTTCATCTTGCAGCCACCAGTTTTTGCTACTACCAAGGATTAAGGAAATTTAGAATCTCTCAGTGTCATTGCTCTGATGATAGATTTCCATAAGCCAACTGAAAGCCAACTTCAGTAAAGTTATATGGCTTTACTGGAGAAACCAGGGGGCAGTGAAAAGACCTTCAGAGAGTCATAATAACTTTCTGCAGAGGTGTAGTTGCACAGAGCACTAAAGCCTCTGATACAACAGCCAGTTGCCTTTTCACTTCACTTCCAAAAACACCTGGGTAAAGGTCTCAGACCCTGTTTCCTCCTGCAGGTGGGCTGCCAGAGATCAGGGCCAACCTGAGGACAGTGCAGCCAGGGCTGCTGCTCGTGGTGGTTCTGACAGCACCGCCGGGAGATCTCAGGCCCACAGCACTGCTTTTGACTGAAACCTCCACGCCTCAGCTGTGTTGGCCCTTACAGCTTCTGCTGTGCCACAGCTGTGTCGGTGCCAGCCATGGGCCCCATTTACATACACTGGGATCCTGACCCAAAGGCGAACATCCAGGCCTGGCCTGAATCCCAGCCCATCACCATGGCCCTGCCCAGCCATCCCTGTGCTGTGCCTGACTCAGGTTCTCCTCATGGGGCCTGATCCCACCCTGTCAGCCATGAGCTCACATCCCAGCCTTGGCCCATCCCCATCCCTAAGGAGATCCCTGATGCCCAGGGCTGCCCCAGTGCCCCTGGTGGCCTACCTTTGGCTGGGGTGGTGGGAGCCTGATGGACCCTGGGAAGCATCCACCACTGTTGGTCCCTCAGGGAGTCACTGTCCCTGGTGGAGGAAGCTCTGAAATTATGAAATTGTGAAGAATGGTAGAGAAGCCTATTCAGAAAATTGATGACATCTGGCCTAATAAAACCTCAGATATCACTATATTAAGCTAACATTCCTTCTCTGTCCATTAGCAAATGCAATCCTCTGAAAAATGAAAGAGCTTTAAATATTAAAGTAATAAGTTGATAAATAGGTGGTTACAAACTATTATTTCTGGTTAAAATTAATGTAGCAGCAGTATTTTGATAAATTCTGAGAGGAAAAAATTGGAAGCCTTATAGTATTTAACATAAGGCAAATTAAAGCACTGACATTTTTATGGTGTTTTAATTAATGAGAATCTAGAGTGGAATTCTCATGCAAATACTGTACATATTGTATGACAACCATATTAATACCAGAGGAGTTAATTATGATTAGTGCTATTACACTGAGTACTGAATGAATTAACAATAGTGAGGCACTCCTAATATTATCATCACATTTCCGCATACATTTTAATGGATATGTTTCACCCTGATTAGAGCTGATAAATTATTAGCAGCAAACAAAATTATCTATTCCATTTACCACTTTGCCTCTTCACTCTGTATTCAGAAATCAAAGCTCATTTCTGAGAAAAAAAAAAATGTTACCCATGAATATCCAACGTATTTCTGGTCTTTATCAAACTGTTCTCGTAACTAGTAATTAAAGAAAACTTTGATTGCAGGATCCTATTGCTACTCCTAAATATATGAAACAAGGAATGTTAATTTCTTCAAGCTCACTTGCTAGGGAGTCAGCTAGCCAGAGCCTTGCTCTAAGTAGCTGGCCAATAGATAACTGCGTTGCCATCACTTAGCAACCTGAATTGCTAAAAGCAAAACTAAGAAGACTGAACTTACTGGAAAATTTGGAAGATGAAGGGGTCAGTTTCAGACAATGTGGTGAGCAACTAGGTCTCAGATTTACAAGGCACCACAGCAGAAGGAGAGGACCCTGTCTGGGCTCATGTCCTTCTGTCCATAATTTCCAGTCAGAAGTATGCATGCATGTACTGCTTGCTTTGAGCACAGCAAATCCCACATCCCCAGGAAATTTCCTATACAGGAATGTGTTCTTCATTCATGACATAAATCCAAAGTGTAGGGGGAAGGGAAAGGGGACATGAGCAGAGGCAATTAATTTAGTGCAAAGTTTAGAACATGTGGGCAGCACACATGCAGTAAGCGCAGCACTCCCTAAATAGTGTCAGGATGAGCACAGTGGGCCAAGCCATCAGTGCAAAAGCGTGTGAGATTTGGCTGCAGTATGTCACACACACACACAC
The DNA here is from genome assembly GCA_016647715.1 of Pavo muticus. Classification (NCBI taxonomy): domain Eukaryota; kingdom Metazoa; phylum Chordata; class Aves; order Galliformes; family Phasianidae; genus Pavo; species Pavo muticus. The sequence goes on from JACDJE010000294.1 coordinate 117,537, forward strand.
ACACGCTCTGGTCATTTCTAGAAGTGCAGCATGCTGGAGCAGTACCTGGCTTGGCTGAACTGGAAGACATTCTCAAATCTTATAGCAATTTAAAATGTCCTTGCAGTCCATCCATGCACAATTTGGGATTGGAAGATGAGATGTGTCCAGTAAAGCCCTGACAACCACTAGGCTTAGCCTTTCATAGAATCACAGAATATCCCATGTTGGAATGGACCCATTAGGATCATCATAGCCAACCTCTGTCTCCATACAGAAAAACCCAATAATCAGACCATATGTCTAAGAGTATTGTCCAGATGTTTCTTGAACTCCAGCAAGCTTGGCGCCATGACCACATACCTGGGGAGGCAGTTGCAGTGCCTGACCACCCTCTGGCGAAGAACCTTTTCCTGATATCCAAGCTCAACCTATCCTGTAGCAGCTCCTTGCCATTCCCTCGGGTTCTATGACAGGTCACCAGAAAGAGGGCAAAGGAGAAGACTGGAATCACTTCTTACTTTCTCTTAGTGGACTCCTGGCAATTGCCATGGTTATCCCTTCTCACCAAAATAAATAAATAAATACATACATACATAAATATTTTTTTAAATCATAGAAGGAATTCTATGCAGGTAGGAAGGGCAGATGGGGGAAAAAGCAGGAAACCATCAGAAGTCTGTATAGAAGAAAGCAGTAAATGTGAGCTTGAGAGGACTGTTTTTATACTGTCAGCTGAAAAACACTTCATGGAAGGGACACCTCTGCTTGATTTATGCTAGTTCCTGATGTTCATTTCCACTTATCTCTATTTATCTACATTATGCCTTGTCACCGTATGTTGTTTCAATTGCTGTCACAAGGTGAGATAATACCATGTGCTCATGAGACACCCTCTCACTGCTGTGTTACACTCAGAAATTCAATAGCCAGAGCACAGCTAAGTGCTTCTTTAAAATAAGTTCAAAATCAATGTTACCAAGTGTTTTTTTGATAATTTAGTGTATAGGTTTAGAGGAAATCAAATTGTTTCTTAGGGTGCGCATTCAAAATCTATCTACTAACTCTGGAGACACAGCCATAAATCCACTTTGAGAAGAGGTTCTCTATCTTCAAAATCCTATTACAGCAAGGCATTTACCAAAGCAGTGCTTGCATTGCAGTGTCTAATATACAAAAGTATATAAAAATTCACGCAGAGTAGTAATTATATTGTTTTTTTACATGGAGAAGTAGTCTGATAGTATTCTTTCACTGTTTGTATTTCTGATTTATATTGATGAAAGCACTCAGGGCACAAATAGATTTTTCTGTTCCCTGCAAAATGCTGCTCTTCTTGCTGACTTCTAATTCCAGGCATATTAATGCCTTAAATAACAGTGGAATAGAATCTAATTAAAACTTACAGTGTTTTAACTTGCTATGATATTAAAGGAAATAGTTTTTATTATATATTATATATATATCATATATATTTTTAGTATATCGGGAAGTAAGAAAGATGGATTTCATCACACTTATTTTGGTAAGCCAGAGGAAATAATAGATTTATGATAGTGTAAAAACAGCAGTTGAATGAAAGCCACATTGTTCACAAAATCTGGCCCTGGATCACTAACTTCAATTAGCACCTTATGTCTGGAGTAAACCTGCTGGTTTCATTGGTCTTACTGGTACAGAAAAAAAACTCGTGCACTTGATAGGAATAAAGCTGTCAGGTCACAGTATTTATATAGTATACTACTCAGTCAACATTTACTCTTCTGTACTTACCCACTTCACTACAATGACCACTTCTATCAGATAGCCAGTTAAATGTTCTGTTCCGCACCCCTGAGACAGATCATTAGATCTTTATTATCTTGTCAGTGTGCATTTTGGTTGCAGTCACAAACTTGGGATAAACACGGTTTCGGGTAAAACTTCTGTTTTTTCTGGCACTGTCAGGGAGGGCAGGATTAGGATGCTGCTGATCTGGATTCATGTCCTGATTAGCATTCAGAAACAGCTTGAAAGCATTTCTTGATTTTAAACTGCCAGCAACCAGCAGAAGAGACAATGGAGTATGTCTTTTCATAGCACCCTTTCATGGGACAGAGGAAATTTTACCCTGGAATAGATAGACATTTCTGCTTGTCTCCAATAGCATCTGATCTTAACTACGTGTGAAAAGCCCTTCCCTGGTGCACCTAGCTGTTTGGAGTAGTGTAAAAGTCATAAGGGCATGATCTGCTGTTCTGCAGGCTGATGTGTCAGGTTTTGCCCTTCTTAAACCTTCCTCCCAATACTGTTTCTAATGTCTTTCTTCACCTAGTTTCCTACTAACTTAAAGCAATTTGCAGAAGTATCCCTCAGTTATTCTTTGCTTCTGAACGCTTTCCAGAAGGAATTGGCTTTGATAAAGAAAGGCAGACACAGAAGTAGCACAAGAGGTGTGGGGGGGAAAGTGCAATTTAGCAACACCGGTTTTAAAATAGCATTACATTTTTTTCTTAAATGCTAGAAAGATTCTGCACTGAGAATCTCAATTGATAAGGGAACATGGAAAAAAATTAAAGGTCACAGCATAGAAGAGAAATGAGGAATAAACTGAGGAGCTGGGAAAATAAGAAGGGAGGATGGAGGGAAAGAGAAAAAAAGTTAGCTGTAGTTAAAGAGGAATTCATCTCTTTTTGACATGTTTCAGCTTATCTCCTCACAGTCTTTCTTTAATTATGTTTGTCCTCCCGGTAATTTTTTCCAGTCTTTCTTTCCGTCTACCCTTTCACTAAGAAATTATTTCTCCAATGAACTTGCTAAGCTATTTCAAGTTTTTACTATACTACATTATAATTACTTTGCTCAGCAAGGCAAATGCTAGAACACTGTGGAAGGCCCTCACTATGACATCTACATATTATCAGTAAAAATGACAAAATATTATGCCATAAAAAGGTATTGTCAACACCAATAACAATGGCATAAAGTCACGTACAGTTGAGTATTTTAAGATGTGTGACTCTTGAAGGCCCCCTATAATGAACAATGTTATAAAATCTGGACCCAACACAGCAAATATGTACTTAAGAATATAGTTCTGATGGTCTCGGGCAAACACTATCATGCTGCTCTTCCTAACAGCTCAATATCCTACACACTGAACCATCATATTTCAAGAGGCAAAAGCACTTACATTTAAGTAAGAATAAAATAAAGGAAAGAAAGAAAGAAAGAAAGAGAGAGGGAGAGAGAGAAATGAAGCATAATCCTATTTTGCCCCTGAGGAAACACAGAGTGACACGGAAGCCAGGTGGGGACCACACAGGAAATTAATATCTAGCTGGAAACCAGACGTGGCTCTTAACACGGTCCTGTCCCAGTCACAAGGCCTCTTTTCCCATTGCATGCTCGGTAACTACAGAAGAGAACACCTAATGCATATACTGGCACCACGTCCTCATAGTGAAGGTGCTTCTTGAGCAACATGATTCTAAGAGGACAGTTTATACTCTGAAACTTACAGGAGCTAAAAAATATCATACAAGAGAGAAAAATAATACTGGGGAGCTCCTGTCTCTTATCCAAATGGAACTGATTATGATCTGCGTGGGATACTTTCATTTGGAAGAATTTCATCTAAAAACAAAAGACAAATTGAAAAACAGAATAAATTGTATGTGGGGGGTAATGAAGAATCTCCTATTTGGAATTATGTAGCGGATAGAGTATTCATTGAAACCTATTAGATAAAATACTGAGTGCCTAGCTGTTGTTGTGCTCCAATTCTAAAGAATAAGTATTTGAGCAGACAAAAATGGCAAAGCCCGTCTCTTCAGTCATGTGCACAGGATACAGTCTAACACACCCATAAAACTCTTACTAAGTCTTTTTTGTGCAACAGGTTCCTTTGTATGCACAGCTGGTACCAGACACAATATACATCTTCAATTGCATTTCACCTTAGCTTCTGCTCACATATAGCGCATGCTAAATTTTATTACAACAGATTCTACCTTATGGTGACAACAGTGGCTTAATCCATGACAGAAACATTAGTGATATGCTTAGTTTTCCTCACAGTATGAACAAAAGTTAGTATTACTTTCTAGCTTTGCATTTATAAAGTACGAATCTCAAGCTGAGGTACCTGTCATAATATACATTTATATGGATGTATTTATAAATATTTAGATGTACTTAGCCTTCAAAAAACACAACACATCATCATGTTAATGTAAATGTAACCTAAATAAGGACATTAAGGCTTTATGATGAAAAAAAGCCATAGTCGGTAACATGTACATTGCGTTGGTCCAACTATAAAGACAGTACGATTGCTAGTTTTTTATTCCTTATTCCAGATACTTCTTACAAATGCTTGGACTTACTGAGGCACTGCATACCTCTGCTTCACAATGAAATCACAATGACTGCTCAGTTTTTTGTATGCCAAGCACTACAGAATTCCATTTGAACGAACTTCTCCTGTCTGTTCAGATGATCACTGTAAACATACAGATATCAAGAGCATACTTCTCATTCGTTAGAAAGCTTCCTTTTTCTGCATTTGTTTGCGAACGATCATTGATATAACTTAGGACAAATAGACTATTGGTGTTTTTCCCAAGACCATGGAAGCATTCTGAAACTGAAGATCATGATGGTAGAACTTGATTAATTTACCTTGCTTCTTCCCTGACAGATACCGATTTACCACTGAGGACAGAGCATGCATCTGTCTCATGTCTTGTCCAAACTCGCATCATTGTTCAAGTAGTATCTTTACACTTATTTAGAAATTCAAGTATCTTCAGCTTTAAGATACTTCTTATTCAGGATCTTTAGCTGTGGCAATGAGGAGACACTGTGTAAATGCTTTTTTTTGGTGGAGATTATGAGTAGTGAGACCACCTCTCTGTTAATAGCCAGACAGTTCTGGTAGGCTATAGTGGTAGATCAACTTGCTATTCCAGGAAGGCTGGATGAGTAGCCTTCCATACTGAGTTCTCTAAGGGATCTATTTGTTCTTTAGTTCCTAATATTCCTGAAGTATTATATTTGCAAATATATCCAGACTTCAGTAAAGTTTTGTTAATGTAAAAGAATTAATCTTTACATCGCTAGCCAACACTGAAGAAAATTAGTATTTCTTCTACATTAGACTGCATTACATTTTATAATAGTTAATCTATATTTAAAGTTCGGTTTCGTCTTTCCAGTAAAGTGTGTTCCTTTATTGGTCCAGTCATTTATTCATTGCTTTCCTTTTCTTAAATGATTTTGAGTCTCCACTGCATCAGAGTATCATCTTACCCACATGTTTAAAATCAAAGTTTAAGAAATTTCCCTTTTAGCCTTTTAATGACATATGAAATCACTTTCTCAATTGATAATGGTACTTCTTTTAATATACCAAATACAATATATATGCATTTCATCATGCCGTATTTGAAATCAAGTACATGAATGTAATTCTATCTTATTTCAACTTTTGACTTTTATAAAAGATCAATCTCTTTATAAAATGTTTAACTCATTAAAATTTTACACAAATCCATTAGAAGAATTTCTCATTTTATCCAAACACTATTCATCAGCATTTCTAATTTCATTTTAATAGCCTCTCTTTTTATGATTATAAGAGTAATGTCATACATATCTTTTACATTGACATCAAAAAAGCCTGAAATGGAGGATAGCTAGGTGCTTTTTTTCTATTCTATAAATATAAAAGAAGAAAAATAACCTCATTTTAGTGTAATTTATTACTTCGGTGAAACAATGCATTTTTCTTCCAAACGCTTAACTTGTACATCAGTCAGTATTCGTTTTAGATTATTAAAAAGAGTAAAAATATATTATTCTCTTGCATTGTGTGTATTTTGAAATGCATAATTTAGAAAATTAAACTTTCTTCTTATCTTTACAGAGGAGAAAAGCAGAAAGACGAAATATTTCTTTTTTGCAGATGTTTCCTTAAAAACAAGCTGTGACCTTGGAAACAATGCTTCAGTGAAGGACTATTTCATATTTTTGCCCTTCAAACGTATTTTAATTCAACATAAAATCCTCTGTTCCTCTTCACACAGAAAAAGAATAAAATAACTCACCGTAAGTTTTCGTTGTTTTTCTGTTTGTTGAATGTTGAGGGGTTTTTTAGTTCTATCACAGTAGGCAGCATCAACAGATAAAATCTTTGGAGGTCTAGTTAAAAGTATGTTACATAATGGCAGTCCTATGCCAATCCTGAAATCAAACAGTGCTTAAGACTATCTGGGAACCAATTTCACTGTACAACATCAAGTTGTGCTGAATTTTAAAGAATTATTTCTTGGAATGTGCAAGCTACACTAACTACACTAAATAAAAAAATACTGCAGTGCTGTGTGAGAAGTACTGTGTCACGAAATAGAAGTGCCTCATATAACAACTCTGCTGAATGATAAGCAATAGAGCAGTGCATAATGTTTTACCTACACCAGGCCCTCATAGTTGTATTAATGCCAAAATAGGCTTGTGGGGTTTTTAGACAAGAATTTAACAGCACAACAGGAAAACCTACACTTTATTCTGTATAAACCATTACACCCATTTTCCAACTGCAGAAGCAGGCATTTTCTTCTCAGATGCTCATACTCAGTTCGTAAAAATGTATGGATTTGTTGCAATTCCTGGATCAAAATAAATGCCTGGCATTTCTTGTCATAAAACTTGAAAAGATTACATATGAATAAGTAAAAATGTGAACTGTAATACTAATAGACTATTAACACGCTTCTGGTTCCTACTGCAACAATAAAATTATAGCTTTCTATGATTAATGAGAGTTATCACTCTATTATTTTTCATTTCATATTCCCACACCACATCTTCATCTCTAAACTGGGGAGAACTTGAAGTGTGGACTATTTGGTGGATAAGCAGTTGGTTAGATGTAGGGCTGTGGTCAACAGCTCCATGTTTAGATGACACTGACAGTGGGATTGAGTGTACCCTCAGCAGGTTTGCCAATGACACCAAGCTGAGTGGTGCAGTTGATACAAAAGAAAGAAGGGAAGCCATCCAAAGGGGCCTAGACAGGCTTGAAAAGTGGGCCCACATGAACGTAATGAGATTCAACAAGGCCAAGAGAAAGGTGATACAATTTGTTTAGGGCAATCCCAGATATGTGTTCAGACTGGGAGAAGAACTTCTTGAGAGCAGCCCTGTGGAGGACTTGGGGGTCCTGGTGGATGAAAAGTTTGATGCAAGCCAACAGTGTATGCTAGCAGCCCAGGTGACCAACTGAATTCTAGGCTGCATTAAAAGATGGATGGCCAGCAGGGCGAGGGGGGAGATTGTCCCCTTCTACTCTACTCTCATGAGGCCTCATCTATACCCACACCCAGGCCTGAGACACCCAGCACAAAAACAATGCAGAGCTGTTGGTGTGGGTGCAAAGAAGGGCCACAAAGATGATCAAAGGGCTGGAGCACCTCTCTTACAAAGAAAGGTTGAGGGAGCTGAGTTTGCTTAGCTTAGAAAAGAGAAGGATCTGCAGAGATCTCACTGTGGCCTTCCAGTATATGAGGGACTCTTATAAGCAGGAGGAAGACTGACTTTTTACACCATGTGATAGCGATAGGATAAGGGAAATGGTTTTAAAATAAAAAAGAGGAGATTAGATATTAAGAAGAAATTCTTCACTGGGAGGGCAGTGAGGCACTGTCACAGCTGCCCATCCCTGGAGGTGTTCAAGGCCGGGTTGGATAGGGCCTTGGGCAGCCTGAGCTGATGGGGAGCAGCCCTGCCCATGGCAGGGGTGTTGGAACTAGATGGTCTTTGGGATCCCTTCCAATGCAAACCATTCTATGGTTTTATGATTTCTCCAGTAGTACCAGAACGTGTGTGATACTGTCAGGTAGTTAAAATTCTACCTTAAAAGTTTTTCCACATTTTTAGTGCAAAATAAAATTCTAAATTTCTCATAGGAGTTCATACAAATGTTTGAACAGATTTCATTAAAAAATGCCCAGTAAAATTTATTGAATGTTCAAGCTAGTAAAACAGTAAATTGACTCAAAAAAAAAAAAGAGTTCCACAATTTTTTATTTAGAGACTGTTGAATAAGTATTTTGATTGTTTCTACTGCAGTTCAGTTTTAACTATTTTACATGACAGAGGGATTTCTAAAGATGATTTTGAAGTATAATAAGGTCTTAATAGTGTAAGGCCTTCTACCATGCTCTGGTAGGATATCACAAATAGAGAATTATACTGTAGTGAATTAATAAACTTCAGCTCTATTTATTGATTTAGTTCTGCTTGAGGGCAGGACAAAATAAAGTAAGAAAGAGGGGAGTGGAAGATGGATAATTACTAGAGGAAGCTGCCTGTGAGGATGCAGAAAGAAAAAAAACTGGGGACTATTACAAATTCACAGACTTCGACCATCCTAGAGCTGGTGTCTCTGAATACCCTACGCTACTCTCAATAACTGAAAGCAAAAGATAAGCAACCACCAGAGGAAGTAACAATCTTTCTGGTGTACCTCTCTCAATAAGTTGTCCGCAGACTGCTTCCATTTTTCATGTAACAGATTCACTACTGCAAAAATACACTAAGTTAGAACAAGTCTGCAGTGAGGTGTACTTTGGGGTTCACAATCACAGAAGGCCAACACAAGGATCACAAAGGAGCTGTGGAGACAGCAGACCCATGTGAGAATTGCTCATCAGCAGAATATCATAAATTTGGCTCAAAGTCACTCTTTAGAAAGTGGATCTGTTTCTCACTTCTCTGGGACAGCTCTACCCTCCAAGTTTTCTAGCACCAAATACTGACTTGTTCAAGAATAGCTAGGTTTGGCAATAAAACAATAGGTATGAACTATTATCATTTCATCTACTTCTGAACTTACATTGTTTACTCTCTCATCAGAGTATTTTCTTTTAACAGTGAGTACTTACATAGCAATATTTACATCACACATCAGAAGAGGTTTAACAGGAGAATAGTCTGTCAGATGATTCTAAATTGTACTCCTTAGATGATCAATATTTCATCAATTCTGCAATAGTGTCATATTAACTATAAATCTTTTAGACTAGGCACTCAAGCGATGTAAACCAAGGTTAATTCCATCTTTTGACATTTTATACAAATTAAAATGTTGCATTCTTTATGTTTTCTAGTTGTGAAGTTCACTGGAGCTTCACAAATTTTCTCCGATCCCATAATATTCAGGGCAAATCCTCTCACCATCTGTATATGCCCAACATTGTCCCTCTCTGTTTGGAATTTGTGAGCAGATTAGAATTCGTATTGCCTTTCAGTCAGCTGAGGTCCAATGATTCCTTACATGCCTGTGAATGTCATGCTACAAAAAATGATTCAGTGTGGAGAACATACAAACGAAATGTAGTACCTGCAAACATATAATGAGATATTGACCAAGATGACTCCTGGACAAATTCATTCATTCTGGGGAAGTAATGCTACTGAACTGAACGTCAGTGGTTGACAGAGGAGTCTTCTACCTGTGAGGAGTCTGATCCTGATTTGGCTATTATCTTTTTTTTTTTTTTTTTTTTTTTTTTTTTGTCTCAGTAGAGAGTGCCTTTATTGCCTTTATTTTCAAACATGCACGCAAAATCAGAAGGAGACCTCACCAATTACATGAAGCTCCAAATTAACATTTCTGAAAGAAACTGTTATTCAGTAATTATTTTCATATTTTCCAGCCTCTTTTACAGATTAGCTACATTTAGCAGCTACTTGTCTATTCTTTTTGCAAGACCCCTTTATTTACTTTTCACTGCTTTTTAGTAAAATACTGTATGCAATTAGCATGTGAATACTAATCCTTTTTCTTGTTGGCTTGACAACTTTGTGAATCAGAACCCTTTTCAGTGAAACCTGTTGAAAAAGCCTTATAGATTTCAGAAGGTGTAGCAATGTCCCCCCAAAGGTGAGATATTCAAGCCAGTATGGCTAAGTACCTAACTATTTAAAGAGCATTCTTTAAAGCCAAGATGAAGAAGAGAGACTCAAGTTCTTCATCACTAGCTTTCCAGAACTCACTGAGGAGTTCTGACTTAGAACATTTATTTCAAAGCATTGCACTGATGTAGGACTAGAGTTTTCTTACTTGAAAAGGCTTGTATATGAAAAGAAAACCATTATATACATCTGATGTATGCACTGAGGATGCCTAGAGCCTAACACAGAAGCCAGTAACCACTGGTTGTTCTGACACGATTAACTGGAAAGCAGCCTGTCCATGCCACTCCTCTGAGCAGGCTGCAACCTCCTCATTTGTGTTCAGATCTTCATTCACTTCTGAACAAGAGAAGCTCTTTTTTAGACACCACAGCAAGGCCAGATCCCTCATGGTACAAAGTGCTGACTTTATTAATGCTCTGTACACTGCAGGCAGAAAAATACAAATGCTAAGTGCCCCACTTTATTAGGAGTTTTGCCTCTTGGCATTGAGAAAATAATTATGGGCAGAAGAATCCATGAGGTAACTCACTTTTGACTCAGAAGGGTTATCCTAGTCAGTATTAACTGGAAAATAGGAACTGGCTTTGTAGTAGCTGAGGTAGAAAATATAAAGCTATGATCATTGGATATATTAGGTAGAAAGGAGTATAGAGTTATGAGATTCTTTTTTAACAGAAGGTTGAGTTGTAATAATGATAATATAACCATGATTAAGCTGTTACTGCAGAAGTGATATAAATGTAAATGAGAAAAAGTTTAATCAACTGAATAAACCCCCCCATGCACTGTGAAACAAAACACTGACTGTGGTTTCTAGAAATAAGTAAAATGTATCTCTCGAAATATATCTTCTATCCGGCAACAAAAATGCAGCTAAGTTCGCAAAGACAACAAATTGCTAACAGATTTTGCTTTCCAAATGTGTTTATTTTGATGTTGGCAATATTAAGTGTTAATTAGTGTTTTGTTTGGCTCCTGGTGAGGAACCTCAGAAGTACCAGCACTGGAGCTCACCTCTCGCTACCAGAAACACAGTTTGTCGGATCTTATAGTGGGTTTAGCACAGTTGGGTTTAAACATCAAGGGAACAGATTTCATTCACATCATAAGTGTCAGTGGTTTCCACCTAATCCAGCAGTGCTCATCTCTCTACAAATTTCCACTAATCTGTATTGTAAAAAATCTAGTCCAGTAGCTATGTCCTATGAGATTCAGTTTCTTCACAATTCTTTAAGCACACTAATGCAGGGTAGATACAACTAAGAATTCAGTCCTGCAAACAATTCCCATCAGATAAATGCAGCTGAGAACAAATCCAAACAGGTAGTGTTTACTCATTAAGCCTGGACAATACAGAGCTCTGCATGCTACTACTCAAATACCAGAAAGGTGATTTTTCTCACACATTGTTCAGTAAATTTGTAATTAGAAATGCAAGAAATACACAACAGATTCATAGAGTAGCACACAGTTCTGCCAGCACTTCAGTTACTGCCTAGCACAAGGGAGGGATTAATAGATAGCTAGCAAGATCCTTTTCTCCCTAAACCATTTCCATGCCCAAGACAACAACAAACATGTAATCACAGCCAAAATCAGCTTAGAACTGAATAAAAACTTCATATGGTTTGTCATTACTGCTGTGCAGAGTTGTGTTCATATTATCCTACTAGCAAGAACAAAACTAGTAAGGATGAAGAAATCACAGACTAATGAAGTAACTGGTTTTACAATACATATATTCCAGACCTACATCTCATTTCCCCATTATTTTTTTTTTATGACGTGACAGTAGATTTTTCCTTTTTGCAAATTTATTTAATTGTTGCTTCGTGAGGGATGGGGAAAAGATTCTGTGGGTTTTAAAGATAATTTTTTCATCCTTCCAGTGATATCAGAACTAGAATTTGTAGCAGGTATGCAGGTTTGATGCTATTAGTGTCTCACTAGAACAACACCAGGAAAGGAAATGGGCAGAAGAATGAGGATATCAATTTAATTTAGAGTCCAGCTCTGCTCACAGTGCTCATGCTGTGAGAAATCCTACTGATTTTCATGTGATTTCTCCTTAGGCAAAGTGCTTCTGGGGAGGAGGAGGAGGCAGGAAAGTTCATTCCTACGTTATGATGCAATGAATTTCCATCCTTGCATACCATATTGCCAGGAGGCACAAGTTTGAAAAGAAAAAATGAGGAAAGTGTGAACTGGACTTGGCTTTGATAATAATTTGCACTTTAAAACTAAAGCACATTAGCTGCCTTACCTGCATGTTTTCCTACTTTATTGGCATTTTAACACCTGGGGTCTTTGTGTTGGTTTGAACTCTGACAGTTCTGCAAATTAAGTTCAAAACAGTTTAGCATTCTACCCCTCATTTTTTTTCAGTGATGATCATTTTACTGTAAGCTGCCATGTACGTTACAAATGCAGTACTTTTTTCTGCGCACTTCTATTTGTTGTTCTTCAAACATAAGATATCTTAACTTTAAATTCTGCAATTGGAGTGTCTTCCAGTCCCACTACTGCATGTTGAAACTGAGAAATCTATAAATGCACTTGGAAATTGCAGTACTTTAATTGGTAATTTTCTGATTGTTTTTATTGGAATCCTGTCAGGTATACTTATTGCATCAGAAATTGGACGGTATTACACCACTTACCAGAAAACTCACTTTGTGAATGTTTCTCACATTTCCAACAATATTGGAATTCCACAGATAAAGAAGTAGATAGGTCTGCAGTACATGCATAGCTATAAGCATGGCTATTTTACTATTTCTGTATTGCTGCTCCAAAGCACACACAAAAAAAATAATAATCAGAAAGTTCAAGAGTGCTACCAGAAAATGCAAGTCAGCAATACAAAATTTAAAAGTTGCTTAGTTGCTTTTCTGGTGGGGGGGGTGCAGGGAAGTTAAGCGGGAAGCTCTCCAAAGGATTTAAGTCAAAAATCAACATATTCAAACTTTCATATTTTGTTTTCTACTGAGTAAGGAATACAGAATAAGGATTTGTGATTGATACAGTTCTGCAACCTAACACATTATTTTTTCTTCAGAATGAGTTATGGAAGTTTTTGTCTTCAATCGTAGTAACTTAGCATTGATGATAAGAAGTAATGTTCAAGCAATTCAACCGTACTAGCTTCTTTCCTTGTACATGCTCTGTAGAATGAAGGTATCCATCATTTTCATGCAATTGAAAAGTTGCTCACAGAGTTGAAATGGATCTTCTAGCACACTGGTGAAGCATTTTAGCTGCAAACAACAGATTGCTACATCTAAACAATGTCTATGTGGTCACAGAATCATAGAATCATAGAATCACTCAGGTTAGAAAAGACCTTAAAGGCATCGAGTCCAACCATAACCTACCCATACTACCCTAACTCTAACAACCCTCCGCTAAATCATGTCCCTGAGCACCACATCCAAACGATTTTTAAACACATCCAGGGATGGTGACTCAACCACCTCCCTGGGGAGCCTATTCCAGTGCTTAACAGCCCTTTCTGTAAAGAAGTGTTTCCTGATATCCATCTAAACTTCCCCTGGTGCAACTTGAGGCCATTTCCCCTCGTCCTGACACCTGTCACCAGTGAGAAGAGACCAACCCACCCTGCTGTAGGCACCTTTCAGATATTGGAAGAGAGCAATAAGGTCTCCCCTCAGCCTCCTTTTCCCCAGACTAAACATCCCCTGTTCCTTCAGTCTCTCCTTGTATTCTCCAAGCCCTTCACAAGCCTTGTTGCCCTTCTTTGGACCTACTCCAGCACTTTCTGTACTGAGGTGCCCAAAACTGAACACAGTACTCAAGGTGAGGCCTCACCAATGCCGAGTACAGGGGTAGGATTACTTCCCTAGTCCTGCTCACCACACCATTCCTGATGCCATTGGCCTTCTTGGCCACCTGGGCACAGCTGGCTCATATTCAGCCAACTGTCCATCAGTACACCAAGGTCCCTTTCCATCAGGCAGCTTTCCAGCCACTCCTCCCCAAGCCTGTAGGGTTGCCTGGGGTTGTTGTGACCAAAATGCAGGACCCGACACTTGGCCCTATTGAAACACATACAGTTAACCTTGGCCCATCGATCCAGTCTATCTGTAGCGCCCTTCTCCCCTCAGAGGGGGATCAACACTCCCTCCCAACTTGGTGTTGTCTGCAAAGTTACTGAGGGTGCACTCAATCTCCTCATCAAGATCACCAATAAAGATGTTAAATAGAAGTGGCCCCAGTACCGAGCCCTAGGGGACACTGCTCGTGACCAGCCACCAACTAGATTTAACTCCATTGACCACAACTCTTTGGGCCCAGTCATCCAGCCAGTAAGTTGCTGTCTGCTCTAATAAACTGACTTAGGAAGCAGCAATTTTTTCCAAACTGAAATCCAATTAGTAAAGTAGAAGTCACTGTTTATTTTAATATGAACATATTCTTTTACACTGGTGTCTTTTCTCCCACTCACTTTTATTTCAGAGACTCAATTGTTGTCAGTGTAGTTTATCTCCAAAACTTTCAGTTTGGAGATGTTCTTTGCCTTGAAGTAGGAAGGAGGAATCTCAGTAAAGTACTCCAGGTAATCCCAGTTATTCTGGAATATCTCAGACCTGGCAAAGCATTAAGAAACAAATCTTAGAAGGGAACCAGAAACTGAGAGATGTAGAGACCATCTTATGGTGTACAGCTCAGATTTACCTGGTTTGCTTTGCCCGGGCACTTGCCTGGGTCACCCTTGCAAATTCATAGTGTCTGCTTTTTATATCTCCTGCTTGAGATAGAATCTATGCAAAGCCATATACTTAGATTTAGTAACAATTATCTCTCTGAGAAGAGAAACCATGCTCTACTTAGACTGTTCTGAAACCAAAGCTCAGTATGTGTTGTATACATTTCCTCTTGCTGATGGTACTTACATGTACATTTTAAGGACATTTCATTTGCAAGGTAAATACTACAACCAGGCACTATAAATTTCATCAGTCTAAGGAAAAACTCAGGAAATTTGAAAAACAAGACACTGCTGCCTTGCCAATGTCACTGCCATATATAAACTTGGAAGAATGGAAAATGAAATGTTTCAAAATTTATCTTCAAGTTACAATTTATATTGAAAGTTGGTTAGTCACTCAGACTAAAATCAGCAGCAGCAACAGCAGAAGGAAAGGAGATAAGTTATATAACATGAAGCATTGCTCAGGCTAGGCATCCAGATAGATGCCACAGTGCAAAGCACTGCCTACGGAAAATGCCAACACTACAAACAACAAAGCATGAGTTCTGCAAACTGCAATGCTTTTGCTGGAGCATGGTATGTTGCTTCCTCTAACAAACAGGTAAGTACACCCACTGTTCCAAGCACAACTCTGTACACAAATATTCCAGTGTACATTGTATTAGCAACTGTGGTATTTCTGCTAAATCAGGAGGACAGAGATGATTTATTAAGGTCAGATTCTGGCTCTGCAGTCTCTGCATTTCTCCAACTCATTCACACTGCTTTAAAGATAATTACATGCAGTGAGTGATCTGGGGAGCCAGTTTCTATGCTTGGTTTGCTGTACATGAACATGGGTTTTGACACAGATAGCACAATTGCTGAATTTAGTATTCTGTATAAGGGTATGCTATGCATAATACAGTGATGTACATGCAATGCAGGCATGTAAATATCTGTCTGCAAAGCCCCAGCAGTATTGCACACTACTGTAACAGACTGTAATGTCAGTGACTATGACAGTGCTGACAAAATAATGCTGTATAAAGGGTCTGTTCATAGAAACAAATTCCAATCTAGTATCTTATTCATACAATAGAAAAGATACAAGCCATCAGTTGTATCCCAACCTACTATCTGCATCTTAACTCTTGAATAACAATCCAGAGTAACATTTCTGTTAAACCGAAGTTTCAAAATGATCTTGCCAATAAATGCATAAAGCCAAAAATGGTGCATCTTTGCACATATTTAAGGGAGCAAACCAAAGCCAAGCAACTGCTCATGTATTTCTATGAAAAAACAGAATTGATATTTGCAGAATGCACAGAGATGTCATTTACCGATGATTTTTGCATTGCTACATAACAGCCTGCAATTGAAAGTATTTTAGCACGCTTGATGGATTTCTCCATTTTAAATGAGTATATGGCACAGACTTTCTTCCATGCCCAACTCTTTTCAAAGAATGGCAGGCATGTTTCTCAATAATCAGTGTAAAGTCCAAATCTAATTGGGAAAGGTTTCTCAAACCTGTTGTACAGCCCTAGCCTTGCCTTGAAGAGCAGTGTACACAGTATGTTGGCAGTGAGATAGAAACTAAACTTTACCAATCACCACTTCGTGCTGGCAAACTCATTTTGTTTTGCTATCAAATATCTCCAACAGCAGTAAAAATTCAGAATAAACAAATATTATTACAAAAGGTCCACAAAGACATTTTGGCCTAATTTATATGATACAGATTGCTTCTTCTTAGCTATGTATCTGCTGCACAATTACTTAGAGTGAAAATTTGTGGAACTCCAAAGATCTGAAGCAGTGAAATGCTGACGTATGAACATCCAGGTATTTATATTGTTCAACCCTAAGCTACACACCATTGTGACTTTGTCACTGCCTCCAGTTATGACCTTGGACTCATACTTGCAAAAACCTATGTGACACTGCTGAGAGGACCATCACATTTGTGCCTAGACCATTTGAAACTGAGAGAAAGTACAGAAGAACAGAACAAAAACACATGCTCTGCATAGCTACAATACTGAGTCTAATTTAGGGATACAGATTTAGGGTTTAGTGCTGTACTGAGACACCAAATCTGGATTCAGACCAATACTAGTGCAAGTCATCCAATAGTGCACAAGATCATATTTCTCTATGTACAATATGCATTATAGGCCTTGGACTGCAAGTGTAATTACTCAGTGTTTATCACTTGTGCTTTTCCTTTACTGTATATCCAGGGATACAGACAAAGTTGAACAAATGAGAAACTTATTCATTGGCACCTGTGAAAGAAATATTAAGTATTTTTTGCTTAAGATGTACTGTTCAACAAAAATGACATGGCATCTTGACCACAAGACCTGCTAATTCCATCCTCGTTGTCAAGCCCTACTTACTGTTTCTACTATCAAATAATCTTTCTCCTCCACAAAGCTATGATACAAGCTAGACAGTGATTTATTACTCCAGAGAATTTACAAATACACTATGATCATTTTTATGTCTGAATTGTGAGTCATGTCAATGGATTGTCAGAACAAAAGAGTGCTTATAGGATCTGTATGGGGCAAAGAATTTGGCAAGGGAGTAGTGACTTATGCATTACCGTTGCAGCCTGTGCCTTTACTTGATTCATCATGGGGAAGGTTTGCTACTGATATCAAAGACCTATTTGTTCATGCACCATTGACTTATGCTGTGCCATCATCCTGAGAGATTGCTTCAATAAATGGCATTTACGTCACAAGTCACACCTGCTACTGTAATTACTTTCTTGCCCACAGTTTCCCACAGAGTGAAGCCCAGAAGACTTAGTATCCAATAATGGATCACAGCTCACCCTTGCAGAGTCTGAAACTTTTCTGGGGAAGTAAAACATCTTATGTAGAAGATCAAATACTTTAATTAAACTTTGGAAGAAAGCGTAGTGATTGCTGCATGGAAGGCTTCCTACAAAATCACAACAGAACATACTTCCAAAAGTATAACACAGGAGACACTTCCCAAATGGCCATATATGAAAGAGAATTAAAAAGCTAAGTGTTACTACATTATAGATAATCTATTCTGAAAAAGAAGTGCAAGTGAATATAAGATAAAACAGATGCAGTAAAAAACACAAAATGACTAGAAGTTATCTCATGGTGCTAAGAATCTCCATGTGCCTCACCTGTGAGAATATACAAACTTTGATTTCTTTAAAGGGTAGAATCAAAGTTGATGTTGTTTTTCAAAACTGCCTGAAAAGCAAAGAAAAATTTGTACACCTCCAAACTATATGATAAGGCAGATCAGAGTGTTTCTCCCTGACTAATACATGAAGCCCAGGTTATCAGCTGGTAACAGGTGATACATAACAATCTCCAAACAAGAAACACAGCAAGAAATGAAGAGCAAATGCTACCAAGTCCTGATTAATCATCTGCCATGCAGTTAAGTATTGGAAAACAGAGTTAAAAGTTTAGATTTAAAATTTAATTTTCTTTTTAATCAGTTTGTTCCTAAACATGGGACTTCCTCATGAGTGGTTCCTTTTGAGACAGAAGGATAATAAAGTTACTACTTCATTGTTGCTTTGGCATTGCAATAGGCACCATATTTCAAGAACTGGGGCATACATAGCCATGCAGCAGGAATGTGCTGCTTACATGCTTGGCATGCTGTCTTCTCTCTGTAGATAGCTGGAAACTTTCAGGCCTGCTGCCATGGTCATCTCCCCTACTGCCTTTTACTGCTCACACAAATATACATTCTGAAGACTGTCCTTCATATTTTATATTGGCTACACTCTTAACCACACTAGGAAATTATAATTAGGTTTAGATAAGGATTTGCAATATTCTCTGTAAAATTAAAAATAGAGAAGGTAGAGAGACATAACCTGGGTTTTTGCCTAGTCTCCCCCCCATAGCAATTTTCAAGTACATTTGAGATCAGTAGAGATGTATCAAAGACAAATAAACTCTTGCAAGCTTGTGAAAATGGGCAACTAGATACACAGCAACTGACTAATATGCCAGGAAAAGAAAATCATTAGGTAATATATTAAATTAGACTCCAACAAATCAACTTATGAGAAAGCTCCTATGAGCCTTCAAACTTAAAAGAGCTTACAGTCATGAGATGCAAATCCAAAAAAAAAAAATTATAGCTTCAGTTTCCTAAAATACATTACAGCTGAAAAGAACAAAACAATTGTACAGAACACAGGGGGCAGTTCCTGCTACATCGGTTATCTTTGACAAGTCAGTGTTCCACAGGAGGACTTGAGAAGCTGCATTTAGCTGCAGTTGTCACTATGAAAAAAGAACGGGCAATGCCTCAGCTGCCTTACCACCATGGAGCTGTGGAAAAATACTGATATTAATGGTCTGAGCACAGTTGATAATATTGGGATCAGATAACCACTGAACTATGTTGGCAGCAGTGTGTTATTTTCTCCCATTCCTCATTACCTGTCATTGAAAGTGACACTAAAACATCAGAAAGTAGAAGGTGATTAACACTATGTCTTTGGTAGTAATAATGCCACGTTCAGTTTGTTTTGTCAAATCAGTACTCACTGATTCAAAATGTCCATTTAGCTTAGATGGGGCACATATCCACAATGAGATAAAAATTCCGAACCACACACTGATAAGCTATTTACTGCACCACAAATCAAAGGACACATTTTCATTGAAGAATAGGCATGCCAACAGCAATAGCCAAACATCTGCCTTGGCCAGGACAGGGAGTCGTGCAGATGCTCAAAGGATTCAAGGATAACAAATCTCTACCTATATTGAAATGTTTCTTCCTATCCTCTTCCTACAGAAGCACTCCACCATGGAGAGTCACACAAAATTTCAACCTTTTCAGATTAATTGCCCCCCACAGCCTTTCGAGCTCGTTCACTTTTTGACATCAATGTCAAGTACCTCCTAGCAATGTACTAAACACTGTTGTGCTTCTAAGGTGTTTCCTAGAATAGAGGAAGCTTTCCCCAGCTCTAAACCTTTCAGCTGTGTCCATTCTAAAAATGAAAATATCTGCCTTTACAATAGTATCTGCACTAACTCTCTGAAGGTTAAGGTTGCTTACCACTGGATTTCAGACATCTTTTCTTAGAATTTATCATAGTGGCTTTAACATCATCTGTTTCTCCTGCACTGCTTGCCAAGGATTTAATTAACTATTGCTTCAATTAGCTATAAATCCAAACTATAAGGATAGATCAGATTGGATTTTGAAATAAAATTCTTCCACGCTTTTAGGTTTTAGGACTCAAATTTTGATTTAAGCCTTTCTTTTTACTGAACATAGTCAGTGTTGCTTTCACTTCAGTGTTTGCAGAAACTGTCTCTATGATGAATCACAAAAAGAAAAAATGTCATTATTTCCTTTGCTTGTCTAGAAAGCAGATCTGAAAACTTACTTTAACTACGTATGTATATATTACTTTTTTTAATGGTTAGGGGGCATTTGTATGTTGTTAAAAATGCAGCTGTGCTTCCTGACTGAGAGATCTGCATGTTACCAGCCAGTCAAATGAGTTGTCCTCCTTTTTTTTTTTTTTTTTTTTTTTTTTTTTTTTTTTAGGGCATATAGGACTGCAAGGCATAGAAAACAGACTTTCCTGTCCCTGGCTATGTACACCTTGGCTTTCCTTCCATTAACCTACTCTCCTGGCTACAATTCAAGTCTGGGTTTTCTTGAAGTACATCTGGGATCTAGCTACAAGCTAGCAAGATAATTGTGGTAGCATTTTTCTGATGTGCTCCAAGTTAAAGCTTTCCTTCTCTGGCAGACTGGCAGCTGGTCCTTTTATAGAGCATCTCATGGCTGCAATAGAGAGGGGGCAGTCCAGAAGCCTATTATGCATGCTTCTGTTTTTATTGCACTAGAAAAGTTCAGACATCTGTCAGGTATTACTGGCGATTATATACTCACTGGACTATTCCATACAGGTAGAGAGAGAACTGGGGACACACAGCTGTTAAATGCAGTACATACTAAAATGTCTGAAGAAACATTTATTTGGAGTACAGACTGGAAGCAGCACTCAGTCACATATCATGAAGGGACTCTAACAGAATGTTTTTGTTCAAGTTCTCTCCCACTCAGTGCAATCTATGGAAGTGCTCATGTTGATGTAAGGTTGCGCGCCAATAGATAACATGCTGAATGATTTGTTATTATCTCATAAGATTATCACCCATTTCCTTTTTCTACAAGCCCTGTAGAGGATTACCTTATCCAATATTCATGGTTTAAAACCAATTGACATTGCATAAACTAAGTAGATCTGGATGCTGAAGCACTTTTATCTCACATGTATGCAGCTAACCAATTAGATTATTTCCCTGTGCTGTTGGAAGAAAAGGTGGAGGAAGCAAGAGAAGCTGGGTGGGGTGGCATCATGCATCTTTACACAGCCTTTCTCCTCAGCGGGAGAAATGATGTGGTCCAGAAAAGTGAAGAACACTACCATAGCAGATCTAGGTGTGCTAAGCAGTGTAGGTTCATGGCTTCTCCTGGGTTCTTTACAGTATCCTGGGTTTACCGGATTTTGGAGAGAGGGTCCCAAATACCAAGGCATGGGTGTGGAGTCCCCCTGGAGTGTCCCAATTTCTTTCTTTTTGCTTTTTTTTTTTTTTTTTTTTTAACCTTTCCTAGTTACTGGACTGTGTAGACAGTTTCTCTTTGGTGACTTGTCTGCTCAAAAAGCATTGTCAATTTCTGACCTGCTGTCACCATTGTTGGTACTAAACATTTGTTTGTTTAGGATCTTTCTGGATGCATTTACAATTATTGATGATTAGCGAGCATTTTTCATTGTTTGTTTATTTCCTTGAGTGAATACAAATTGATATTTGGAAGAAGAAGCTGATCATATTTTGTATACTTCTGACTGAATCGATTGAAAAGTTGATTAAAGCTAACAGCCATGCTAGCCAGATTTAACTGCTAACTGCAACATGATACATCATCCTATATCCCAGTAGCAAAACAAGTACCAGAGTCCATCCAAAAAAAACCAGCTGCATGATTTCCCTATGACTGATATATCCCTTGAAATGTATAGAACCAGCAGAAATTTTTCTGACAGTGTTTCACCTCTAGGAAACATCATTTTACAGAACCAAAAAGCTCTGCAAGGACATATTAATGTAGCTGATGTTTTCAGGCAGGCAAGGCAAGT
This sequence comes from Pavo muticus, assembly GCA_016647715.1. Lineage (NCBI taxonomy): Eukaryota > Metazoa > Chordata > Aves > Galliformes > Phasianidae > Pavo > Pavo muticus. Next base: position 139,385 of record JACDJE010000294.1, read on the forward strand.
AGCCTGAGAGTCAGCATGTAGACTTCTCTCTTTCCTGTTCCTACAGTCTGGCAATCTACCAGACTTTTAGCCTGCCAGGTTTGCTGGGCTCCAGTTTGCTTAGCCAACTTTCCCGCTAGTGTCATAGTTTGATGGGCTACCTCAGCTCACTGTGAGAAACAAGCTAGAAAAGTCCTGTCCTCACAGAACAGTACATTACACTTATCATCTCAGTTTTTGATCATTTTTGCCCAATGGCCCAACAAAAAGAAAGATTTAGTATAGAAAAAAAATATGTTTTCTAGCATCTCATTGCTCTTTGTATCATGATATTAACAGGAAGAAATATAGGTCTTCTAACCAACAGGCTCAGTCACCAATCACATACATCTAGGGAGGCTGAAACTTTTCTTAGAGCTGGAAGGAAGAAGTAATTGTGACCAGGAGTTTCTGTGGTTATAACAGAAAAATCTGCACTGCAACTCTTGGCTCTATCAGCCAGACAGGGAACAGACACAGCGGTAGGCTGGTTCCAAACATGTTGCCACTGGGAACTTTAGGATACTACCTTCTCTCTTTTCATCTCTTGATTTTTATCCACCCTATTTGACCTAACTCTGAGCTACTTTCTGTTTAGGTTTTCTCTCACCCTTAGCAATTTCTCAGACCACTGCCAAATCCCTCACAGGGCTCTCAAACTCTCACTTTGATCACTTCTTTACCCTGTTCTCAAGGAATCCAGGAATACTAACTTTACTTTCTGAAATTGCTTTGAAAGTCTCTCTCTACCACTTCATTTAAGAAATCATGAGGTTTTTACCTGTCGGGTTCAGGTTCATTAAATTATCTATAGTACCTACACTTTGTTGATATTTGCCTCAGGATAGTCTGTGATGAAGCACCAAAATTAGAACATGATGAAAGTTCACATGGAACTAAGGAAGGCAGAAGCATGAAGAAAGGAGAAAAAAATATTGTGCCAGCGTTTAAAGAGAAGAGCAACAAAACTGATTACCCTCTAAGGAGTCTAACCTGATCCAACAGAAATATTGTAGGTGTGAATGTTACATGAGAAATCTCTTAATATGTGCTAAACTGTAACTAAGCCAAATTTAACCATAAAGTGACTGGAAATTATCAGGGGTTTGCTCTAAGAAAGGAAGTCTTGCAGGTTCTTAGGGAAGGTACATTTGCTGCTTAAATAAGAAGGGATTTGAAATTTTTTTTTCTTTTGCTTCTTATATGTTTTACTTATTATATCACTAAACAGTGCATAAAGATCACAAGGCACTGTACCATTGTAAGCTATAAAATAGGAAGCTCTTATTTAGAGACAACCTCTTTAAATGCTATATTGGAAAATGTTTGCCTATAAGTTCCTAGCCACAGTCAGCAATTTTAATGATGTAATTAGACTTACTTCTGGCAGGCCCTGTAAGGCTAGTATTTCATCATTATTGGTTTAAATCTCTGATGTACTGATAGCAGATATCACCATAAAGTCAATGGTTCACAGTAGACAAGAGAACTATATACTGGAAAATATTCGTAAAAAGTAAGGCACACAGACTGAAATAGAAGTAATTAAAATGAGGTTATCAATATTTTGGCAGAGAATAAAATCAAATGTTTGGGGCCAGAGGTTAATGATTTGCAAACTAAATCAAAGAATAACTGCATCTTACTCACGAGGAATGAAAAAATGAAAAGACAAGTAATGTTTCCACAGTTCTCAAGTGTTCTCCACCTCTCTGTGGATTTCTCTTCTTTGGACTAATTACAAGATGATGTTTTCTGAGCCTTGCCCAGTGACATTATTCAAATAAGGAGTCAAATGAAGTTCAAATCAAGAATTAATCCATGGTCTCAAAACCACATCTCAGTGCTGTAACTTACACTGCCATGCAACACAGAACAAAATATATTTGATATCAGTTGATAACTATTGATATATTTCCCAGGAAATCTTGTAAGGAAAGCCATAACTAATGCATAAAAGACGGAAAAAAAAAAAAAAAAAAAAAAAAAAAAAAAAAGAAATTATCAACTATGAAAGAGCAAGAAGAAAGATCTGAGGAACTATAGGGTGATCAGCCTCACCTCAGTCCCTAGAAAAATTGTGGTACAAATCCTTTAGAAAGCTATTCCTGAGCACAGAAACAACGAGATGATTGAGATAAAGTCCAGCATGGACCTTCACCAACCTGATTGTCTTCTATAATTAAATGACTGGCTCAATGGACAAGGGGAGATTGGCCACTGCTTAACATGTTTTTCATCTTGAGTTCATCAAAGCTTTTGTTAATAGAGACTCCCACAGAATCCTTGCAGACTGTCTGGGAATTTCCTATGTGGCACTGTATCGCTGAATGGTTTTTATAGACGTTAATTCAAACATTTTCCTATACACCATTGCCAATAAGAACACGTAAGCTTCAAGACTGTACCAGTGTGAATGTTTAGTCTGGTGCTTTTTCAGTCACTTTTGTAGGTTTCCCCAGAAACTGATTCTGACCTAGTATATTGGGATCCTGGCAGTCCAGCAAAGGTTCTTTCTCCATATTTACACAATTTAGACCTTGTACTCAAAGATACATAATATTTTTTATTCCCTTTTAAGTAGGGAAAAATATATTCTAGATTTTAGGAAAAAACTGCATCATAAAGGCAAGCTATTCCACTCTTCCAGTACCATCAGGAGAAAATGAAAAAATGAAGGTTCACCAAGACGTCAGTCGCATTTCCATTTTCAATAAAAGTCTATCTTCAGCCTTTTCACTTCCAGTATCAGATCCTTAAGCTACAACTTCTGGAACAAATAATTCCTAGACACAAGAGGCCTAGATGGATTATAAGCAATTTGTACTCGAAATGGAGGCACTAATGCTGTCAATGAACCCATTTGTTTTCTTGCCCTTCTACTTTTCCTGCAAAACACTTTAAAAAAAAATACCTTGTCTTCATTCATGACCACTTTGAAAAACACAATGGCAAAGCATAGAGGTCATTTAACTGAAGCACCAGCATAAAAAGCTGTAAATACGCATTGACGCTCATAAGGAAACAAAGTAGCAAGTTACTTAGCGGAAAATAATAGTGTAAAAGAAAGCAGCCTCTTCCTCCTGTCCATGTTTTAATTTCGATTGTGAGACTAAGCTTGATCTAAAGGACCCTCTGACATTTCCAAGGGGAACGTCCAGCATAAAGGTAGACAAATACAAAATATAATGGGTAAACAACCAGCTGACAGCTCAGGTGTAAAGGGTTATAGTAAATAGGGCTGCACCAGGCTGGTAGCCAGTCTCTTTCGGGGTTCTGCAAAGCTCCATTTTAGGGCAAGTTCTCTTTAATGTTTTTACAAATGATCTAGACACAGGACTGGAATTTACATGAAGTTAGCAGATAATAATAAATAAGGAGGGCTGTTGACTCTCTTGAGGGTAGAGAGGCCTTGCAGGGAGATCTTAACAGATGAAGCAATCACCAGTAACAGGAGTTTACCAAGAGCATGCACCTGGGATGGGGCAGTCCTGGATACAGGGACAGACTGGGGGTGGGAGGAGGGATGTGGGGGTTCTGACTGCTGACAAGTTGAATCTGAGTCAGCAGTGTGCCCTGGCTGTCCAAAGGGACAGCTGTACCCTGGGGTGCACCAGCCCAGCACTGCCACCAATCGAGGAAAGGGGTTGTCCCACACTGCTCTGCACTGTGCAACCTCACCTCCAGAACTGGGTGCCACAACATAAGGAGAACATAAACCTATTAGAGAACACTCAAAGGACAGCCATGAAGACGGTGAAGGGTCTGAAAGAGATGTCTGAGGAGTAGCTGAGGCCCCTGGGTTTGCTCAGCCCAGAGCAGAGGAGCTGAGGAGAGGCCTAATGGCAGCTGCAGCCTCTCACAGGGAGCAGAGGGTCAGCGACAGGGTCTGAGGGAATGGCATGGAGCCGTGTCAGGGGGGAGTCAGACTGGGGGTTAGGAATAGGATCTGCACCAGAGGATGGTGGGAGTGGTCTCCCCAGGGCAGTGGTCACATTCCCAGGCCTGCCAGAGTTCAAGAAGCATTTGGACAGCGCTCTCAGAAATAGCGTTTGAATTTTGGGTGGTGCTGTGTGGAGCCTGGGGTTGGGCTCAATGATCCTTGTGGGTCCCTTCCAACTCAGGATATTCTATGATACTGTAACTTGGAAAATGAGCAGACAGTAGTATAAGTTTACCATACCATTGACATAACTATGTTTATCTGAGACTGCAAAAGCAGGACAGATCAAAGCATGACCTGTTAAGACCTAAGTTCAAATCCCATTTCCATTCTGAGACTTCATATGACCTACATGGGTTGTTTCATCTATCCCTGTTTTATTTTACAAAACGAAGGTCTTAAAAATATTAACAAGCAGCAGTACTTGTATGACTGCTCTGCTAAATGTCCAAACTAAATATCAGATATTAAAGAAACAGATTTCATGAATGCTAGTTGGAATATGCATATTTTGGAATATGAAATGCAGTCTAACCAGAATAAATTTCCTGAGCTCTTTATTTGCCAGTACCTTTACCAGAAGAGTGCAGCTGTGGACATCAGAATTTGTATTTTATATGCAAGGTGTTTGTAATGAAGTAACGTCCAGTGTATTTGCTTCAAGTTCAAAGGTTCCCCAGATTTATGAGCCATAAAGTAGTAGCATAACAGAATCAAAGATCAAGAAAGTCATAAGTCATATCGTGAACTTCTGCTTGACTACAAATGCCAAATCAGCATGGCTAAGGCCAAGGACACTATCAGACTGATACCTGATGCTACATGCTTGCAGAAGCTTCCATTTAAGAATGATTCAAAAAAAAAGTCATTCTTCATTATTATTCAATAAAACTGAACAAAGCTGTGCTCTTATGAGTCACCTGCATCTGACCTCACTTTTACATGACCTCCAAAGAATTTCTGAGCACCAAATTGTCTGTTTACTTATGATAATGAAATAAAGAATAGAAGTTCCTTCTCATCACCCACAGAAACATGAACATTTACAGAAGGATTTACTCAGAGCTAAAACACCAATGCTTTGTTACAGTCCAAAGATTGACAACCACACATTGACGTACTGCACACAACACTCAAGTGACAAAGGAAAGATGTGATAATAGATTTGCACTGCTCAGATTTTATTGTGGATAACATCCATGCTAATCACAGAATTATTTATTTTCACAGTCCACAAATCTCTCCACTCTGTAGGCCAAAAGAACAACGAATGTCCATAATCATTTCTTACTCATTAAATATAATTGAATCTCAATTTTGTTTCCAACAACTTTTTCAAGGTTATTAACCAGGTGAGATCTAAGTGGGTAGTTTGTGCCACTCAATACCTCACTCTTGTTTTCCATTTCTGTTCCTGTCTGACAGTTTTACGGAACAGCAATTATCAGCATATCCATAGTAGCAACATCGAGGCTATTACAAATGTTGTAGTTTAGAGCAATGTTTTTAATAATTCACCAGAGCCACATTTAAGCTGGGCTGACTGCTCAGTAATTTTTTACCAAACATTCTCTTTTCAAATACTTTGATAAAACATTTTAGACACAGGTCCAGATCATCCTGCATTTTCTAAGGGAATATGTTTTCTTCTTTCCACATCCTCTATGGGCCGATTAATTATTCAAATCTGAATATTCCCAGGATAATCAGTATTCTCTGTTTATAATACTCAGTGATGTCCGCAGATGATTTTTGTGTTTATCAGTGTGCAGCACACGAAATATGTCCCAATGTTTATGAAAAGTGAGGAAAGCTGGGTTCCAACATTGACCACTATTCTCTGGATATGATCCTACAACCAGTTCCTCGTCCATTGAATGGTCCACCCATCAAATCCATATCTTTGCAATTTAGGGATGTTATGGGAAATAGTGTCAAAGGCCTTACTGAAATCCAGATAGATGGTATCAGTGGCACTTCCCTTGTTCACTGACAGTTACATCATCACAGAAAGCCACTAGATTGGTCAGGCAGGACACACCCATGGTTTTGGGCAAAAAAAATTAAATGCAAAAGACTAGGAATGTATTCTTAACTTGGAAACTGTCTTAACAACAACCAACCTAAAGCTAAACCACAGCTATTTAAAAATTTGTTATTAACACTAAATCACTGAGCAGTGTTAGGCAAGTTTTCAGATCCAGGTACAGTTAATCATATCTAAAACCTATAAAGGTCCAAATCTTTCATTACATAGGATTTGTCTACCTGAGGTGGAAGTTGTACTAGTTGTACTTTGAGACACAAAGTTTGGGCAACTTAAAAGTAATAGTACAATACCATCTGGATCTAATAAGAAACCATTTGTTTTAGCGGATCTTAGGAGTGAGTTAAAGATATATAACCCGCTCTTTTCATTTCATAAATGTTCCAAGGGATATTTGTAACTGTGTCTCTTCGGCACTTTGACCATGCATCTCAAATGTTCTAGTGGCGAGGGTGGATGAAAAGGAATGATGGATGGTCGACTACCTGATGGATAATGGCGCTATTTTCCATCCCTAAAAGTGAATCCAACATAATTAAAGTTTCTTTTCAATATTTTTCCTTCTTCGATGCTTACTGTCTTCAATTTCCCCCAACTACCATGATTGTTCCCAATATACAATGGGCACTATTTATCAAAAATGACATTTTCAGATAAAAGCAGCTCAAGAACGTAAGTACAAAGACTACAGTCCACAGAGTTCGCTTTCACTATTTTCACTGCACTGAACTTCCTAGGTAAGCAATGGCTTCCCCTGTCAATCAATTCAAGACCTTTGCCTTGACTCTTGTGTTTCTGTTGCCAATTGTTTTTTTTACTGTCAAGGAGCAAACAGGAGCAGACTTGCCCTGGAAGTTTGTGAAACACTTAATTGAGAGAGGCCTACTCAGTTCCACATTTAGTCACTCTTCCTTTTCTTTGTTTGCTTCACTGAATCTCTACCTTACCCAGGTGCCTGCAGAAAATATATCACTCAAACATAAGGGTTTTTTTTTTTTTTTTTTTCCAGAACTGCCTGTGGAAACATTACTGGCTATGTGGTATAGTTATTCCTGTGAATAGAAAAACTATGAATAGGAAAACTATGAGAAATGATCCCCCTAAATGAAGTGTTTTCCTCAAAGCTTTTATGTTTCTGATACAGAGTATGACAGTATTGAACATTTAATGGCACACAGGGGAGGGGATCTCCCCAGCTCTCAATTACAATCATGAAAGATTCAGTAAGTATTCCCTTAACACTCTTGTAATCCCATGGCACCACAAATGGATCTGAATCTAGCAGTTCTTTTCCAGATGTTTTCCCTGTGTTCTCCAACTAATTTATCCACTGACACTTTCATGCATGTCAAAGGTAGTTCTGATGAATAAATTTGCAGCAATTACAAGGGTTAGCTATTATGCTGGCAAATAATTTTGCAATTTTTTTTGTCTGTCTGCTTTTAACAAAAAGACAACGCTTTCACACGCTACTCTTGATAATGGACTTAATTTGCTGAATGCAAGTCTCCCAAAAATCCTGAAATCTAGCATTCTCAAAGGGGATTGCAGGTGATCAATGTCCATTTTATGCATCCAATCTAATTCAGTAAAACATTGAGAAGGACTCAATTTTCAACTCCCAAAAACCATTTGAAAACCTTGAGGGATTACACTCTTGTAAGAGAGGCATCCTAATAAAGCGATGGCAGCTTGAAAACTGAAAAGAAAAAAGTCAGTTCTAACCAAAGCTACTTTGGGGTATATGAAGAAAGCACCTTGCTAACTGTTATCTAAAGATTCTAAATAAGTCTTCATCCCACTAGCAGATATATTTTGCCATTTTGTTCTAACAATCTACTCTGCGTGTCTCATGCATCATGTGTTTATACCACCAGTCAGCTATGAGGACAACTGTACCTTTGCAAAATGGAAAATCCTCAGATGTTAACAAAACAGCATAGCTGGCAAGTTACTACAGTCTCAACATGTTGCCTGTTTAATTAAATACACAAGACACTGTTTTCTCGCCAGAAGGTGTGTGCTTATTCCAACAGGAATAAAGCAGAGAATTGAACAAGTTACGCACCGCCGCAAGCAAACATAAGAAACACCATGGGAAAAGTTCAGACACATGAAAAAAAGGAAACTTCAAGTTAAAAACAAGACCAAAAAAGTCTGGAATTGGCAAAATGCTGCTTCTGATTCAGTAATGTGCCACTTTAATAAAAGAATGCAGCGGCGCATGATTTTCCACCAATACATTTCTTTTTGTTAGACACAACCAACTGAATCTACAAAAGTTTGTACTTGATGAGAGCTTGGCTAAAGACTTGGCTAAAGGATTCTGTGAAAGCAGCAGAGTACCATCATTACCTGCGTTTCTCCCTCCTACAAGCAGAGACCAGGACGAGATACTACACGCACAATACCACTGACAGTCACTTAGATCAGAGGTGGCCATAAATTTGTTGGGTGGTTTACAGTACTGAAACTTCCATGAGAATGAGGGTAGAAGCAATACTTCCATCAAATTGATCCATGCAGAAGTTCAACTTATTATCAAAAAACAAAGTTGCTTTTGTTTCCAGCAGCCCAAAGCCTAAACACATTGCCTCTGGCCATCAGAAAGGGTGAAGGAGAAATCAATCTCAGAACTCGAATACTTTTTATTCTGTTTCGTTTTGTTGTTTTTTTTCTAATGAGAAAGAAAAAACATGGAAAACATTTCAGCCAGAACTATTTTTTTTTTTAATGCAAATAAAATAATTAGTAATAAGCTCAATCTTCTTTCTTCCAAAGAAGGCATTTTCTTCTTACATCAGCCAAAGCCTGCACTGCATCAGATACAAGTGTCATATCACAGACAAGAAGATTTGTTCCTGCCTTGCTAATATTAAAGAAGCCTTTAGATGAAAACATAGCATGAAAACATCTCCATTAGGCTGATTATCCAGAGAAGCATAAGCCTATCTGCCACAGATTTCTGCAGACTTCCCTTCACTTTCAGCAATTTCAGGGCTTGTAAATCCAACCCTGCAAATGAAAAACAGTCTGTTTGTTCCCTTGCCTGAAGTACAAAAATCAACACTGTAGAGAGTGGGCCTTTCTGGCACAGTACTTCATTATATTCTACTTGAGACTTTGCTGTCTCTTGGTGACTTTTTCTCTAGCCATTCCTAAACATCTGCATTCCTAAGACACACATAAAGCATAAGTCAAAATTTGTGACACATGAGCAATCAGGACAGAAGAGCGCTGGAGAGAGAAAGCCTGCAGACTGCTAAGCGGGTGAAGATGTGCCTTTGAGAAGACAATTAATTGTCCTGTAAGAAGCAGCTAGTAGCTACAGCTCACAAAAAAAAAAAAAAAAACAAAACAGAGCACTGGGAAGTGTTCATGATCTTGAATTGAAATGTCTCAGATCCAGAAGGTTATCTCCTGAAGCAACTCAAGGCAGTAGCAAGCACGCAAAACCTTTCAAGAAGTTCAGCTTAGGTTATTCCTGCAAATGATAATGCCAATTATTTTGCTTCCACATTCAACAAACTCTGTTGATTTTAACAAGAAAGAATATTTAGCATTGAAATTCCATTTCTCTCTCTATTCTTGTGTAACACAAGTTACTAGCTTTTCTGACTCATTAAGTTCTAAAGACAGGTATCTGAGCTGAGCTATGGCCTCTGTTTCTATATGCTTTTCTGTTCCTATAACCTCTTTGCTTCTTAAACACTTCCTGAACTTCTGGTCTCACCATTCCCTCAACTTTCCCACTTTCCGGTTTCCTGCTTTTATCATATTTGGAATAATTTCTTCTCCACCACTTCTCACATCTCCTTTGCATCCAAGCTCTTCCACATGTCAGTTTTGTGTTTTGCTTTTTGTGTTTCTTTCTTAACAACCTGTCCCAGCCACCCGTTCTCATACACTCAATTTCTTGGGGGATTTTTCCACGTTAAGACCGAAGAAAACCAAACAATCTTAGGATTTATGCACAGACTTACAATTTCTGTTTGCTTCAATAAGAAATGAGCAATTCAGCAGCTAAGGATTTCAGATCACTGTGGCTTTAAATAAGATCCCTATCAGTGGTATTCTAAATGCACACCTGGAGAAGTATAATCCTACAAAATCTGAGCATTGTCAACTTGAATATAATTCACAATATGAAAACACAAGAATCAAATAGGTGGGAAGAAAAACCATTGATCCAGACAATGCTGTTAAAATTCATCATCTAGCCTGTTTTGTTTTGTTGGGTTTTTTTTTGTGATTCCTTAGGTATGTAGTCCTCCAGGTGCTGTTTCTATTTACTGTGTCTCACTTCATTTGTTGTTTATCAAATGCTTACAATTTAGATCCCTTTGTGTGAAATTTTTTGCAACCCTGTGCTGCTGCCTATCTCAGCTGTTCTCTATGCTTGCACAGATTTTCAAGAACTTTGTTTTCCAAATACATTAATTTAAATGGCATAAAATTTCCCTGAACTGTCAATAGCTTGTTTGCAAGAAGAAATGTTCACTTCATTTTAAATAAGCAAGAGTACACTAGCAACTGTTCTAAACTGTTGTAAAGCACACACTGGACCTTTCTGAAAAGTCTTCCCTTCTGCAAAACAGAAATACCCAGGAAAAAAAAAAAAAAACAGAGGAACAGCATCCCAGAGGGAGGAAGTTTGAAGTCCAATCGTTTTAAAAAGCCAAAAATTACTGTTTCCCTGTTTTTGTTTTGTTTTTTTACACTTATAGAGAGCCAACATGGTTTAATTAGCATCTGAACACTGGAGCCTGTACTGTGACTTCAATATTAGTCTGCATTGGTCTGATGAAATCTCTGTTTCTTTCCCACTCTTACCAGTTTGTCTTGTCAGAGGTTAAGTGCCTGCTGAGCATCACAGAACCAGCAGCATATCTTTGGTTTTGGTCTGCACTGTTCTGAGGTTTTAAGCTTACTTAATTTACCATGCTACATCATCCAATTTGTCTATTGTGCTCATTTTATCTTAAATTTAAAAAAAAAAAAAAATGTAAAACTTATCAGGGTAGAACCCAGCAGCACTGTGTTTGTAGAAAGACTTTCAACACTGGTTAACTAGAGTCTAACCTGCAGGTATAATAACAAGGACAGAAGTGTAGAATTTACACATACGTTGCATTTTAGGATGCCTGACTGCCCTTTGCTCATTCTGTGTTCTGCCCTAAAACTAGATCCTCACACCATATTTCAATCAGCCCTGGACATGCAAAGGTTTTCCTACATGTTTAATATTTAGTACTGCAAGTAACTTCAGCATGACTAAAGTAACTCACACATTATATAGCTATAATAATGAGTAACACTTCAAAGGACCAGGGCCTAGAATTTCAGTGATATACGGTTTCCTCCTTTAATGCTTATGTTCTTCTAAATAACTCTAACTCCTCTCTTCTTCAGCTTTCATCAGCATCATCAAGCAACCAATGTGGGACTGATAAGCGCATGAAGAAGCACCATTAAAGCATAGCTTTATGTTTTGCATCTAATTTTACTCAGGAAGTATCTTATATACCTATGTTTAACTTTTCATCAGATCTATTTTTCCCCATATTAAGAGTTCAAAGGTTTTACCCCCCAGTACTCATAACAGGAAATACTATCTCTACAAAGTAAGTAATAGGCACAGGCTGGGTCTCTATTGCGTATCTCAGCACTTTTGAGGAATTTAGCAGCTCCACTCTCTGTAGATACATACTTTCCACTAGAATTCCCTCTCCAGTGTTCAGCATTACACATTGCACTCATGCATACTGTTATTTTGTGCAGGGTAGTTGTGGGCTGTTTGATAGTCATAGTATTTCCCTCAGGACGTGACTGCACACATAGAACGTTTGGAAAGAGTGCATGTGGATATGCGGTACTTTGCTGTATTGCAGGGATAAAGATGTTACAGATGTTATATGGTAACGTATTTGAAAAGAGATGTAAGTACAATCTAACAGCTTTAGTCTCAAATGGATTTACAAGATTAAAAACTGGTTTGAGAGAGAAGATCATAGGCTAAGAGGGGAAGAAAAGATACAAGGAGGAAAAGATAATAGAGATGAGGCTCAAACAAACGACCCAGAACTACAGAAAGGCAGTTCCCAGTAGCTGAAGCTCTAAATAGGAGATAGTTCTTGTTGCTGCACTGCTGAGGTTACTTGATAACAGCAGAGTCAGTGTGTTAAAGAGCAGAGAGATGGAGTCATTTTGTAGATAGTAAATGCATAACACAGAAAAGCAGGCAAACATAACCATCAGAGTCTTTGCAGGTAAAACCGTGACTACAGAGAGAACCATCAATAATAAAACAACACGTACAGCATTAGGTAGGAATTGGAAAGATAACAAATCTCTAGAAGCTGAACTGAACAGCAAGAGATAAGAAGATGAGCATCAAGACACACAGGAATTCAGAATGAAGATGTGAAAAGGAAAAGAAGGGATATCAATAACTCTCTTAAAGGAGAGAAAAAAACAACAAGGAAACTGGAAAGGAACTCAAGGTACCAGAGCTAACAAGCCTTCAGTGGAAAGAGATGCATGGCGGATGCTCAGAGAAGATGAACAGCCCAGAGGAAGCAGTTCCATGCAGGTTATGCTACATGTATATGTATACATACATACCTGTGTTACATATCTCTGAGTAGTAAAACTACCTTCCTCATGCAATCAAAGGATGGCCCACAGCAGATTGCAATGACACTAAGAACAAGAGAGAGACACTTTTTTTTAGAAGGAAGTTTTTCACATAGAAGAAGCATTGGAACAGGTTGCCCAAGGAGGTTGTGGATGCCCCATCCCTGGAGGCATTCAAGGCCGGGCTGGATGTGGCTCTGGGCAGTCTGGTCTAGTGGCTGGCAATCCTGCACATTGGCACGGAGGTTGAAACCAAATGATCACTGTGGTCCTTTTCAACCCAGGCCATTCTATGACTCTATGATTCCAGGTGGAAAAAAGTCTGTAGAGAAACAAACTGTAGTAGGATAACAGCAGGAAAAGTAATACCTAAGGGACCTTGTTTGGAGCAGTAAGCTGTTACTTAAAGGGGAATATGGGCAACAGATTTGGAGATGCAAATTCCCATCAAAATGGGAAGCACAGATATGAATAAAAGCAATTGTGGAAATAAGCATCCTAAGAAAAAGTACTGTTCATGCCTGGGACTCTTTGAAAAGGTAGATAAACACTGGAACATACAGAAGAGTTAATCAGAAGAAGAAAAATCAGAAGTTAATCAGGAAGAAAAAGATCAAGAAATATGCAGACACTAACCGCAGTATATTAGTGGAAGCACATGAATTTCATCTGAACATCAGTCAGGAAGAATATTTATACAGAATTTATACAGAATACTCATACAGATAAGTTTATACAGATTACTCTGAACAATAATACAAAATTTCTAAAGTGTTAAAGAAAATCTCAGCTGTAGTGATACAAGTTACTATAAACAAAAACACAAGTTAGAAGGAAGCAATGCCAGTCCTCATATAAGGTCAGAAAACAGTTTATAATACAGCTTATTAATAGTTGTTGTGACTGACTTCACAGAACCACAGAATCGTAGGGGTTGGAAGGGACCTCCAGAGATCAGAGTCCAATCCCCCTGCCAAAGCAGGTTCCCTACACCAGCTCACACAGGTGGGCATCCAGGCAGGTCTTGAATATCTCCAGAGAAGGAGACTTCACAACCCCCCTGAGCAGCCTGTTCCAGTGCTCCGTCACCCTCACCGTAAAGAAGTTCTTGCGCACATTGGTGCAGAACTTCCTATGCTCCAGTTTCTGCCCATTTCCCCTTGTCCTGCCTCCACACACCGCTGAAAAGAGTCTGGCCTCACCACCTTGCTCCCCACACCTTAGATATTTATAGACCTGGATCAAGTCCTCTCTCAGTCTTCTTTTCTCAAAGCTAAACAGACCCAGGTCACTTAGCCTTTCTTCATAGGGGAGATGCTCCAGGCCCTTCATCATCTTTGTGGCCCTCCGCTGGACTCTAAGAGATCCCTGTCTTTTTTGTACTGGGGACTTCTCCCAGACATAATTCTTTCTCAGCATCTGCTCTATCAGCCCAGTCTTTTGAGTTCTAAAATGTATTTAATGCTTTCAAATCAAATCCAAGTACACACGAACACGTCTGCACATAAACAGAAGCCATTTATCCTGATGCCTGCAGAATGCTCTTCATGTTTTTATTTTACAGTTAGAACTGGTCTACCTTCATCCCTTATAGATATGTCTTATAGGAAACTCCTGGTTTCTTGGGCCATGATGACCCAGGACAGTCTCCCAGATCGGAGCTGATACAAAACCTACAGATGAAATGATACCTTGACAACAAGCATACAGAAAGTTTTAGACTGCTGATACCGTTTCCTACAATTTATAGAAGAACACGTGTAGAAAAACGTTAAGATGCATAATCTCTAGCATGTGCTCTCTGGTCATCTTTAACTACCCTTACTGAGTCGGGTTACAAAGATCTGTCACACAAACAAAGATTGTTTCACAGTTTCTAGTGAAAAGGATTTATCCACATCTCCATTCATCTCATCTGACAGTTTCAGCAAAAGTCCTGCACTCTAACTCTTTCTATGAATCTAAAATTTAAAAGCCTTGCTGGCCATTACCCTTGGTGCTTTCATGTGCCCATGTTGTGATCTGAACCAGAAAATAAAAGAAAAACTTTCTGAAAAAGAAAGGTCACAGCAGAAGAACTCAGCGTTGTGGTGTGATATCGTTTGAAGCTGTCTACTGAACTCACTGAGCTCTCCCAGTCCTTCAGACAGAGGGGTTACGCAGGAATTTTTTTTTAATAAAAAAAGAAACTCCACTGTTCAGAAGCTTTTCCTAGCTTTGATGACAACTCCTCTGAAATTGCTTATTTTTCAGATCAGTGGAGAGTGATACAGAAGGTCTTGGATCATTACAGAACATGAAGATCCTTACATATCTGAGCATATTGCAAGTGACAGCAGAACACAGAGCAAGCCCCCGACAACACTGTCAGCAGCCGGAGCTAAGAAAATAACATTCACTGGAATTTTCCTTGCTTACAGATGTTTTCTGACTTTTTTATTGACCCAGTACTCTGGTATGTTTAAAGCAGTCAAAGACATAATATAGCAGCCCTAGTGCTTGATGCAGAAACACGGGGAAAAGATCATCTAATGAACCACACTGATGGTCAAGACAACAATGCAGATTGCAGCTATCCTAATGGCAGCACCCTTCTCATCTCTCTATCAAACAGCAGACTTCTGTAGGCTCTGGATACTGCAGTTGATGAAAAGATAACAAAGAAAAAGAGAGAAGAAAAGAGGGAGAAAAAGAGAGTCTACCTGCTGTGGAAGAATGAGCAACTTGGGGAGAATACTAAGAAGTTACTAAGATATGCAGGGAGAAAATTAGAAAGGCAAAAGCCCACCTTGAACTCAATCTGACCACTGTAGTAAAAGAGAACAAAAAACTTCTTGACAAATGTATTAATAGTAAGAGGAGGGCTAAAAAGAATCTCCATCCTTTACTGAATGTGGTGGGGAACATGACCACTGAGGATAATGAAAAGGCTGAAGTTCTCAATGCCTTCTTTACTTCTGTCTTTAACAGTCAGACCAGTTATCCTCAGGGTACTCTATCCCCTGATCTGGAAGTCTAGGACAGGGAACAGAATAAACTCCCCACAGTTCAGGTGGAAACAGAGACCTACTATTCCACTTGGGACCACCACAAACACAGGGGATCAGATGGGATCCACCTAAGGGTGCTAAGGGAGCTGGCAGAGGTGATTCCAATTCCATAAGTGAGGCCAGTCCATTTTCCACTATCTGTCAGAGTTTCTGGTCAACCACAGAGGTCCCAGGGGATTGGAGGCTTTTCAGCATGACTCTCACCTACAAGAAGGTTGATAAGGAGGATCCAGGGAACTATAAGCCTGTCAGCCTGACTGGTGCCAGGGAAGGTTACAGAGCAGACAATCTTGAGGGAGATCACACAGCATGTATGGGACAGCCAGGGGATCAGTCCCAGCCAGCACAGGATCATGGCAGTCTGGAGCAGCACTTCCACAGGCACACTGCTGGCTTGACCCACAGGTCAGCTGTAGTAGAAAGCTGCCTCCTAAGGATACAGGACAGCAAGCACAAGGAACTTCACGCTGCTTCTTTCTTTCACCTCCCCCCAGTTCTGACAGATGCAGGCTTGCACATGAATGAATGTATTTTCTTCTTTTTCTTGAGAGTCTCCAAAACTTGGGACCTAAAAGTTTTCAATTTTAACCATCAAAAGGATAAAAGAACAAAAAATTTATCTTCTTTTCTCTTGAAGCCAAGAACTTAGAAGATATTCCCTTCATTTCCATGGCATTTGGCACATGACTTCTGACTGCAAAATGCATGTCATTGAAGTTTCCATGCTAAGTAGAAGGATTTTCAGCACCTGTCCATAACAATTCTCTTGTGGAAGAAGGTGAACCTCCTCGTGGGAAGTCAGTGACCTGAAACACCAACTAGTGGAGGAGCTGTCTGGTATTCACCAGCACTTCTGCTCCTTTAGGTACTGGCCCACTCCACACTCACACAAGTGAAACAAACTGCTCGAGTTGCATCAGCCACTACAGAGCACAAGTCCACATAACATATTTTACCAGATCTTTAAACAGAAGTTTACTGCTTTGCTCTTGAAATGTCAAGCTGAAAAACTCACCATAGTCTACATCTAAAATAAGGCTATCTGCCGTGCAGCAGCATTACTACTCCTCCAGTGTGCCTTCAGAACAGAGGACAGACCACACAGCCTGCAAAAGGGCATCTAGCTGGCAAATCTGTGCTGACAGTGTTTGCTGCAAAGCCCCGCAAACTCTCACCTTTGGCAGGTAGATGTGAAATGGGGAGAGAAAGGAACCACCGATAGGAACAATATGAAAAGGCAGTAACAGTTTAACAGAAATGACAGAAGGATAACAAACTGTAGAGTTACACAACTAAGGTACAGATCCTGACAGCGGAACCATTCCTACAAAATGTGAGAGCACAATTTTGTAGTATACAAGATTTCTGTTGGTTTTAAAGTTATTTTGATCATCTAGTCTGACCTCAAGTTGTCATCTTAAATGTTGGCTCCTTTCCATAGCATGCTCTTACTTACTTCTTTTGCCATTACTTTTCTTCAGCTTTAGAAGTTAACTAACAGCTCACAGAAAGGGCCATTTAAGCACCACTCCTATTCCTGCTTATTCAAACAAATTGGAAGATGTTTCTAGAAAAATTTAAACCACTCCGTAGCCTCTAAATTCTCTTTGACCGGAAGAAGACTGTTATTGACAAACTTAACAGACCTTCTCAAAGAGGAGGGGTATTTGTTTTTATTTTCTCTATACTTACAATCTTCCACTCCCCAGATTGCTTTCTGGGAAGATGAGCAACAGAGAAGAGAGAACTGCAGTACCCTGTGATTGATTACAGCTTTTCTCCCAAGTTGCTCTCCTCATTTATTTCGTGTGACATTTGCAAAAGCTAACGCAATGTTAAATTCATCAGTTTCTGGAGGAAGAAAACGTCTAGCGATGAGAGATCAATTTGTTTCATCAAAAATAATTCTATTTCTTCTCAGTCTGTCTTGGGAAACATAATGAATACTTTAAAGCACTTTCCAAAATATTTCTCAAATACATTTCCAAAGCAATTTCACTTCAGAAATATTTAATTTTGTTATCAGTTGGTATTGTTCCCGAGCTTTTATCAGTCAGGTGTTTTTTTTTCCAAAACCTTCCTCTGTTTGACTTCACAGGCACCTGGATAGCGCACGCACACATTCTCATTGACTGCATAAAGCCATTGAAAAGCTGAGCAAAACTACAATATATGATTTCTAGTTTGGGGGCTACATTGTGTCCTTAACAAAAGACAGTCCCATCCTGAACTACTCCAGAGGCACCTCAGGAGGGATCTGCAGTGCAGGCTGATGGTTATTTATTCTAAGCACACATGTAAGGTAACAGCATAGATCTGCTCTGAAGTTCAAGTCCAGTAAGTACCAATGGTGCTGTATCATACAGTGGCAGAAAATATAACGGTAAAGAATTATCCTACACATGTCTTTTCCTAGTCCCTTCTTTGCGCTCCTGTAGAGATAGAGAGATCAACCACATGCTGGTTTTGCTTCTCTTGCAACCTGGAATGGCACAGAAGGACAGATGTGCCTGCCAGCCCCTGCCTTGACATGCAGTCTGCCTTCATGACCAACTCCTGCAGAACACCTGGGGCTTTAACCAGTCAGACACAGGCAGAGACTGCATTGAAGCCAGGCAAAAAAAGCTGCCTAAAAGCCCCATCTCCTCCCCCAACATACACAAGCTCAACATCACAGTAAAGTGATGGGTCAGTACTTGCTGTGAGACACTCTCCCCTCTCTTGCAGTGATTTGGGAACTAAGTAGTGCAATAGAGCGTTAATGGGAAGAGCAAGCATGTATCTGAGTGCCCTCCAATGCACTTAGACATCAGCTTTCTATCTGTAAACTAACACCTGAGCTGCCGTAAAACCTGCCTGCATGTACCCCAACAGGCCAGCAGTCTGGTCAGTTGAGGAGCCTGGCCTCAACACCCCCAAAGGCCACCTGAAAAAATGGCACAGGAGTGGCCAATGAACCAAGAGCTCCTTTCACTATACAGGGAAGATCAGTATATGAAAGGAATATACACTCATAAGGACACAAGCTGCCAAAGCACCAGTCAGGGCCATCTTCAGCAGCAGAACACACCAGCAAAAGGTCAGCTGGCCAACACCAAGGGCTCAAGGCAGCCCTTATATTATTTGCTTTCTGTTGCACAGAGCTGTCTATTTAACATCTCGGCCTACCCTGAAAAAACAGAGTTGCATACAGACCCCTCATTAGCCAGATCCTTCCATGAGAAGAGGAAAATTGTTCACTCCAGAGTCCTGACAAGAAGGCACATGAACCAGCGCATCAAAAAAAACCTCTTCATCTAAATCCACAGAAAACATACAGCCACAACAGAAGCCTAAAGAGACAAAGTACAAACAAAGGACTTCCAAAAATGCATGCCTACTGCTAGCCATCAAAATTCATCTTGCAGTAACTAAATTGACACACATTGTTCTCCAGACCAAACTCAACACTTTTCTTCCTGCCGTAACTGTTCTTTTTGCACTTTGCACATTTTTTGGGGTCACCTACTGTGCACCCTCTAACTCCATGCTGACGACATAAAGTGCTTTCCCTAGCTTTTCTTGTTTTCATTGGTAACCCTCTTGCTCCCACTAGGTAGCTCCTTGAAGTTTTCTGCAGTAAGAAACAATAAGGCTCTGCCTGAGATCAGGAATACAAATGCAGATTTATTACCAAGGAAGGACAGCATCTACTTCTGCATGAATGATACAAAAGCAGTGTGCGCAGTTTCTGCATATAACAGGCTCAGATCCAGCTTTCTAAGACAAGGAAAGAACAATAAAACTAAAAACAAAAGACGCAAGAGACAGCATAGCTCAAAACACTCGTATCTGAGGCCTCCTGCACAAAGAGCAGACAAATACAATGGACAAAAACATAGGCCAAAAAAAAAAACCACCAAGACTTGCCGGCAGCGCAGGAGCCTCCTGCCCGTGGCACTGTGCAGGAGCCAATTAATTATTATCTTTTCAACTCATTTGTTGGTGTTGCTCTCAGTGAGCAATAGTCTTTCCTTACCAGTCTCATGCACAAGTGCTACAGGAAAAGTGAATTTATTTTTATTGAAATCCCTGACAAGTTCTGGAGCATTTGTCTCCTTTTACTGCTTTTGGAGCCCAGCTGAACAGTTCACCCTCCATGTATCCACAGAAGGAAGCTTCCCTGCCTGACATGCTACATTAACTTCAGATTGCCTTCTGCTTAGGGACAAATTGAAGGAAAGGGAAACTCACTCTGCAAGGTAATATTTAAATAATATTATTTAGATACTCTATGATTCTGATAATTCCAGACTTCCTCTAGAAAAGGAGTTCACTTGCAGTCAAAAACACCTTGTCTGCCAAGTGACCACAACTAAGGCATGCTGAGTTTGCCTGCTGTCTCCATCAGGCTCCACAGCAGTTCTTCTGTCTCAGTGCAAAGGACCTACCTTTTGTTTTATTCCATCAACATCCTTACTAGCTCGGCCATCAATAAAATACTGTGATATTACCATATAAAATGCCTGTCCCCAAGTCACAGCACACACTCTCTTTCAGAAGACTTCTCTTTTATTACTTGAGAGACTTGTTAGCACCCAACAGCTCAAGTTATGCCACCTTTGCTGGCAAGTTTTAAGTCACTTTATTGCAGAAAATACAGCATAAACATATCCTGCAGCAATTACAATACCAAATTCAGGGCCACATCGGGGCTTTTTTGTAGCATTTTCGTTTATCTCTTTCAGACCACACTTCCCAGCTTTACTTACAAATAAAATTAGATTAGACTTAAGAGATCAAAAAGAACCTTGTTGCTGGACAGATGTAGGCTAATTGGCAATGCCCTGACCCCCACAGGGGTCTGCAGTCAGCATGATATATCAAGAGCTATTATAGTTAATGGGTTAGTCCTAATTGCACCTTCTTTCCCCAAAACACTGCACTAAAAATATGCCCTGCAGATACAGAATGTGCTGTTTGGTCATTCACACAAGACTTTTACTCCAGCAAACTAACCTAGTGCTTATAGCAGGAATTAACATCAAAGTTGTGTACTTTAGAAGTGGGAGACAATAAATGCAAGGAAGAGAGAACATTACAAAGTACTTGACTTTGCTTCTTCCTCTAACTTCCACCTTCACAGTTGCCAGAGGTTTCTGAATCGATCCCTTCTTTATACAGACCACCACTTTCCCCTTATCTCCTTGTTCCTGTAGATCATTCCTTTCCAGCAATGTTGTATTACTGAAGTCAAGTACCCACAGGATTTGAAATGTCAACATTGCTATTTACATGCCTTGCACACTCAAGTCTCATCTCACACAAAGTCTGTCACAAAACAGAGCACAGCCACTAAACACAGAGGAACTGGAAACCCCTGTCCTTCCCATCACATTAGAAGCTGCTTGAATCTTTCCCTGGATCATAAAGTACCAGGCACCAGCAGAAACAGCATTTTATAGGATGAACATTTAGATTCATCCTGAGGAAGACTCCTTCACTCTTTGTGGATGGATGTGAAACATTACACAGGCAGAATCAAGAGGCCATATTTTATCCCTAGCACAATGAAGCCACATCTCATTTTCATTGTGATTAGATTAACAGCTTCTTCTCAAGTTGTAGAGCTGATCTACTTATGTTGTGCCTTTTCCTTGTGGAACTTCACTTTATAAGAACAAAAAGCACGTTTCTGGGAGCTTTACCACTCCTGCAGTAATTGTCAGCAATCAGAGGGATTCCGCCTTGGAAGCACATTCAGACACTGTAGATATTTTCTAATGCAACAAATCAAGATAAGCAGAAAGTGATCCATTTTATTCAATGACCATCAAAAATAATATCTGGAAATCCAAAGTAAGTTTCCTTCTACCAAATATATTTCCTCACCTTCTGAGGACACATACAGTCTTCTCAAATTAATAGGGCTAAGAGAAGCTAGTGAGATTAAAATATATTAGTTTCTTTAATTTGAAGAAATATATTCAGGGTAGTAAGACTTGGAGCTTCTCTCTTATCTTTTGAGAAAGAAGAACCACAGAACACAGCTTCCCAGTCTCCTCCGCCATTGACACCGTGCTAAATGCCCAGTGTTTGAATATACAACAAGATTGTTTGGTCCACTTGCTTAGGTGATGAGGAGAGCATGTATTTCATATAACTTCCCGATATACTTCTTTCAATAGAATATGTCATATTTCCCTACAACCATCATTCGGTACTTCAAATTAAACCCACTGTAAATAGCTCAAACCCAGAGGTAAAAACTGATACTGAATTTGAAATCTGGTAACTAAAGGCTTGCCATAGGCCCATCCATCTTCCATGATGGACAGAGACTACCTACTAGTTTCTCCATGGGTGGGTGTGAGATACTATAAGATAGTTACAAAACACACTATTCTTTTTCCTTAGGCTTATTTCTGCCACGGGTTTGAATGCAAAAAGCCATCATCCTATAGGACTCTTCATTAGAAGAAAACTGATATTTAGGTCACATCTCAAAGGCTACAGGGCTTTCCTCTCCTCCAATAATAAAAGTAAGATAAAAGAAGTAAATAATAAGAAGTAAAAGAAGAAATAATAAGAAGTGTTACAAAATGAATATAGAACCTTTTCCCCAACCTGGCAGTTTCAGATGAGTATATTCCCTTCTATGAAAAAGATGGCACACGAGCTACACACGTTGTTTTGCCGTCAAACCCCTACAAGCTGCCCTGTATCATACTGGAATGCCGGATGCAAAACTGAGGGCTGAGGATCCTAGATACAAAGTTCCACCAAATGAATGAATATAAATTTCCCATTATGGGGCAGCATAAGAGCTTACAGGCCCCACTAAAGTCAAGCATTTAACATCTCTAATTCCTCCTAAAATATTAAAAGGGCACCAGAAGATGGTGTTCGTATTGAACAATGCATTTTCTTACTGAGCACACTAGGTTATACTTAATGGGTAAAAGATGAAGCAGAACAGACATAATCAGCACAGCATCTTGTCTTTTAAAATATGCAAAATTATAATAGCATTGGAAGAGCAGAGCGTGGCAGATCTTTATACAAAATCATTAATCGGACTTCAGCACCAGGCAGCTGCCTTGCTTAATGACCTATTTAATACAAATCATATTTCTTGTCAAGAAGGTTCCATTTTATTTATTTGTATAAATCTTAAATCAGACAAAAAGTAAATGAAGTGTTGGTATCTCTGCAGATCATGTTCTAGCCTCTTGTTCCAGGTTCTCCCTCATCTCCCAGTACAGAATACAAAAGCTTGTGAGAGTGGTTTGTGTTCCATTAATACATCAACTATAATTACTTAAGACAATGTGCTGAGAGGTTGACACGACATAACTGCTAAAGTCGCCTCCTTTTTATTTATCTCCTGCTTGTGGTTCCTGAGTAAGAGCCATGAATACCAAACAGATGTGGCAAAAATCTATCCAGGAGCTCAGCAGCACAAGATCTGAAGTCTAAATCATTTCTCAGTCCCAAACCTTCCCTAGGAAATTGACAGCTGAGCTGGAGCAAACACATCTATTGGACAGGTATTTCTCATTTAGAAAAGACCACATTCAAACCAACACACAAAGATATGCAGAGATGCACACTAGATTGCACTCTCTATTTGGGTGTGAAGCTTCAAAGCAGCAACACCAAGGCTACATTTGGCCCAGCCTCCACACACAGCGTTGAACCTGTCTTCCACTATTACTCCATTCAAACCTTCTAGGCTTCATTTTACTGCTAGCATTCAGGACTGTAAATCAGCCCAGAATAAACCTGTTAAGTGGGGAGAAGCAATCAATATAAAGCAAAATGCTGAACTTGCCCTCAGAGCTACCTGAAAGGTGAGGGGGTCGCTGCTGCCCATGCAGGTATTCCACTGAGCTGAAGAAATCCTCCTTGAGCCTTTAACTTAACAACTTTCCTCACCTTACTGTTTCAAAGGAACTAATTTGGCACACCAGTAAATGTTAATTTTCCAGGCGTTTCCTTAGAGGGAAGACCTGACTTTTCTTTTAAAAGAAAAAAAAAGCTCTGAGGCTCTAAACTGTAACCTTTCTTTTTTATTTTTAAAGAAAACAGGGCGAGAGGGGAGCATCACAAATAGGCAGCAAAGCTGTAGTTACAGATGGGTGATCTCTACTGTACTACAACCCTAACATTCACACCAAACAATAAATGGTAAGAGTCTTACGAAACCAGAAACCTGTAACAAAACAGAAATCATGCCATACCTCCTTTTTCCTCACAGCTTCAAGGGTTATAGTGTATTCCTCACAAATCTGGCATTACACTCTAAGTTGTGCCATCCAGGGAAAACAAGGAAGCACAAGAAGCTCATAAAGGCTCAAGAAGCACACAGAGACATGCAGAGCTCTCCCCATCCAGCCCTGCCCAAAAGTAAGAAGCATTTTATGCCCTTGCTCCATCCCAAGCATGTGGCAGCTGCCAGCAAGGGACACAGCTGAAGGTCAGCGCAAGCCTCACTTCCTGTTACAATTGGAAAGATTCACATGGTGGAAAGGCAACAGAAAAGCATAACAGTAAAGGGACTAGCGTAGATGGAATAGTGTTACAAAGGAAAAGCCATCTCTGAAGACCTAAGCTCACAGGAAAGACTCCAGAAGGGAAGAATCTCCAACCAGTAGCAACTTCCCCCATGGCAGTCAGCCCTTAAATGAGGTCTAAGAGAGGTGCAGCCAGGCTCCACCCCTTCTGATCACACAGCTGAATTGCCTTCACCTGTGCTCCCAGGGCTGATTGGGTCCTTTCCCCAGGTGCTCAATCAGTGGTTCAGGTCATGACTCAACACTTACCATACACCCTTGCACTCTATCTCCCTGCCCTAGCTGAAAAGAAGCATTTGCTTCAGATGCATCTTCAAAATAATCACAATTTTCAAATAAACATCTTCTAAGTGTACTTCAGTGTCCACAATCTCCTGCTCCAGTAGCATGCTTCATGTCAGCACCTTTCGAGATAGAAGTGTCTGCAGAAGTAGCTCAGGTGAACTCAAAAACTTGTGATGAGACTTTCAGCACTGGGTCCTCAGCAGGTATTAGTCAGAATGGCTCTTTTGGCTCTGCGTTCAGAGAACAATAAATCAAGCCCAATTTACAGAATTATTATAAAATAATTACCTCTCCCCAAAAGATTAATTATATCTCCCCAAATAATTACCTCTCCCCAAAAGACTGGTCTTTAGGATTCAAGGCTGCTGAGTCAGAAGGAAGCACACACAGAAATTCAGCTGGAGAGAAGACAGAAAAGTACAGAGGAGGAAGGGAGGGAGGGAAAGAAGAGTGAACTGGCATGAGAATCAGCTACTTGATTACGCTTCTGGAGAAACTGTCCTAGTAAGCACAACTCCATGTTACCTACTTGTATCTTATCACATCCATGTCAGCATTGCCTAATTTATTATACACTTGAATAGCCATCTTTGTTTTAGTCACTGCTCCACACTATCAACATTGCTTACAAAATGCAAGTTACTGCATTTCTCCCACACATCAGCACCACCAACGGCCAGAAAAGAGAAAAAATCTGATTCTGGAACAAACAGGAAGGCTAACAATTTACACAGCAGAACTAAGATGGCTTGAGTTCATTTTTATTGCCTTTCAAGACTAAAAAACAAACCTGGTCTTGTTATTCATCTGGACAAGATGAAAGAGACATCACTAAGGAAATCTGACTGAACACTGCATGATGCTGTCTTATCCCACTGAGATTTTCCGGAAGGAACTGAAATGAATTGGGTTTGCAAAGAACACACACACTTCGATTTGGAATAGGTTTCAGAACCAGAGGACCCACTCTTATGTTCTTTGCATAGCTCAGCGAACAGACATTTCAGATGTCTATGAAAAGCAGAATCAGGTGTGAAGGAAATACCAGTATTACTGGAGCAAGACACTGGTGAGGGGGAAGAGGGAAGTTAACCTCATTTCCACCACAGGATTCCAGGTGTTAAAATGCAGCCCAAATACTACACGTGCCTAGCTGATGGCAGGGGACTCAGCAGGGGAAGGGGGACACCTCACCCTCACAAACTGACAGCTCTCCACAAATCTCAAAAAAAAAAAAAAAAAAAAAAAAAAAAAAAAAAAAAAAAAAAAAAAAAAAAAAGACATTAACAACAAGTAAAATTGAAGTTCTTTATCTATCCATAAAAGAGCTTTCTCAGACTCCAAATCATTCTTTTTCCACTAGTTACCAAAAGGCATCCTCAAACCAGTCATACAACATTTGATCTTAGTGGCTATTTTAAAGTGCACCAATTACACATGTGAGACTGTCCATCAGCCTCTGCACAGTGAGGGTCTCTAGTTTTATGTGGCACATCAGTATGAGAATCCAAAAGGCACTTAGTAATGCTTACACTGCAATGAAAAGATTGTAAGTGGCCAGGGCTTGGAGACTTGTTCTGGCAGGGCAGGAGAATTCAAAGAGAACTAAGTTTGTAAATGAGCAAGACTACATTAAGAAGAAACAGGAAGGTAAAAATCCTTCTCCTAAATTCAACAGAAACACAGTAGGCTGCTCCCTCAAGAAAATCCCAAGCCAGACATCTCTGTAAACTCTTAAGAGGAATCAAAGACTGATTTTTGAGTCAATGCCCTACAGAAGTGCCTGTGCTCTATCTCTAGCCCCTGGCAGCCAAAAACTCTTCATTTCTAGATGCGCAAAGGGGAACTGCCTCCAAATCTGGCCTTGCATTTCTTCAATACTCAAAACCCTCCACGATCCCTGCAGCACAAGCTCCTAGTCATTTTTAAGAATATAGAGGGACTTAGGTTTTTTTCTACTGAGCTGAACTAACTGTTTGGTATAATCCCTCTCCAGAGGCTCCTTGCTGGTGGTCATTATCGGCTTTTAACATTGTACTGAAGCTCTTGGTGTCCCCAGGCAACCGCAAAGTCACACTAGCTTCATTTTACAGATGGAGAGCAGAGGCAAAGATGCTTATCTCAACACAAGCAGGGAGTCTGATAGAAGCAGCCAAGGTGCAATGCAAATCTCTTGACACATACCCACACTGTGCTCCTTTCCATAACCACAAGCTAATCCTTCTTCATTACAGAGCCACAGAGAAAACAAAATGCCACAACATATTTAAGCCTCAACAGAGGTAAAGGGCAAAGATCCCTGTGGTGTTCTGTATGATAGTAATTATTTCTACTTTCCATGGTCCACTTGTAAGAAAGTACTTCAACTAATTTAATGTCTCAAATTTACCTCTGCATTTAATCAATCACAGAAGACCAGATCATGCTGGTACAATCAGATGATGTTATCACTGCTAATGAGCACTGAGAAACAGAGCACAGTTTTAAGTACGTATAAATGAAAATGCTATACTCTGTGTGTGTTCACTTAGCAGCGATCAACAGCTGCATATCCTTTCCCCAGAGGCATGTGTGTCCACGAACAGCAACACTAACATCAGCAGGTCCTGTGAACATTGGAATCTCCTGGAGCCAGCTCAGCCCTCCCTCCAAATCAGCAGAAGCATTGCTGTTGCCAGTGCAGACACGTTGTTGTAAAACTTACATGAGCAAGATCAAATAGCGGCTACCAGCGCCGCCCCAGAATAAAAGTTTAGTGAGATGAGAATTAGGCTTCTAAGTGAAGTCAACTACCTCAGGACATTTGGTTCAGCAATGTGCAACAGAAAGATAAAAGTAAGGCTTTAAGAACACATTGGCTCCCTTCTTCTGAAGTGTACTTGTGCATTCACCTGGCAACAGGAGTGGTAGGTGATTTTAGAAGGTTGCGCTTCAATTCCCACTCACGTTCTAAATGTGATTCAATCAGAAAAGGAAAAATTAAAAGACTCAAAGATTTTGATCCCACTCCTGTTGATATCTGAGGGAATTTTGCCACTAACATCACAGAACAGATGAAACAGGAGAGAGGAAAGCAGGAAGTTATATAGCCATGACCCTGCCATCTTTCTAAGCCACCCTGTCCAAGGGAGCACATTGTTCTGCAAAATCCAGCAGAACAGTGCCAAGCAGAATCCCCTTTGCCAGGCTGCACCCACCAGAGTCAGTGGCAGATAGCGCCAAAGCAATCACCAATCTGCCTTCATTCTGGGTAGGCTTGTGTCAGCAGTGCCAGTGGAGTTGTTCCCCAATTACAAAACTCAAAGGTGGCTAATGCATCTGTATGGGAACTGCTGAGTCATGGCCTGAACCAGTGATTGATCACCTGAGGCAAGGACTGGGTCAGCCATGGGAGCACAGGTGAAGGCAATTCACCTGTGTGACTGGAAGGGGTGGAACCTGGCTCCACCCCTTCTAGACCCCATTTAAGGGCTGACTACCACTAGGGAAGGATCTTTTTCTGCAGATGCCTCCTTTGTGAAGCTTTTCATCATGAGCCTAAATCTTCAGATACAGGTGAGTATTCCTTCTCTGTTTGTTCCCTTGCTATCTCATTACAATACTCTTTCCAACTGTACTTTGTTGATTGCACAGCATCCCAGGATATTCTCCTAACACATAGGTAGCCACACCCCTCTCATGTGAGCCAGTACATGGGAGACCTTTCCACAGAAAGATCTTAGCTTTGGAACAGAAAGCAATGACAGTTTTGCCCTTTCCCTACCAAAAGGAAACCAAGGGAGAGGCATGAAGCAATCCATCCAGTTTCACAGCAAACCTTTGGAACATCACAGAGCTAAAAACACAATTTCCTTTGTCCTTTCTGATACATTAACTTAAAAGCCGCTGAGCAGCAGTTTTCAAAGAGAGCAGAAAAAAAAAGACTTTATGTCTGTGTCAATTAATGCCTATTACTTTTCCTTCTGAAGCTATCAAAAGGAAAATCTTGGTTATAAGAATCTGTGCTGCCTATATCCTGTCCAGTGTAAAAGGTAGTGCACTTCCTTAATGTAAGAAAGTGTCCTCTATCCTCCCACGATCTCACAGACTGAAGGGAAATGCATCATTTGATGTAAATCTTCTGAAGGAAACACAAACAGTCCCCGTGGAGAGATAACCTCTTCTTCTATCTGCATCTGTCAAGTTTGACTCGTGACAGAA
Organism: Pavo muticus; assembly: GCA_016647715.1. Taxonomy (NCBI): domain Eukaryota; kingdom Metazoa; phylum Chordata; class Aves; order Galliformes; family Phasianidae; genus Pavo; species Pavo muticus. The sequence goes on from JACDJE010000294.1 coordinate 168,119, forward strand.
TTATGACCCCAAAATAATATTTTAATAAGTGTTTACATGCTACTGCTCCCCAAAGAGTAGGCTGATAACACTCTTCCTCAGACCTCATTATGCTTCAAGCCGAGGCGGCCCTGAGCGGTGCCGCAGTGACAGCACTGCAAGGCTGGGCCTTCTGCGGGTGCAGGGCTCCTCCCAGCGGACGTCTGTGCAAAACCGCATGGATTCCCATGAACAGACAAAAATTGAAGTCTTGTGCCTACGTGCCTGGAATTTCCACTACCTAGATGAGATACACTAAAAATATGAGAACGCAAAATGCCTCCCCTCCTTTCTCATCTCCCTCCTCACACAAGGTGAGGAGTTTTTCTTTACTGTGGAGTTCGGGATCAGAGCACTAGAAAGGTAACACAGCAGCAACGATTTGATGTTATCATCTTGTGTTAGGCTGTGACGTAGATGTCAAACCTTGCCTTTTCAGGTGCATAAGTCAGACAACACAAGGAGAGCTACCACACAGACCTGAAGATCTGGGTAGGAAATACAGAAGTCTTGGCGCTCTCCATTCCACCTGGCAAGTCTCAGACCAGTTTCTTTCTGCCCCCAGACCACTGGAGCGGAGTGAAAATGAATGGAGATTTAAATCTTGCCCTTTTAATCTTCATTTCTAAAATAGGCAGTTTCCATTGCTGACAGGAGGTCGTCTTTGCAGAGATAAGAGGAATGATTAAGTCCGTACCAGTAGGATCATCAGGAAATAGGTGGAGTTCAGCTTTTGAAATCCCCATATCAAGACTTAGTAAATACTGCTATTAAAAATATTCCCCCAGCAGTTCTGCAAACAACAGGTGTCTCGAGCACAGCAGCGCTTTGAGCTATGTAGCACACAACCCTTTCCAAAACAGACTCATACAGAGCCAGAGTATAATCTGCTATTGCATGATTATTCACCAGAGCATCAAATATTCATTCCTCAAACACAAGTGACTAAAAAGGAGCTGACAAGACCAGTTTTCTCAAACAAACAGGCCCCATAACCCATTCAAGAAAAACATCAGTGGGACTTCTCTTACCTGCAATGTGCCAATCAGAAGTTAATTTAGACCTCTCTGCTTCAACAGCAAAAATCACTTTGTAGCCAGAATGTACGCATAGCTTACATTCACTTGCTCTTTTACTAATGTGATCCTTTAGCTTCTCTCTCCCCCTCTCCCCCTGCCACCGTTTCCCCAAAATGCTCAGTTTCTCAACTTTCATTTTTCTGGTTAAACAACAAAAGTTGTTGTAGTCTCTTCTTGAACCTTCTAGGGCTGTACCAACCTGTTCCAACCTGAGTTTATCTTCATTGGAAGACGGCATGATCAGAATGTATACAAGTATCAGAGAGGAGCATCTACAGAGTACTAACCTTTTTCTGTCTATAACTGGAATAGCTTACGAGAAACATCCTATGCTTACTTTTGATACCAGGATCCCATGGCTACTTACAACCTAGTGCATATGTATGGTGGTCTTCCAGTCTGTTTATTTCCAATTTGCAGAAAAAACGTCTGTGTAATGTGGTGAATCTGGAACAAGGAACTTTGTGAACTTCGTGTCTTTGGGATCATTGTCCTCATGAAATTTAACAAAATCACTATTTTACAATGTTCATTTGCTACTGGTGAGCCTTCAACCTCCATACTATACTTAATGCACAAATGAACTATCTCATATTGATCTGTTATAGTTAAGAAATATTTTCCCCTGACTTCACTAGTAATGCCTGTAATCTGTTTCTCTAATACTGTACTTTAACATTTCAAAGAGATTGTGTCCTCATCTCTGGAAAGCACCAGTGCAGGAGTTGAAGATACCTAGTACACTGAGAAGCCTCAGGGACAGACTTTTGGCCCCAGTAAGTTTCTGCTTGGTACAACTCGTGATGCTCACTAGCACCCCTGACCAAAAGCTCCCAGAAATCCATGACAAAGAGATCTTGGTGCATACTTGGCCTCTAATCCCTCCAACACACACTTCCCAAGAAATCCACGTTGCACTGCTTTCAGCACAAGGTTTCTGCTGGAAGATAATGTTCACTCTTTCTGGCACATACAGTTTGTTGCATTATCACATCAAAATTTAAGAATCAGGCTATTCATCTTCAATTTGTTTATTTGTAGAACCTAGAAAGCACTCTGCTCATGTCATCTTCTAAAACAGTTACATGAGAAATCATCTTCTGTTTTACAACCACAGAGTGGGCAAAACTGCATCAGTGGGTAAGCCCTCTAAAACTATGCCTAGAGTTGTCAGACATTGTTACAACTTTAGAAGCATATTGTAATTAGGAAACAAAGCATGAACAGCCTGTTTTATTTTTTAAATAGCATTCTAAAAGGGTGTTTATCCAAAATGCAAGCCATTACCCAAGGAACACTAAGTACAGCTGAGCTTGTCACTGGACTATGTTGGTGCAGAATGACTTGTCCTTAAGCCACCTGAGGATGATTAACAGGAGGTCTCTGTACCATCACCTGATTCCTGAGATAGGCTGTGTAAGCTACAGCAGGCTTATGGAAATCTTCCATCCTGGCTGAACAACCTGAGTGAAAGGAACCACTTCGTCTGCAGATGTAACTGCATTTGGAACAGGAGTGTACAGGTCCTTTCAGCTATGTAACGTTGCCATCTAGTGATCATCTTCAGATATAACGCACAAGGGCACTCACCTGGTCCTGCTTAAATCTCCCAGCCCCATTCTGATTCACCAGCAACCCTCACACCTGTAGTTACATCCTGGATGGCAAAAGTCAAACCAATTTGTAACAGACAGCATTGGAGAGACACAACTTCTATATCTTTATATACATATATATAATTATATATATATTATTTTATATATATATATATAATATTCAGAGCAAACAGATAAAAACCAAATGTTGTCTCCGTAGATCTAAACAGACTGATTATTATACTGAAGTTAATGGTACTCTATAAAGAGAGGGATAATGAAAGAAAGTACCTGGTAGTCAACAGCAAGTGCAATTGCCAGAAAACAGAAGATTTTCAAGCAGACATATTCAAATTTGAAGACTCGGCAGATAAATATTCACTATTATTAACTTTGGCTAAAGAGCATTTTTACATGGCCGTAATTTTCCAATAATACAGCTACCAAAGACATTGCAGGGAGAGAATGATGGGCGACAGTGGAATAAAAATCACCAAGAGGAGAAAAAAGAGCCAGGAAAAAGCTTTTAAGTTTAAAGCACGCCAGAATCCACTCAATGTGGAGAGCTCTAAATCATCCAGCAGCGTCAGCACTGGGAAGTCCGAGTGGCTGCACTTGCGTGGTGCTGGCTACGTACCTGAGTCACAGGATACCATGAGAGCCATAGAATGACAATATTTACCCTGCAGTCTGCCTGTGTTTGTCTCAGATGGTGGGAGATGGGGAGACTTCACATAGGCCTCTCCAAAAATGTACTGCCAATCTACAACTCTGCTGTGCATGGGAAGACAACAAGCATGAATAGATTCACAGGGAGAAAACAAAAGGAATCACTGACCTATACGCTGCATCTTTGCCAAAGCCTAGGTTGCAGGCACATAGTAGTTTTGTTAAAGAAGAATTAGAAAAAAAAAGAAAAGAAAAAAACCATGGCATTTTTCTCAAAACCAATTCACTCTCAAAAATAAAACTCAATGGCAGGGATGCATGATGGCTAGGAAATAGTATTTTAACTTACATGTTGAACAGAACTCAGGGAACACCAGACTGAGTGGAAGCCACCACACTCCACTGCTGAAGCTGCAAAGTCACTCAAAAATTCAGGTGAGGGAAAGTTAGGTAGTAGGGTTTTTACTTCTGACCATTAGACATGGCTTAAAATATACAGGCAGTCAGAATTAGGGCAAATCATCAAAAGCAGAGTCAAGTCTAAGTCATCACACTGAAAAGGCTCAAAATGAAAGGCAGTAAGTTGGTACAGTAATACAGTAACACAGATGCAACAATGAAAAGTTGTTTATCTGATGTCTTGTTATTCTTGACTATTTGACAAGGCAATTACTGTCAACATTTAGCACTCTCCCATGTCTTCCAGGCAACGAGGTCTAATTTTAAATTCATTTGAGGAAGCTCATCACACCAAAATGTCAATAATAACTAATGAGCTTTTTGTAAGCACTCGGCAGAAAATTCGTTTATAGGGTCAGTTATGTGCACATACAGCTCGTTCAATTGAATTAAGGAAAGTAAGTTAGGTTAAAAGTTACGTGCCTTCATCAGGTGTTGAATCGGCAGCTGCAAGATGTGCCCTTGCTAAGCCAGGTTCTCGCTGCCGATAACAGATGCTTTTCTACAGAGTTAGACAGTTAGTGCAGACAGTGGGTCTCCTGTTTTTTCAAATAACATCCTTAGCTATCCTATCTCTGGAATGCAAGGTAGCAGGCTCGGACAGTAAAACCACAAATTAATGAAGAAGCAGCGGATTGGTGAACGGAGTTGTGGCCGATGAGACGACCGACCAGAGCCAGCCAAGCGTCCTCCATCCTAACCCAAGCCCAAGAAAATAACACGATGACCTTCATTGGAAAGACCACCGAGAGATACGTGTGTGTAAAAGAGACTTAGGGTAAGGGGGGGGACGTCAATCATTTTGGGGGCTCATTGTAATAACCCAGCCTTTTCTTGGACATCTAATGCATATGTAAGCAGCTTTAAGTATGTGCCTTTCTTGCCCTCCGGTATGCAGGCTAGGTGGGAATATCCCCCCTGCATCCGGTGTCTGCGCAGTGCTGATTAAACATACCTGCTTTATGACTACTCCGTGGTTATAGAGTTTGATTTCCGCACGTCACCATGCAAGCTTCTACTTTGCTATCCTTGCTTCCCATAATTTGGGCACTTCAGTGGGAGCACAAGTATTCTTCAGAAATAACTAAATACAGAACAAAAGTAAAATAATGTGTGGAAAGAAAATGATCACCTGTCTGCCTTTTCAACAAAAAAGGTACTGAAAAGATCTATAATTATCCCCTGAGAAAACTCATGGTGCCCATAAAGCCAACAGCAACAGCTGTAGATAATCAGGTGACTGCCTCCCCCCATCATAAATATAAAACCTTCTCGAGAATAATTTTAATCAAACAAAGACTATGAGATGGTGAAAGTATTACATTGACCTGAAAAAATAAATTAACTTAGAACTAACTGAACTTCATGTTCCCTTCCTTTTGTTTTTCTGCTTCTCTGAATACTGTTTTATTGTTGCCATTTTGAGTTCAACTTTCTGATGCGTTTTGGTACTGTAAGAGAAAGATTCAGAAAAATAACAAGTGGTATTGGCTCAGGGCGTAATCCAAAATATACAACAAAGATTAACTAAATTGTTTCTTATGGCTTACTGTTCGTGAAAACACGAAGAGCAGAACTTGTTTTCAACTGTACTTTACTCACAACTGACTTCCTTTTCAGTTCTGGTAGCTGATTTTTCAGACAAAGTCCATATTTTGGATTTTGTGCTGAATAATTGGGTAAATTCAGCTCCTTGAATCCTAGAAGCCCAACCTCAAGCACAAATTCTGACTTGTACCAGGCCTTGTCTCTACTACCTTTCCATACAAAGAGCCTTGAGCTGTAAGGGAAGTCCCCAGACTTGTAGGGCCACTAACACAGTAACCACAGTCGAGTGTTGCAGTAGAATCACTCAGAGATTAACTGGAGCAACCCTGCAGCAAAGAGGAAAACAAAATGATTCACATGCAGAAGTTACTTATCTACAGCTAAGTCTGCAAAACTGCATGCCTCAAAATTGCTTCTCATGATCTAACAAGCCTGCTATGGAGATAGATTGATACAGAGCCTCTGAACCATCTTATTCTGCATCTCCAGCAGTGCTTTGTAGACTTTACAGCCATCCAGCAATACTCCTTTCTTTCTGTGATTGGCTCTGCTCAAAACTTCACAACCGTTTTTGTTCCCATCCAGCAATACTCCTTTCCTTCTGTGATTGGCTCTGCTCAATACTTCACAACCATTTTTGTTCCCATCCAGCAATACTCCTTTCTTTCTGTGATTGGCTCTGCTCAATACTTCACAACCATTTTTGTTCTATCTCCCCAGAGAGTTAAAAGGATTTTATACTTGAACTAGGGAGAGAAATTAAACCTCTAATTAGACCAGGTGTATCTAGGACTGCATCCCCAGGAAACCTAAATAATTCTGCCTCCATTTTACCAATCTATAAATCATTAGAATGCAAAACCTGTAAACAGGAATCTGTCAGAAGCTTAAAAGTGCACTGAAACACCAGAAATGACTCCAAGCTTTCCATGCCAAAAACAACCCACAAAGCATTAAATTCCTGATCCAAAGCTCAGTGGAATTAATGAAAAGAGACCCATATGGTTTCGGATCAAACCTGAAACCCTGCAGGCATACAATGTTTGACAAGACAGAGCTGCCCTGGTTTGACAGAAGCATCTCGGGAGCCACAGATTAGCTTACCCAGTGAGTTAGATGAGCTTCCAGAAGCCCATACAGAGGCTTTGCCCAGAGGATGAGAGCTTGAATAAAGCTGGACCTGTTGTGCCTCTGAACAAGAAACAGTCTGCTTGCAGCTCCGAGAAAATTAAAGTACAAAGAAGAAACAACTTCTTGAGGCACATAGCAAAATCAGGATTACTATATATGTTGCACAAATCCACTTCTCATGGCTCATCTCCTAACCCAGACCATCTGCCTCTTGCATTGGAGCTTTTTGCACTTCACCCAGCATCTCCAGCTAACACCAATGCAACTCACACTTTACAAGGGATAAAAGGTGATTCTGGCAGCTCTCCTGAGCAGATAAAGGGCCACCTGCATCCTAAAGGCTATCCCGTGCTATTAGTCAGATTGTCTAAGAAAAAACACACCCATAAAAATTGAGCAAATGGCAACTGTGGTTACCCATGCTAATCGGTGAAGTGAAACCTGCTCACATTGGTCTGTTAAGCATCCACTGATTTACTTAATCATGGAACAAATGCCGGCACGTCAGTAATTTAAAAAATGCCTTTTGAGGCATCTGTCAGCCTAAACATCTGCCAGGGAATTTAGAAGAGTAATGGCCCATATTAAGGTTACTGTTTAAAATGGTTTAAAAGGGATGCAATGCTTCTGCCTTCCTTGAGATCGAATGAAAGTTATACATGGAAAGTAATTACAATATACACCTCCAAAAGGGAAATAACCTGCTAATACTGGTTCCAAATATCAGCAGTTAGTACATAACTTTCCCTAGTACCTGTCTCTATTCAGTTTCTTCATAAACCTTCTCTACGGGCAAAGGAGCCAGAATAGCATGCAGGCATCCCAAAACATCAAAGCAAAGAAATAGCAAAGGAAGGTGACTCAGAATCATACGGCAGCTAAGGACAAAGCACATGACTTATGTTAACCAAAGGAATAAAGACTTGAGTTAAATAAGGCTCAGACCCTAGAATTTTAGATTTTGACATATATAAGAAAAAAAATTCTGTTAAAAGACAGTTTTCAGAATCTAATTCATATTCTGCTACTAATTTAAACAAATATTAAAGAAAATGTGTGTTATTGACATTGTTTTTGTCCTAGAAACAAAACACAGCATCATACGAGACACTCTCATATGATGAGTTCACTCTGAAGCAAACAATTCCAACCCAGCTGAAACTAAGACATGGTAGAGCTGTAAGGGGCATCCACAAGCCAATAGTAAAATGAGAGGGGCAGTCCCCGGTTTCAAGATCTCAGGCAGTGTGCCACACAGTGGCTTTTCCACAGAACCCTGGCAGAGAAAAAATGGGTCCTCAAGATATGTTCAAGAAAATATACATAAGAAGTGTTAGAAGCTACTTGGATCAAGGACACAGAGGGGAGGAAGACAAAGACTGAGTCTGCAGTCAGAAGGAAGTTTGTAGCCTGGCATAACCACTCTCAGAGTGTTCATAGTATCCCACAAAAATCCAGAGAAATGTATGAATATACATTCCACATTCTGTCACAGATATTTTTAAATACATAACCAAAATGCTTGCTATTGCTTAATATACCGCATCATGCCAGAAAATAACAGTACTTCCCAAAACACTGAGGTATTCAAAAGTTTCAATGAATACTGGAGTTGAATTGCACTCAGTTTCAAAAGATCACCAAGGCTTTTACACTTCACCAGTAAATGAACTGTTCTTGAGATCTTTATCTTGTTCAAAATAACACATATCATTCTGTGCACATGTTGTAGTCCTTGACCTTTGGCAATACACACAATGGCTGTATCAAAGCTACATTTGAGCCCTGGATGACCGCTGATCCCCCATGTCACAGGCACAGCTCATACTTTTACAGAGTTACAAAGCACTTAGATAAGCAATCCAAAGTGAAACCCATTTATATTTGTCCTAATGAAAGACGGTTCAAACTATATAAACTGATAGAAACAAATGTAACAATATCTGAACTGTTACAGTGCTACAAAGCCAATCTTTACATCATTACACTATTAGGGGTTAGACTGAAGCTTTTAATAAGACTCTCTCCTGCAGGTTTTATAAATTCCTCAAACCCTAAAGTATCCTGACCGCAGGAGTAATCCTGAAGGGGCAATTCCTATATTCCTGAAATAGCGAAAGAAATATCTTCTGAAGATAAGCAACAGAAGTTTCTGTCTCCATGAACACTGTCTCATATGGTATTAGAGCTCCAGGGATGGAAAAGACTTTCATTAGATCTGCAGTGAGATGAGAATTTGGTCCTAAATGTCAGCCTGAAATACACCACATATTACGTCTTTGTTATGTAGGGTGTTCAGCAAAAATAGTAATAATACAAATAAAAAAGAATCAGTACAGGTCAAACTTACTCTATGGGTAGCTGACATAAGAGATGGGAGAACACAGGGCAGAAGTTATTGCTTCCCACTGTGGCATGTATGTAAGTATGGAAAACCTCTCAGAAGGTGGATTTTGGCATTTTGTACAGCAGGCTGGCAGGCAAGCTTTTATAATAATCCAGTAAAAGGAGGAGGAAAGAATTAACAATCTTCTTTGCTCCTTTCCAGTTACACTGTGGTTTCACCTAAAGAAGAAAGCTGATACCCATTGTACCAAGCACTCTGCTGCTGTGGAAGCACCTCAGCCTGTAAAACGTTTTTTCCCCCACTCTCCATTTACTCTCCTTAATGTTCTGCGGTGCTCCACATGAAAAATGCTTCTACTGATATTTTACTAAATGTCTCCATGTTTCTCAGATAAGAGAAGTGATCAGGCTAGTAATACCACACCCTGGCAAAGCAGCTCTTGAGGAACTGGTGCCCAGACCTGAATCTAATTACAAACATTCTTTGTTAGTGAGCATGGTTAAAATTCTGGATCTACATTCTTCAGCTGGTCACATTCTCTAGAACAGGACAGGCCAATTCCCAGATATAAATATGCCCACATCTTAGGGAATCCAGCATTTGGACTTCTTTCCTAAATAGGGATTTGGTACATCACAATTCAGGTAACACTACATCACAGATGGAATACGTTTTTGAAAACTAATGGTATGACTCCAGTTCAACAATGCCTTGTGTGCAGAACATACAGTATTTTTACAGAATGTTGTGAGAAACAAGAGGCATTCTTTGGCAGTAAACCTTTATAGTGCTTTGGAAGGCATCACCAGATGATGAGCAGCTGTGACTACTTCCATCCAGGACCCACCAGAACAGCTGCAGCCCTTGAGACTGCAAAGCAAAGAACCCAAAGCAAAGAAGGTGAGAAGAGGAGGAGGCACACTTATCTTCAAGGAGAGCAGACTAGACAACAGTCTACTGGAGGACTTCAAGGTTAGCCCACCTTTGAAACACAAACTTATCTGAAGAGAGCATTTTTATCATAATCAGAGACCGAGGGGAGTGGTAGATGAAGGATAATAGAGACCATGACTAATAGACTTAAACACTTCATAATGCAGTAAGAAATCCACGTGGTCTACAGGGGACCTTAAACTAAGCCTGTTCTCACACGTTTTTCTGAATAGGGATTGATTCAAACAAGTGTTTAAGTGCTTTTTTCTTAAAGCAGGGCTTTAGGTACTAGAGAAATCAATGGAAGCATTTTATCAGGAAAAAGTTAAAATCAGTTACTTTTGATTCCAAATGAACACTGGGGACAAACTAGGTTCAGAGCATTACCTTCTACGCAAGCAGAATTTCAAACAAATTTGTAACAGAAAGCCGTGTAATATAATTAGCTAGTTCTTAGCATTGATCTTGCAACACCAGTATAAATCCTAAAATCCCCCTACAACTAAAACGTTGTCAAACTTCATTAGTGGTAAAGCCCAAAAATCAGTGAACTCAATGCTGGAGATTTGCTGTTATTTAGCTGGTCAATAAGCAGTTCCACAGCAGTTCCAGCTTTTATCTGGGGATTAGTAGGACTGATCACGAGAAGTTTACACGAGTAATAACTCTGCACAAATTGTTTCTGAATGTACCTTTGTGTAAACAACAGAAAGAACAAGAAGATGGTTTAGAAACCGGGAACTGGGATACTGGTGTTGCCAGGGATGTTTTATGCTGAGAGGTGCTGGCATGTCCCGGAGCTCTTCTGTCCAGAACACACTGTAAGGACAGCATATGCTAGAAGTTACACTGTGAAATAGAGATCACCCATACACTCTCCTTCTAGGCACCAGTGGCAAAGTGCTAGCAAACAAACCACCTATTTTCCTATATTTTCCATGCTGCTTCATGTGTACTGAAGTTGACAAGGAGCCAGGGGACAAAGCAGCAGTAATGCTATTCTGTGCTGTCACATGCATGAGAGAATGGGATTCTTCAGATGAGGTAGGATATGGAACAGGCAAGTCACGCTAGAGGCTGAAAGTTAGGACAGATGGACAAAAAGGTGCAAGCAGAACAGTGCACTGTACAGAATTTTTTCAGCAACCCTCAGCTACATTTTCCTACCACTCCTCCGTCAGAATTTTTGTTTCCTCAAGCTGATCCAGCCTCTCTGCTTTGCCGTGTATTTCCCAGCAGTCCTGTTGCTGGTCCTGAGGGACATCACGGTGACAGAGACAGGGAACTGCTGTCACATCCAGCTACAGGCAGATGAGCTTGTCCAGATAAACTTTACTCTGTGAGTATAAATTTCCATTTAACTGAGGATTCGTATTGTTTTCATGCCCACATGCCCACGTATTTCCATTCTCCCATGTCTAAATCTGCAAAGATTAGCACGAGGACATTACTCAGCCTCTCTGAGGACCTCTGAGCTCGCATGCCTGCCTGATAGGCATGCACTAGGCTGCCTGCACCCATCAGACCGCTCTGCACACCAGGCACAGCACAACACATTGTAGATATCAGTGATTAATGTACTACGCAGAATACAAGAGACACAGTAATTTTCCACTCCTCTCCTAATGTTTCAGCCCCTCACCTCACATCTCCCAAAAGCATGTAAATTGGCACAGACAATGTCGTGTTCCCACTGTCTCACCCAATTAATTTTAATTGTTTTAGCTAAGTACAAGAGCTTCAATTGGTGAGTCGCTAAGTTCCCTTATATCACAGGCGCCTGCCACTTTCATTCTCTCTTGGGAGACATGGGTTTGACTTCCAATGAAGGAACTAAAATTTGGGATATAATCTCCTGTGGGGTGTCCCAGATAGAGAAGAGGAGGAAATTGATATAATCACTCCAGTTAAGCAAGGAAAAAGGTAAAGACTCTGTTTCATTTCTGGTTTGTGGGTTGGACAGCAGAGGTGGGAATGAAAAAACACCTGACTTAAGGGCACCACCTAAATCCCTGAGAATCTGCATCCATATTTTAGGGAAAACAATATAAAGAACAACTGAGAAGTCCAGCACATCCCATCCAGTCCAGTACCTTGTAACCATTGATAATACCTAAATGCTGAAAGGTTTCATTCCCAAGACTACTGCCCTCAGATGAAAAAGTGACAAAATTATGCACAACTAAAGACAATTTGTTGTTCCTCAGGATTTCCCCTTTAATTCAGCATCTCTGCTCTGTAACAGTGTTAAAATATATTGGGCTTTTTCTTCACTCTGTACTCTGTCACACAAACAGCATCACGCATGCCTTAATGCTTACAGGGCATGATCATGTTATGTTTTGCTCAAAGGCATTTTCACAGAATCACAGAATCATAGGAGTTAGAAGGGGCCACTGGAGATCATAGAGTCCGACCCCTTGCTAAACCAGTTCCTTAGAGCAGGTTGCACAGGAAGGCGTCCAAGTGGATATCTCTAGAAAAGGAGGCTCCACAGCCTCTCTGGGCAGCCTGTTCCAGTGCTCCACCACCCATAGGTCTGACAGATCTTCTCAGATATTAATTCTGACTGAACTTCATAATCAGATGGATAGAATGAAAGTAATACCTAGTGACTTAAAGCGGTGCCAGCCCCTCAATTATCTGACTGTTCCATGACACAAAAAAAAGAGCCCAACATGAATTCCTGCCTGCTCCCCTTGATAAAAAGGGCTGGGAGCGTGTTTCAACACACAGCAGAGCACTAAAAAGGCCAAACTCATCCCAGAAGTCTGATACTGTTTCTAAGGAGAGCATTTACCCAACTGCAGAATGTGGCACAGCTCTCCTCCTGTATTTAATTTCAGTTAACATTTACAGTCCAAAGAAGGGGGGGAAGTGGATTTTGTTATTGTTGCTGTTGTAACAATCCACGCTGTTCAGCTACATTCTCTAAAGGAAAATACAGGTCTAAAATTTCTCCCCATTCCCAAATAGCTCCTAATTAGAGGATAAATTGTATGCCATTCTCCTGCAAAGGGTTTTATAGGATGAAAGTTTTATAGAAAGAAGATGGCTACAAAGATGTCAAGAGTCTATCCTCTTAGGATGGCTCACTCAGATTTAAGGGGTCAAAACAACAAATTCATTTTACTGAATATATGGCCAATTACTCACAGCATCAGAATGAACACAATTCAAATTGTAATGGATTTCTCCAAAAGCGGACTGCTGCAGTAATTACGTAAGACATTACAGATGGGAAACAAAGCCAATTGTAAATTTCAGATGTTATTTTATGCAAATTACGTGGCTGTAGTTTTTCTGAAGAATTCCACTGTGAGCTGAATTGGCCATTTCTGATGCTATGAATAAATGCGTACCAATTTATTTCTAATAACCCATTATTTATGTGCAATTTCTTTTGTCCTCTAAATGCTATGAAGCTGTTTAGAGAAACCACCTACATGACAACTTACCAATTATCTTTATAAAACCCAGTATTGCTTTGGATTAGTTACATGCATAATTAAATGCCAACTAACCATTATGTTCTTATAAAGTTAGCAAAAGTCTGCAAAACTCAGCAGTGTAATATTTCATTTGATTCTAAAAAAAAACAGTTCTAAAAGAAAGCGATTTACATATAATCACCCCAGAATGCAATCAAATTAGACTCAGATTTCCCATTAAAAAGATTAGTGACTGCATGTATCAATATTGAAATACACAAATAACAGCCATCACCTTCCAGACTCTCTCAAAAGAAGACCCGTTTGCCACTTTACTTTTCCAGTGTGCCCAGCAGTAGACCCACTGCAACACATGCATACCCAATATTCACCCTCAGGATGCCATGTTTTGTCTTGAGGCTAGTCACCTGCGTTACCCTAGCTTTCTCCCAGGTCACAGTGATCAGCTCTGGTGTCACCCAGAGGAGCTGCACTTGGGCTCTGGGCCAGCCAGGAATCAGGGGCCCAATACATGCAGCAAGGGCAGCTCCCCCCAGCACTGTCCCCAGGCCAAGGACTGTCATAGAATCATAGAATGAATCATAGAATGGCCTGGGTTGAAAAGGACCTCAAAGATCATCTAGTTTCAACCTCCCTGCCATGGGCAGGGTCACCAGGCTGCCTAGAGCCACATCCAGCCTGTCACTACATCTTATTTATTACAGCCACATCTCCACCACAGGGCAATTAATTATCCTCCTAGTCTATACGCATATCTAGGATTGCCCCCACTCAAGTGCAAGGTTGAATCTCACCAGGTTCATGTGGGCCCACTTTTCAAGCTTGTCTAGGTCTCTCTGGATGGCATCCCCTCTTTCTGTTGTATCCACTACAACACTCAGCTTGGTGTCAGCAAACTTACTGAGGGCACACTCCATCCCTTTAAGTCACTGATAAAGATGTTGAAGAGCACCGATCCCAGGTTGGACCCCTAGGGGACACCACTCATCACCGGCAATAGGTGAACGCAGCATGGAAGGCCTGTAATAACATGGAAAAGTGGCAATGAGAAGACAGAGCTGGTGTGCTCCCTCCAGAGCTCACAGAATAAGGCACCAGCTTTTCAGTGCAAGCCAGTGTACTTTCCCTGCCCCATAACAAGTCAGGACAGCACCTTTGCAAAGGGCCATAACTACAGCACCTCAGAGTAAAGGCATGAGAGCTGCTTGCCTTTGCAAGATTATACAGAGCTATTTACCCAAACCAAAGATCTAAACAAAGCATGCACGTGTTCTGATAGACTCCTCAAGGTGAGCAACTGGAAGTTCAGAGCAATCGACCTACAAACCAAACAGCCCAGCATGGCAAGCTGGATCTTCGCATGTGGAGAATGAGAAGTAAATACCCAAGAACAAGGTTCATATTATCCAGTACAGTGAATGAGAGAGGCAGAGGGAGAGCACAGTTTCAGCCAACTATTGGAAAAGTCTGCAAAACATAGCATATCTGCAAAACCACCTTCCTAGAGACAGGCACAGATGGGAAGCTGGAACACACAGCACTTCTTGGGTTTTGGCATCCAACTCTTCCATTAGGCTCCAGAGATTCAAAAGAAGAAAGCGTCACTTCTACAGGGCTGTAACCACCAGGTGTCAAACGTTATTACCTTATTTGAAGAGGGGGGAAAAAATGGATATGTTTCTTTTTAAGTTCCTTTCCTCTCTTTAGACTCGTTTCAAAACTGCCATAGTGTCTCAATAGTTTCTGTGCTCAGGAAGCAATCCCCATCACTGGCTCAGAAGACAGTGGGCTGGCCATACAACATGCAGAGGATGCAGCAGCAAAGAACTGTGCTGCCACATGTGGGTTACAGAGGCAAAGAGCAGGATGCAGCCAATTACGGAAGGCAGAATTCATTACTGCTTGTGTCCTTGTCCCCCTCAACACTGAGAGAGACGTGCTGGAAGCCTCTGTACCATAAAACAGAATTTCATGTTCATTTATGTAAATTAATGCAAATTTAATGCAAATTTAATCCGTGGGCAGGTAGGCAAGAGGAACTCAATTGGCCCAAAGGGATCATAGCCTAACTTTGGGGGTTTTTTTGTTTCAATTCATTCCATATTTATGTTCATTCTTTTGTAATCAGATGCCACATTTGGTTTGATTTCTCTTTTTTTTATTCAAGCTGAACAGTTTCCTACTCAATGAATGCAATTTGCCGTATTGATTCTTTTGATATACATTCTTCTTTGGTACATCAGCATTCATCTTCACTTTTGTACTACAAAACAGCAGCAACCACATCACTGTACCCTAGTTAACACTGTCTCTTTTCTTACTTTTACCCTCAATAGCTTTGACTTAATTCTGAACTTTGAACAGGTTTACTTCTGAAACAAATTTGAGTTGCTTCCATTATTGCCATTCTGGAGAGTCTGTCATGCTGGCAATAGCTTTGTATTTACAGCAGTTAATAATGATACCTAGTCTATTGCATTACATAGTTGTCTTTTTGTATTAATGCATTTTTCTTCTCTTTCTGTGCCCTTGGGCTTTCAGCACACAATTCATTTATGGACAAAGCACTTGTACGGCCCTATTCTGTAAACTATTCAAAACACTGTCAGTGAAAAATGCAACAAGAGAGAGCCCTAGAGGGCTCATCTTGCATTGCACTGAAACTTTGAAATCATTCACCAACAAAATACGCACTCCGTCTCCTGTGCTTCAGATCGCTTATTTAAAATGACAGTAGACAGGGCACAGGGGCCAGAGAAGCATAAAATGCTTGCAAAACAACTATATGCCACAGAGAAATTCACATTTCATAAATGCAGAAGATTGTTTATTGCCTTGTTTACTCCTCCACCCTGAGCATTATTCTCTGCTGTATGGAAGACTGAACAAACCACGGCGCTCAAACACATTTGTTTCTCTGCAGAGGTTCTGTAACACACACGTGTTAAAGGTGGCATTCAAAATGCTTTTTGCTCTGCATGGTCACCTCTGGAATACACCCATCACATGTGTACAGCAGATAGGAGGCCCAGTTCTACCACCACACTGTGACCACAGACACCAGAGCCTGCATGACAGGACTAAGTCACAAGGGACTGATTTCCCCACATATTTGCCCCAGTACGGTCTGAGAGCTGAACAATATCTTTCAAATAATAGAGAAGAACAGTTTATCTTACCTTTAAGAGCAGACCATGCAGCATCCACCAGATAGTCCAGGAGAGCACGATCCTTCCCTTCCCCAGCCAGCAGGTATGTGCCACCAGCCCTCAGCTCCAGCTGCCCTGCATGCACACCTGGGCTGCAGTTGCAGTCCTCTGCTCCTTTACCCTGCTTTTCCACTTTTCCTGAAGAGTGAACTTTTTTCCTTCCACAACCTTCCTCTGGGGGCAGTGGGGGCCACAGAGCTCAGGTCTGAGGTGGCACTTCTGGGCATCCAGGCCTCAACTCCACCTCAGGGCAGTTAAGCACAGGGAAGCCCAATCTCTGTCACTACCGTTTTTTCCTACTCCAGATAAC
The DNA here is from genome assembly GCA_016647715.1 of Pavo muticus. NCBI lineage: Eukaryota > Metazoa > Chordata > Aves > Galliformes > Phasianidae > Pavo > Pavo muticus. The sequence goes on from JACDJE010000294.1 coordinate 184,869, forward strand.
TTCCCATCCTCTTGAACCTGTTTCATGTAGAGATCTGGATGGCTGTTAAATGCCACCTTGGCAGAGGTGGGATCCACCATGCAATACCCCAGCTCAGCAACACTGAGGTAAATCTTCCACAGTGACGCTGCATCTGGTGCCAAAGCCACAAGAAAGACAGGAGCTCAGAAGCCTGCAAGTCACAAGTGAAGACAAACCCTGTAGCTTGCCAGAATAAAACAAAACAAAACAAAAGGTAGAAAAGGAAACAGCTCTCTAAACAACTAACCGTCAGAAAACAAAAATAAATAAATAAATAAATAAATAAACATACCCAGCATAAGTACTTGTATAAAGAACAAAAGAAAAGAGTAGTCTGGAAATCTACAGCAACTATTCCAGTCACTCTGTCTTGAGAAAAGATACATCCTTCGTTTTCTTTATAAGTGCTACTTCTGGGGGGGCTGGTTGTTTTCATTAGGGTTTTTTTGTTGTTGTTTTTGTTTTTACTTTTTCGGGGCCCATGGTTAATGTGGATTATCTTGTAATTTATTTTTTCTTCTGAATATAAATATTTTGCCTACGGATACAGCAGAAATACACAATAATGAATCTATGACTTATTTACCTGCTGGGGGAATGCTAATGAGTGTTGTAGTAACGAAAACAGCTTCATTGGCTTGTAAATGCAAAACAGCAGGGAACTCACTGGAGACCCAACATGCATATGCCAATAAGCTTACATTATTCACAAGTACACAAACCTCCCAAGACACTAGTTTCAGAGCCTTCTTTCATTTCCCGCCTGCTTCACGTTTTGAGCCAAGTCAAAGAATTTTCTATCTTCCTCAAGCTTCTAAAGGTTTTGCAGAAGCCAAATGATCTTACGGAAAACTTTCCATTCAGATGTAAACTGAATACTTGTAAGACTAAGCACAATACCTACACATTTCTACTGATTACATTTTCACGCAGCTGGGAGAAGGGACAAGTTGGTACTCAGCCCATTCCCAGCACCAGCTGACCCTAATTTGGCTGCAAAGCCAGACAGTGCCAAGCACCTGGCATGAGAAGATCAAACACACGCCATGACAGGCCCTTGTCCTGATACCCCTACCATGTTTTTCTTCTAACACCTTTACAGCTTCGAAGGAAAAGGAGGGAGGGCAGAGAGTCCAGATGGTCACTTCATTGCTCATTCTGCCCTTCAATTTGGACCTGCTTTTCACTGATTGTGGCAAGGAGTATAAGAACCAGGTGAAAGAGAGAAGAGTGCCAGGGGCACACCTTGATGCTTTCATAGGTGTCTGTGCCACAGCACCCTCCCACCATGTGACGCTGCCAGCAGTGATACCTTCTGCCATCATTCTTACCCAGGACTCCCAAACCAAGTCTTGCTCTCTCACCAGCTGGTCTCCAGTCCCAGTACCATATCAAGAACCTCAATTCTAGCTGGTTCTGGCTGATGTAAGTAATTAGGCACAACCTAGACTGTGTCAATACTAACCATCTATACACTATTATTTTGGCAATTGCTTCATATTATCCAATCTACAAAGTGTGACTGCAATTCATCATAATTGTATCCATTTCCATAAGCATCTGAATGTAAACAACATTTTATCAGAGCACTTTTGCAAGGTGCTCAGACATAGCACTACTAGAGTATGCTGTCATTCATTATGTTGTTTTCTATTTCTCTCTTTTGCATGAATCCTGACAACATTAACATTCAGAACAACCACTGACCAGTCTCATTTCAGCACCTTTTGTGTACGTTGCCAAGCTCTGCAGAATGTTAAGAGTAGAACAGAAGGCATTATTCCCCACCAAAGGTGATCTTTCAGACAAAATAGAGATCACTGTTAAGGCTTTTCGTAAAGAAACAACATTAGAATACAAGTCCAGGCATTTGCTATTATGAGATTGATATGATTGTGTTTCATATCCCCCTTCATTATAAATCCATTTGGCATCCATTCTAATAACCAGCATACCCTCAGAAAAGAATTATTTGATGTTCCCGTGGATGTCATATGTGCCTTGTACTTTTAGAGCACTTCTATTGTAATTCAACATTAATTATCTTTCCAATTAATGTACTGCATAATGCTGCAATATAAAATGTGTGCATTTTGTAAATGAGAAAATTGAGCTCAGTTCTGTCTGCTTTGATCCCATTGTACCTTTATTACAATTCAGTACCAGAATTCTTTTCCTTTTCCTTTGGGTTATTGACACCCTGAACACACACAAGGGAGCTATCTCTTGCATTGGAAAGATACATTTATGCTTCTCTTTTCCAAGAAGACCTCCAACTTCTCTTTTTCAAGATTATTTTAATATACTTTCCTGCTTTATGATTGTTACTGAGCAGCTCATAAGGGAAATGGAGATGACAAAAGTACTAATAGAGCAGCATTTACCAGTTACCATAATATAGGTACCATAAATACTTACAACTGCTAGAAAATTTAAGTGCAAAACAAGTCACCAATAAAAAAAAATAAAATCAAAGCCTGTAGTCAGGGAGTGAAAATTTTCTCCTTTGAAAGGCAAATGATCCAACATATTCTTTAATGTGTTAAAAATACCACTTAAAGTTTTACTACTAAGTTCCATAATAATAAGTATAAAAGGGAACACATATATAAAATACAAAATATAAATGGAAAATGTAAAACCAAAACTGTTGTCTATGCGTATGTCTGAAAGAATATATGACTGGTGATTTTCCACAATGAGGAGTTTAATTTTTCTGTTGGGTTTGATTTTTTTTTTGTTTAGCTGCTGTCAAAAGCCATAAACACTATGGGCTATTGGGTTTGACCTTCAATGCCACCATCTGAAAACATTTCACAGTGCTTTTCCATTCTGAATGTGTTTGAGGAAGGTAAAAATTCTCCCTTTCTCTAGTGACATTACATTTAGCTTTCATCTGTGCTTTCATTTTTAACAGAACAGAAACTAAAACACACAGAAAGCTGCAAACAAACTTGCTGCCCCTCACGCTCAACAGTCTTATATTCAACATGCTTTAATGCTCATTCTTAGCTCGTAATCACTGAGTAAGTGTGTATGTGCTGAGAAGTGTCTGCAGATTAAGAATGTAAGAATGTCATCTATAAAATATTACTAATATGGCTAAGCAACCTTAGCTTAAATAACCTTGCTGATCTAAAGGTATAAAAATGTAAGAGTAGTCCATTTAGCATCTTGATACAGGATTTTCTCTTGAACTGTCCTGGAATACTTTAGTAAAATCTTAAATGGAGAAAGATGGCAGTTTAAGCAGATAGACTGGCTATTATTGGTCAAGTAATTCATGCAACCTACCTTACTAGAGATTGGTACACCTTTTTCAACATCCTCCTCAATCAAAGCCTTTTGAATTTCCTTTTATATATTTCTTAACAATGACACTAACCTACTGTTCCAGAAGGACCTATTACATCTGAGGCAAATACATGAGGAACACAGCTGTATTTTCCACTTATATGGATCTTGGGATTAGTTTGAAAAGCTTCACCAACTTCTATTGTTTGGTATTAACACAATTCATTCTGATTTGGTTTGGTTTTGTGTGTTCTACTTTGCTCTTCAATCCTCACTCCAACCTCCATGAGCAACTTTTGCCCCAGGCAATTCCTTCAATTGCTCAGGATTAGAACTTCCACTAACAAAAGAATGAAAAATATTCATGCCAAAAGGGATAGAAACTTTCTACCTTACAGGGAAAGTGGTAACAACAACAACAAAAACCTTTTGAAATTTCATTTTAAACTGAAATACTGCACATTTCCAAATCTGAAAATCAAGAAGACACTTCATGATTGGTTTAAAAAATCTCTTGGAAGATCACTTCCAATCTACCAAACACATTTCCAGTGATTTCAGCAGGTTCAACTACTGCATATAAATTTCACACAGAATCATGGTTAAAAATCAGTTTTAGAAAACAAGAGAAACCAGTCCAGTCAATGACACTGTAACTGTATAAGTGAGGATTGCTTGCGCAAGACAGCACAAACACGTCTGCAAATTACACAGATTTTCAAGAATTTCAGATCAGGTACTGTTCTAATTTCTCTTTGATTACATGAAAGTGAACGAAAAGCAGCCTAGATGTTAGACTTCTCCGTAACGGAAGCTCAGGCTTTGCAGTACACATCATATTTTAGCATTGCTCCCAGCTTGGTTCCCTCTAAGCACACTTTGAATTTGGCATCTATTTCCTGATTCTGAGCTTCAGTGAAAAGATTTTTCCAGTCTCCAACAACACCTGGAATATAAAGAAAAGTAAAATAATAGCCTTGACTGTAAGGACGAGGAAGTATGGTTTGAAACAAATAAAATCATGTCTCTTCTCATATTTCAGGATAATCCACTTTAAAAAAAAAAAAAAATCTGACCAAAGAATACACTCTGCTTTACTTTCAGTGTCCTTAAGAGAATGTGAACAGAAGTGGGACATAGGAAGCTACCGTATGGCCTTGTGCCATACACAGTTGCAGAAGTCTATAAAGGATGATCAGCAGCTATGAAAAGAACTCAAAAAGTTCAAAAATGTGGCTTTTAACTGCAAGAGAGTAGTGCGCTACAACCAGACGCTACCCTAAGCTGCAGTCTACTTCTGATCTAGATTTTGGAGAGTTCACTGCCTGAGGTATTCTGGGTCTTCAGCTCTAGCACGATCCATGGCTAAAAGGCATGGCTCAACCTGTAGAGTGTCTGGATTCAACAAACTGAGTGAGGTTCCTAGGCAACCACAAAGGTTATTAAGGAAATCCAAGAAGAAAAATCTTTGGAGGTACTTTGCAAATCAAGTGCCAGGCTACCCCCAGTAGTCATAGAAGCCAAAATAAAACTTTTTGCTTTAATTGGTGCTTGCTGTATACCACAACTGAAGGATGTGCTACCTGGAAGACAGTTCTGCTAACCACATTATACGGGGCTTTACTGAATGATACTGGCACTTATGATGAAATCAGTTGATAGCATTCTGAAGCACCATCAGCATTTCTTAAGTTCCAACCCTGAAAATTATACATAAAGATTAATCACTTACTCATCCAAATTCATTTGTCCATGATGCAGCACCATTCACGAACCTTGCAAAATATGCTGCTTGTTTGCTGTAAACAAATTTACCTTTGCGGAAAAGAACTGTGCCAACAGCGCCATGAGTCTCCTGAGCCTTGTTCTTCACTGCCTGGAAAGTAGCTCTGTCTGCAATTGACTGGATCTGCTCCGCTGTTGGGGAGAATCCAAAGAATTCTGCTATTTGCTTTACACCAGAAGTCAGATTCTGAAAACAATGCAGTGAGAGGGGATCATATTATATGCTTCCTCTAAAAAAGGACCTACCCACTCGGGACACATATGGCCATCATCTACTAACAATACCTTCCTTCACAGTACATTTTGTATGTTACACTGGAGCTCAGTTTTCATATAGCCAGACTCAACTTGTTCCTAAATGGATACTTGATTTTGCTTTCAGAAACCTGTACTATTTGCTTCTAATTTCAGCAGTTTTCAGGAAATGGGCTCAGATGTGTCTTGACTGTCAGTACACAGCAGCTGCTTTACCTCTTTTAGGTCTTCATATATTACAATCATAGTGTTCTCATCCTCAATGTGTTTGTTCCAGGTGACTGCATGGTCAAAATAAGATCCCCAGCCAACTGTGAAGAGAAAAAAGCATCAGTGTGGTCCCTTTTTACTACTGCGTACTTGTTTCTTTCTGACTGAAGGATTACCCTCTGTGGCCCACCAGTTACGTCCATGAAGAAAAACAGAACAGTCTGTCCTTTAGGTGGTGCCATACTGTATATCAGAACAATAGAGACTTCCATTGGACTTTTGTAGGTAGGTGGCTTCCACACAGAAACACGTACTTCCTATGTGCTTCCCCTCCATTTCTATATTGTCATTAAAGATATCTCTTAAAAGCCAAAGCTAGACATCATTCTAAATCTAAAATCTAAGTTCCTTACAGTGTTTCTGGCCTCATGTATGGGAACACATGAGGTAAAGACAACAAACAGTCATTCCATTACCACCATTTCAGATCTGTTACATTGCCTCCATTACTTACTGACGGGATTTTGTCCCAGTGCCATTATCAAGCTGCCAGGCAACTCTCCTTGCTTGGAAGAGCAAAATATCCAGAAGCAAAGTGTCTTCTGAGCTTTCCCCCCATTTTCGCATTCAACTGTTTCCTTTATCATGAGGTATGGCCACCAGTAAACTAATTCTGACACAGCTGTTTTCCCACTAGTCCCATTTAGTTGTTTTCAAATATTTTCTTCTGTTGTTTCTTCAGCTACATTCAGTAACTATAACCATACCTTTCCCATTCATGAACTCTGAGAAGAACTCATCCCAGGAGCTGTAACTGGGGACACTTGGCACATTCTTGTGGAAATGGAAAAATGAAACAGCTGTATCTTTAGGGTTTCGAAACAACACTAGTATCTGGAGTGGGAGAAAGAGATCAACAACTTTAGATCACTTGTTTCCCCTGGCAACCAAAATGACAGTAAAACCAAACATTCTGCAATCAATAACTTAACAGGGACCACAAAATATTTTCATTATTAGGTAAGGCATAGAGAATAAACTTATAACATGGTCATAATAAAGGCCTTGTTACCACTCCTAAGAGTTGCCTATGGCCCTGAAGCAACTGTAGAAAGGAGCAGTTGGAAAAACTGTAATATTGTCATGGAAAACTATCTCATAACTACCTAAGACCTGGGAAATGTCTAAGAACCATTCACCAGCCCGCTGGTAGGAAAAGCTCCATTTGATTCTACTTCAAGAAACCACAGCTGCTACAATCATCTCCCATTTTTCAAAGCACGGCAAGAATGTATTTGAAATCCTAAGAGACTGCAATCGTTGGAGAGGGTAAACACTTCTGTAAACAAGCTATACGTAAAACAGGAAAAAATACTCATGGAACATGGCCATAACTCCCATTCCTTAACCAGTTCCTCTCTTCCTCTGTGGTACATTTCCTAACTGCTATGTACCTTTCATTGTTCAGTGACTTGAAACCAGAAATACTGAAGTTTTAAAAATGTGACTCTGCATGGAGACAGTGTCTCAAGAGGTACTGCTGTCACATTCATTCCCACCATGGCTGTACATAGACAGGAGTAGCATAGAAGAGAAAAGCACGACACCAACCATTTTTTGACAGCCTCTAGATCTGTTCTTTGTTTATGTACCAGTAGTGCTTTTGTGCTAAGGCAGTCCAGAGGCCATGAGATTCCCATTGCCTCCAAGTTCCTTTGCCTCAATGACACTTGCTAGGGTGCAAGAAAAGGATGTAGCTCCAAATAATATTCATGCACGTTGGTGCTGCCAGTGAAATTAGGCTTGTTCTTAGGAAGGGGAAGGACTCAAAAAAAAAAAAAAAAAAAAGCCCACCTTGGCTTTGTTCTTGAAAATAGACTTGGGGAGGAAATCATAATTCAGATGTGTTGCCAAAATCCTTGGAGATGGAATCTGCTTCATCCTCTTTAGAAATAAACAGAACAATAAGTGAGAACAGGTTTATTACATGGGTGCAGCAACAATCTGCCAGCAGCATGCATCGCCTGCGTGAAGCAGCTCCTAATCAAAAGGCATTACTCATCCAAGATTATCCTTTTTTACCCTCCCAGGAGAAATATCTTTACTTGCTACATGACTTCATTTTAATAACTTGCGTGCGGGGGTGCAGGAGAGAAAACTACAGACTTGAAGTAGGTTCTTTTCACTAACCTGATATTTATCTGGGTCTCCACATTCAATAAATGGTAGCTCTGTGCTTACAGGTTTACTCTGAATAGTTGTAAGTATCAAATCATTTAAAATCTGGATAAGCCAATTCACACCTGGATCAAGAAACCCAGAGAACAAAACAAAACATATGAGAGGTTTATGTAAGATCTCAGAGCCTTCTCATTACATGGCTTAATTCAGCATAACAGACAATAACAGTCATCAAATTACAGATTCGAATCAAATTAAAAAGCTCTCAAATGACTATAAACAAAATAATGTTTTCTGTTAACAAGATCCTCAACAGCTTCTTAACTGTGACCTTCTTGCCTCACTTAAGACTGATATGTAGAAAGCATCAGGAGTAGAACTGACCCAACAATACATTTAATATACTTTTCATATAGTCATAAAACAATCAGTGACAGACAATAAAGGCAGCTTTCCTGTCATTTACAGAGAAACACTTGGGAAGTGTCCGGGTAGGAGAAGGAAGGAACTAGCAAGGAGTTTCATTCATCTGTCAGAATTTCCTGCCCCTCTCCCTACACTGGGTCGAGGATGAAACAGAGCCATCTATTCAGCATAAACAGCAGTGCTTGTCCCAAGCTGTGTCTGTTGCTTTCTCCACAGAGTGACTGCCAGAAGAAGGGCTAGAGGAGCTGCAATCCACCAGACACCTGCATCTTTCCCATTGGAAAAGACCTTGCAGTGAAGCCATGCCATGCACGATGGGCTGGGTGCCAGGCCTGCTGGAGCAGCACACCTTCACTCCATGCTCCATGCCCTCCTGCAGCTGCTTTGTGTTGCCCTAAGGCTTCCCAGAACTCTATGGATGCCCCAATGACAGCTGGTGGGACGGACTGAGGGAACGGTGTGTTCACTGCAGACCACAGCATCTTCCCAGGGCCTTGTGGAGGCACACCTGGAAGGCTTCCCACAGAGGCCACGGAGATGTGGCGATGGAGCTGCCTCAGCCTCCCGCGTGTAGCCAGTCCCCCGTGAATGCAGCTGACAGAGGCACGACAGGGAACACAGGATGCAAACAGCTTTAACCTCACGCTTTCAGCAGAAAGTTATTCCCAGAAAGCAGGTCTTCCACCCTCTGTTACATAAAGTGGCTCAGGACTGTGTCATACTTTTACAATAATGTGCATGCAGTGTGTACACATCATACAATGCTTTGTAATACATCTAAATATATAGAAATCTTAACGTTTTAGTGTTATATAAATATATATTATTATATAATTACATATTATATAAACATAAGACATTTAATGATGCATATAATTTATCCCAATCTCCTGTTTACACAAAAAACAGAGCTGACATCATTAAAAGTCACTAAACCCATGTCTTCAGCTGCCCAGTATAAGCTGAATGTGCCCAAAAGCTAATTTTATTTTAACAAAAATCTACAACTGATAAACCTAAAATGCCTGGCCTCTAAATCCAATCTTGGCCTCTGAATCATGTGACCTGTCCTTGAGAAGCATGGCAGCCAGGGGCATTCCTCAGCCCCACCTCACAAATGTGTCTCTCTGCATCAGTCTGAGTTTTCCTCCCCACTGCACACACCAGAGCTGGGGGAAACATACATATAGCAAGGCTTCATTGTAACTTAACCTTCATAATCCTCAGTAAGTAAAAGGAATGAGGACAATATTAAAGTTTTGAAGGGCCATCGAACATATTCATAATTATCTAAAAATTACATATGACCAAAGAGTTTGAGCCTGGAATGGAAAACATCCATGAAGCTGGCAGAGGAAGCCAGCCATCAGACCTCAGATGCAGGCAGTACTACAACTCCACATCTGCCAAAATCTATGAGAAATCAAAGCCAGTGCCAACCTCTGTCCATAGCCTATCTTTATAAGGTCCAGCAAAACCCTGGACACAAAGCCAACAAAATCAAAGTCTCCTTAAAACAAAGATGCGTATTTCACTTGTTGTGTCACCTCCCTCCTTTTGTGCTTTTGTGTGCACTCTTCTTCTCTTGGCTCAATGTTCTGTCTCACAGCTTGCATATATTTACTCTAAACACTACAGGCTTACTTCGTCAGTGCCTAAACGCACTACAGTTTATTTTCAGATCAGAACTGACCAAAACAAAACCATAGGAACTGACCATGCTCTTCACTTTTCTGGATGAGATCTTGGCTAAGGGCTTTCTTATTAGAGCTCAACGTGAGCACATCAGCTGTGTTTGTGCACTGAATTCCTCCTCTGGATCCACGCTTTCTCAGCAGCCCTTAGCTTCTGCTGCTTGGGTCTCAAAGTAGAAACATATGCTTAGAAAGCATTTCCTTCATTATCAAAACCTGGCCCTTCCTTGCAAGCAGACATGTCACACGAGACACAACACTGATCAAAATCAGCTAGCTGGTAGGTTGGTTGGTTGTAGAGTGTTTTTTTTACCCTCACTGCTCCCATTGCACCTTTCTCCCTTTCTGCTGACCTCTGACTACAAGATTTTTAATTCCAGTATGCTATAATCTATCACGTTGCAATTACAAAACAAAAATACAACCATACTAAATAGAATGCCAAGAAAATGATTATCTTGCAAGTAAAGATGCTGCACACTGCCACGTTCTACTCCTTAGAGTCTAATGCATAACTTTATTGCTTCTGCACATTACACTGCATTATATTACTAATATGCTTTTCAGAATGCAGTTTATCAACTGGCAGAGGTATCTTGCTCCACTGATAAATAAAAACTATAGTCTTTACTCTCACTTCTTCAGACAAAAATAGTTTTGAATGATAAAACATTTTATCCTTTCAGAAGTATAAATCATGCTAAAAACTAGTGGAACAGATCGCGTAATTAAGATAAAGCAGGAAAAAAAAAAATGCTGCCTCTGCTTGTAACAGAAATGCCCATTATCCTCACACAACGTAAAACCATAATTAACTTGTTATTTTCCTTCTTATTGTGTCAGCTAATTAGTTACAGTGCCATAGACAAGAGCAAGTAATTTATAATGTATTCACCACATTTGGGGTAAGACACCAGCACCATATCATCTCTTCTGGCTTCCAGGTTCTCCAGGGCTTGGAACGTCTCTGCACTGCACACTGTGACCGGATAAGGAGTCCCCCGGTAGGAGAACAGCAGGTCCTTCAGGGTAAACCCTTCAGACTTTGCCAGTGCTTTATTTATTTCATCTACACAGGCTTTATTCTCCTCAGCCATGCTTACCAACTTTTGCTGGGACATGAAACTGCTGATCTAGTGCCATTAAGTGCCTTTAAATATACATTTTTAAGGGGCGGAGCAGAAATTGTTGGTATTATTTCCGCCTCTCTCCCTCCCCCCACCTCAAAAAAANAAAAAAAAAAAAAAAAAAAACCCTAAGAATTTGATACATTTCTTTCTCTCCTCCCTTCCCACCTTTCTGGAAATGAAAACTGGGTTGATCTTGCCTGTCCATAATCTGCAGAGGAGAAATTACTTTAGGAACAAATCCCAGTGAGAGCAAGTAGAGCAAGTAATACTAGTGAGCTCAGCCACCAGAGAATACTGAATTGGGAAAGAATTGCTCTGTAAGAAAAAGCGGCAAGATATTAAATCGAATCTTACATAACATTAATAGGAAAAAAGCACCTCAGAAAAAAGTCCTTAGTAAAAATGAAAAAAAAAAAAAAAGGGAGAGATTTTGGCAATGAACTCAACCTCGTACCATGAGTTAAGAGAAATAGATAGCAAATAACAGAAAACAATGAAACCAAACCATAGAACAGAAAGAACAATACAGAGAAGGAAGCGGTGTAGGAGCTACCCACTGCCTTTAATGCTACTTTTTATGTTAAAAAGGACAAGTAAACACCGAGTTACAGCATAGCACAGGCTATGCAATATATGCAATATACTCATGACCAGACAAGGATCCCTTTTTAATGACTGGCTGACTTATACATCTAGCCATGGTTTCCCTGCTGGGGCATGCAGAGGGCCCCAAGGCTGGTTCAGGAGGGGCAGAGCAGCTCCTCCATTGGGCTGAGCAGCATGAGAGCTGTACTGAAGAAAATTAATTTCTTTTTGTAACATTACCCATATTGTTGGCCAGTGGAAGCCATTTGATATAATCTTTTTCAATTTCAGCAAAATACTGTTTCTCAGCATCCTATTGGACAAAATGGGGAGCATACACCTAGACTGAAGTGTAATGTGATGAGTGAACAACTGGCTGACAGATTGGTTCAAAGGATTATTATAATCAGGATACATTGGGCTGACAGGCAGTCACTGGTGGGGTTCCTCGGGGCTTCTTTTTAGGGGCAGTTCTCTTCAATGTTTTCATTGACAACTTGGATACAGGACTTGAAGGTATACTAAGGAAGTTTGAAGATGACACCAAACAGGGATACAGAGAGGCCTTGCGAAGAGGTCTTGACAAATTAGAGGAATGGGCAATTACTAACCACAGGAACTTTAACAAGAGCAAGTGCAGAGTTCTGCACCTGGGATGGGACAACCTTGGATCTATGAACAGACTGGGGGACGAGAGGTTGGAGAGCAGTCCCACAGAAGGGGATGTGGGGGAGGGTTCTGGTTGGTGGCAAGCTGAACACGAGTCAGCAGTGTGCCCTGTCAGCCCCAAAGGGCCAACTGCACCCTGGGGTGCACCAGCCCAGCACCGCTACCAGGCGAGGAAAGGAGATGTCTTGCCCTGCTCTGCACCCTGAGGCCTCACCTCCAGCACTGGGTGCCGTTTTAGTGCCACACTGCAAGGACATAAACCTAGTAGTGTCCAAAAGGAACGCTACACAGACGGTGAAGGGTCTGGAGATGTCTGAGGGGCAGCTGAGGCCCCTGGGTGTGCTCAGCCCAGAGTAGAGGAGCTGAGCGGAGGCATCATGGCGGCTGCAGCTCCTCACAGGGAGCGGAGGGGCAGCGCTGAGCCCCTGTGACAGCGACAGGGCCCGAGGGAACGCCATGGAGCTGTGTCAGGGAGGGGCAGCTGGGGGTTAGGGACAGGTTCTGCACCAGAGGGCGCTGGGCATGGAACGGGCTGCCCAAGGCAGTGGGCACGGCCCCGAGCTGCTGCAGTTCAAGGAGTGTTTGGACAACGCTCTCAGACACAGGGTTTTGGTGCAGTGCTGTGTTAAGCCAGGGATTGGACTCCACGATCCCTGTGGTTCCCTTCTGACTGAGGACGTGCAAACACACCGCTGCTACGCCAGCTACCTCCGGGACGCCTACGACGCGACCAGCCGCAGGCGGCGACGCACACGCACAGGCAGCCTCAACGGGCAGGGCAGGCTGACTGCGCGTGCGCAGCCTGTACAAGCGTTACCGGAAGCGCGGTCCGGGGCTTGCGGCAGCCATGAGGAGGCGGCTGGTGGCGGGACTGGTGGCACTGGAGGTGGCGGGGCTGGGCGGCGCTCTCCTGCTCTACCGCGCCATGGACCGCAGCCAAGGTGCGGCGGGAGCCGGGGACTGCACTGCACCACAGCCGCACTTATTCTGCACGCGTTTGGGTTTTTGGTGGGGAGGAACAGCGCAGGTTACCTGATGCAGGAACGGGGTCTTGTGCCTTTTCATAATTAAGGGGAAGCAGTAGTCAGATGAGGCAGGATTCGATGAATCCTGTTTCAGGCATCTGCTCTGCAGCCCCTGGAGGGATCTTCAGGTTCACTGCTCGGTCTCCCAGGCGTTGTGATTTGACGTTTTCCAGATGAGAGCAGACCCAGCTGGCAAATGCAGGGGGCAGCCAGGGTCAGCTTCCAGTAATGTAGCGTCAGTCCCTGAAGCCTCTCGTGCTTCTGATTCACTGCTTAGGGAACACACAAGCCAGGCTTACTTGCTTAATTATACAAAGACTTAGTTATACAAAGAGGTTCCATCTGTGCTGCTGCCGCCTTGTTTTGCACTCAGGGCCCTGCAGGGCTCAGCAATGGTGTGACAGGCCTGCACCCCTGCAGGAGATGGCAGCCAGCCCTACCAGCCCAGGGTCAGCATGATCCCAAAGGCACCCGCTGCTGGGGCTTTGGGGGCACTAGCCCCCCTTACACCAGGAGAGTGATTTAAGACCAAGTTCCAATGGAACTTCACCTACCCCTTTCAGTACTACAGCCTCGTTCTGACACACCTTTGAAGTTTTTCTGTTGTAGTTCTGCATGGTGTGGTGAGCTCAGGCAATGGCTCGCTGTGCTCAGAGTAAGGCTTTCATCACTTTGCACTAACACTAGTGCTTAGAAGTTCAGCAAACTGCTGCAAATCATTACAACAGCATAAAACTGTTGTTTCATGATTTTCTGCTGGCTTAGTCAAGCTGCCTAAAGAAGGATTCAGTTAACACCCAAGGCCATGTCAGGAATCAGTTTCCTGATATGTCCTCTGCATGTCAGTCTGCTGTGCTTCATTCAGCTTTGTTTGAGTGTGCAGCTTGTATGCAGTTACCACTAGTGTGAGGAAGCTCAGAAAACACTCAGGTGATAGAGTTGCACACAGGAGGAGCCTCAATATGTTTCTGATACAATTTAAAAAAAATGCAGATCACAGTACTCAACAACACCTGTAACAAAGAGCTGGGACAAACTTATGTAAAAGTAATTAGAAAAATAGTGTATTTAACTATTTCTCTTAAAATATGCTAAATAAGTATGACTTATCTTTCTTGTCAGACTTCAGATACGCAATGCAGAAGAGGTTTCCATCAGTTCTGGAAGGTAAGTTTGTGTTTGCTGGCTCCAGAAAGATGGCTGAAGCTTCTCCTGCATCTTACATATAAAACAGATTGTATTATTGCTTAAAACTACACCAGGAGAGATGGCAGAAGTGTCTGTTTGTTGTTACATGTAGGTGTGGCTGGAGTGTTGGATGGAGACCTCAGAAGTGGAGGGCTCTATATCCAAACAAACTAGCCATAAAACCACTAAGGGACAGCTAACAGATTTTCCTTTTTTTCAGTTTATTACAAATCCAACGAGTGGGCTGGAATTCACGGCATAAGGGAGAATGACCAAATGGCATGGTTAAGCAGCAAGAATTAAAGTAAGATAGGCTGATAAAGAAAATAATTATTTTGCAGTAGTTATTGTAAAAATGTCTACATTATGATGCCCAGCTCATCTTTTTGACTTCTTGCCTCTGTACTTCTTTTTCAGCCCTGTGTGCCTGAACTGTTTTTTCCTTTTGATGATGCTTTTCACATCCCTGTTGTGAAGCCACCTGTCACGCTCTACTTCCCACTTGATCTGTTTGATATCTGGAAAGAGGAAAGATAGAAGATAAGAAGTCAGGAGCTGATGGATACTTCTGAACATCACGTGGAATACAGATAAATCACGTAAAAGTTAAAACTTGACTAATTTATTTATAAACATTAATAAAATGCAAACTGCTGATTTTATTGACACCAGAGAACTTTTTTTCTCCACAGTACACACCCTGCTATCTCAGAATCTTGGGATTTAAGACTGCTCTTGACATCGATTTTCGTTCTTTTTAGTGCTACATGTTCTCCTGTACAAGTATGCAGCACATTACTATTTTTTTCAGGTGACACCAGAAAGACTTGTAAAGGCTCTACAAAAGACTGACAATTCAAAGAAATACACATTTAATTCATCAGTGTTATTTCTGAGAAATTACTTTTGCTTCATCAATATCACGAGGAAATATTTCCAGTAGGTAGATAAAGACAGCCATGCTATCTTCCCTTCACAAGGATCCAGGATACTCTTGATCAGAGCAAAATTCATATGAAAGCTTGACAAACAACACTGTCAGTTTTTATTTACAGTGTAAAAGGAGAACACAAAAGCCTCCTCTTTTCTGAAGCCTTATTAAGTCCAGTTGTCACAGTTAATATTAGCACTGCGCATCTTTTAACTGAAAAATGCTACATCATCTCTTAACTACATTGAGCTACTTTCCCTCCTGCGTTCTCTCTAAGCTTATATGTACCACACTTAAAGTATATCACTTTTAAGTATAGGATCTAAAGAGAAAGAAGAAGAAGAGCACTACAACTACCTGCTCTCCATAGCATGTACTTACTTGCATTATCTCTATTAGCCATGGCATTCATTCCAATATTGTCAAACTTGGACCCGGCATTTTCATCCAGCAGATAGCCGATCTTTAAAAAGAGAATTTTTCTTATTTTACTACAAAGCAGCATGTAAAATGCTTGAACTCTTTTATTTTCCTAAGGATTGATCTAACTTACCTCTTCAGCAGCTGCCAGTATTTTGGCATCTTTGAGTTTTCTCTTCTTTCCTTGGCTGGATCCTTCAAACAAGAAGTATGATTCTTATGAGACAGAAATTCAAATTCACAATAAGACTAGAACAGAAGTGTTTTAAATAGTTTTGATGGTTTTTTTTTTAATTTAATAAGACCACCTAAAATAACTCTGTTAGAAAACTTTATTCACCACCTCCCCTAAAAAGAGGGGGGAAAAAAGTTTTCCAACAGGAACTAAATAGCATAAATTACGCAATGTGTATTAGTAGCAGATGCAAACCCACAAGCTACTCTGCCAGTACAACTCTATCCTTCAAATACACCTCCTTTGATCCCCAGCCCTTCAAGAGCAGATCATCATTCTGAATTAGGCCACACTGTTTAGAGGACAAGGCTAAAACCAATTCCTTTTCTTCTGAGGTTTATTCAAATCTGAATCCAGATCCACAAATCTACTGTACTGGACTCTTCTCGTATTACAATTTTTCCAGACTGCCTGTTTGTATTAGGCCTTCTCAAGTGGAAATAATTCTTCCTTACCTTCACGTGATCCCATAAAATTCATATCTTTCTTTCTCTTGGTCTTTTTACTGACAGACTTCGATTGATTGTCATTGTTAAGGTCTGTCAGAAAAAAAATAATAAATCAGGTCCTCATTGCATGTATCAGTTCCTTATGCATGTATTTAAAGCACGCTAGCCAATAAAATATCTATTTAGACATAAATCCATCTCAATGATCTGAGTCTTTACTTCAAAAATAAGTTTAAAACAGTGGACACAACTGAACCTTGATTTCTTAAAGCCATAAAGTTAAAAACTGTTCAGTGATGTGCCTTCATGCTTTTTTTCCAAGGCACCAAATATTAATGAAGTAAGAAACTAAGATATATAACATATAACTTTGATTGTCTGCTTAAGTATCATGGAATAACAGTCTTATGAAAGATTCATGTGTTAACAGCTGTATGAATAATTTACCTTCAATCATATTCCTGTGACCTGAAGTTGAAATACTCCATTAATTTGTGCTTTGCAGGCTACAGAAAGTGCATTCTGAGTAACCCATGCTTTTCAGTTGAAAAGACAATAAAACCATAAAGGTGCAGCAATCAGTTACCGTTACAGAGGTAATAAAAATAGGGGTGCAGAGCTGCATTAGAAGAGTAAGCTGTTACTTACAAGCCAGTAACATAGAAAGTTACCTCATCTAAAAATTAACTAACCTAAAGAAATAAAGTTAGGAAGTAACAGATTTATTTTTCCTCTTTGAAATCTTTTAATACTTGTGGGTACTCTAGCCATTTATTTATTTATAAAGCTACTTTTGTTCTGCCAATGTTTTCAGAATCAAGAAAACCCATCTTATATTCAAACTGTTAAACCTTGATCCATAATTCCCACTTTCATCTCAGAGACTGTGCAGAAAATGTTTGTTTTTTTCTTCACTTAAAATCCAAACCTCTGACCTAGATAACCAAATACTAATTTAAATATGTAATTGCAAATTAAATAATCTATTTTTAAAAGATTTTTCTTGGCTTTTTTTGGTTTGTTTTTACGTTAAATGTTACTTTACCTGGGCTGTTATCATCATCAGACACATCCATAAATACACCGCCTTCCTCATCCATATCCTCTTCAAAGTCATCTTCCCCCATGCTTCCTAAGGAGACTTCCTCATCATCCAGGTCACTGAATTCATCTTCATCGTCAGAATCCTCCCAGTCAGCACCAGATTCCTCACTTCTTTCGCTTTTCTTATTCCCGTTGCTTTTCTTTTTTATATTACTAAAAAAAATACATAACAGGTTTAGCACATCATCTGGTAGAATACAGCTTGCCAGATAACATCCATCTACCCGTAAACACTATGGTAGAAAAGTAAAACATCACTGCAAATTCTGTAAGTACGGTAATAATGAATATAATAAATGTATTGTGCACGCAGGTATGGAACTCTGTTAAAAACTAAGCAATTTTAAGAAGTTTTGGAGATAATCCTATTCTAAAATAGACTGAATCTTTCTGAAAAGGAGCAAAGACACATGGAAAGTCTTTTCTGTAAAAGCCACATAATATGTTGGATCTCCATATGAGGAAGAAATCTCTTTCTTTTTTCCCACAGACAGTAAATGCATCTCTTTAGATACTAGATGCTTAGTTGTTGTTTTATGTCTCCTCTTATTTTTTACTCCCACCAATCTGGATCACAGAAACATTTCAGTAGGAGTTTAAACTTTAATTCTCATTTCAATTCTTAAAAATAATTTTCTATGCTGATTTTAAGGGTATATTGAAGATACTTTAACTAAAAAAGAGGTTACTTGATCACTAATGAACTGCTGACTTCCTGAAAACTGAGCTCTGTGATTCCGGACTCCGCAGTTTATTCCCTGAGTTGGGTCCAGTAACAACCAGTCCTGACAGCAGCAGCACATCTATGCCTCATTCTGTTTCCTTCTGTACGTGGTAATTCCCAAACAGAAACCAGAGACAATGAAAAACAAGTAAGATTACACCTTGTTTACCAGGTTACCGCACTGCACAGATAAAATACTACAGGTCTCACGCTTCAAGCCAAGGTACTGTAAGCACCATTCAATCACAACGCTCCATTCTGAGGGATGCAGAAAACTAGCACTACCCAGCATTCAACTGCCACTGCCTTTTTTCTTTTTTTTTTTCTGCAAAAGTGATAAGCTGAAAGGTGAAAGAACTGATTTAAAGTCTTACCCAGCAAAATCAAGATCATCCTGGCCAACACCAGCAGCCCTATCATCAGCTTCAAATGCATCTGGGGAAAAAAAAATACTTTTTACTACAAAGTGTCAAACAAAAATTATGAAGTTGTTGCAAAATATTAAGGATTGTTTTCCCAAACAACTGATATGATCTGCATCAATAGCAAAGCGACCTGATATTAAAGGGTTCATACTCCCACAGAAAAATATTTCACAAAACAGTTACTTTAAAATAACTGGACTTTTGCTGAAGGAAAATAAATAAAACAAAATGAAAATAGATAGATGATAGATTTCTCTTTAAATAATTATGACAGTTTACTTTGTCCAAAATGTGATTTTTGACCAGGACCAGATGATGACAGAAGCAGACACCTTTGTTCTTAAACCCTTGTTCCAAATCAGATGAAAACTCAATTAGGATACTTCAAACAAGTGTCCTGACAGCTAGCCTGTTGGCTAATTTTCAGGTTAGAAGTTTGCCGAGGCCCTAACTGAACAACTCATCTCATGAGAGATGTTAGGAATTATGACAGAATCTCTAAGGAAGGTTTAAAAAGACCAGGCAGTAAAAAAAAGAACAGGCTACAAGAAAAGGTTATTTCATTCTCGGGCTACGTTTGGAAAAGATCAAAGGGTCATCAACTGATCTGTGCCAGTTTGTTTACATACAAAATTCCAAGATTTCTTACCTGATCTAAACAAGCTGTATTGTTAACTACAGTAGCATAGAACAGGAATTGAAAAGTCAGTTTTCTTCCACATTCACGTACCAGATTATTTTATACAAAAAGGATAAATTAATAATTTGTAAAAGCAGGAAGTACCAGGATAGTTACTGCAAGGAAAAATGCAATTTTACCCAATGCTCTTTCAAACTCATCATCGTCCACATCTTCCACGCTTTCTTCATCCTCCTGGCGCCTGCGTTTCTCTCTCGTTTTATCAAACTTTGTATAAAATCTGAAACAGCACATTACTCTCAGACACAAAGCTACAGGAGATTCTTTATAAGATTAAAAAAAAAAGACTAAAAAATAACCCAGCAGATTGATTCAATTGTGTATTTTTCCAGTTGAAAAGAGTAAGTCAACTATTTCAAACACATCCCAGAGCGGAGATTTGCATTTTCTTTCTTTTTCAAGCTGTAAGTCACTACTGTAAGATTAAAACAATACAATTTCACAGAAGTGCTAGAAATCATTTTGAACATAGTGAATTTATAAAAGGGCAAAAGGAAGATGTGCAGATCTGGAAAGTGGCAAGTTCAACTTAGAATCATAGAATTGCCCAGGTTGGAAGAGACCTTAAAGATCACTGAGTCCAACCATGACCTAACCATACTACCCGAACTCTAACAACCCTCCGCTATATCATGTCCCTGAGCACCACATCCAAATAGTTTTTGAACACGTCCAGGGATGGTGACTCAACCACCTCCCTGGGGAGCCTATTCCAGTGCTTAACAACCCTTTCTGTAAAGAAGTGTTTCCTGATATCCAACCTAAACTTACCCTGGCGCAACTTGAGGCCATCTCCCCTCATCCTGTCACCTGTCACCAGTGAGAAGAGACCAACCCCACCCTCACTGCAATCACCTTTCGTCTCCTCTCAGCTTCCTCTTCCCCAGACTAAAAAAAAACCTGCCATCCACCAATTAAGTTAAATTAAATCTACTTCTGATACTTCAGAATTACAACCCATGAGCCATTCATTATCACCCAGCACTTAGGGTGTATTTATCTTAACAATATCATTATTTGATGTGTAGACTCCAAACACTGAGTGCTTTCATTCATGATATTCTTTCCTTTTGATAAATTCTGAAATTATGTTCTAAGTAAACTGTCAACACAAGTCACTCAAATTAATCAAAATTTGCAAGCACTTGAAACACCAGCAAATACTTATTAGATGTAATTTTTTTTTGAAGGCAATGCATTAACAAACTCTTAAAATGAATGTTCATAAATATTTCATTACCTGTGAAAAAATAGTTCATCCACTGGGATTTTGCTTTCATCTCTGGCAAGGAATTCCTTACTATTGACTGCAAAAGCCAAAAAGAACTGATTTTACTTCGATTTGAAATGACTATTATTCTTCTCAATGGTGTCACAAATGGTTAAACAGCATTACAGACAGAAGTACACCGATACTCAGTGCCATCTGTTACATAAAGTGAGTTCATCACAAAACTTCCAATCAGCAGTTCTTTGTTTATACTGATAATTAGCTGTGAGCAGGCCCCTTGGAAAAACTCAACCAGGTTCTAATTTACATGCCAACAAGTGAGGTTTTGCAGTCACCTACCCCAGGGATACTTTTAAAAAAAAAAAATTCTTATTTTAAAAATAAGGTAGGAAATAATGTAAGCTAGCTGTCATCCACTGAAACAGTAGAACTGCTTCTGCCCAGCACCGCTGGCAGTAAGGAGCAATGCAGCTGAAATGAGAGCCGTGTACCACAAGCCAATCAAGCATGCTGAAGAATGGATCCAGCCCCCCTCTACCACCATTTCTGAGGAAATGGGGCAAAGTATGACATCTGCAGCCACAGATCAACTAGGATACCAACAATTGGCCCTGTGAAGAAGCTTTCCCTCTCATGTCTTCCACTTCCCTCCCTCACCTCAGAAGAAAGTGCTACTGCTTATCTCAATGGACATACATGGTAATATTTCCTAAGTGACAGAAGTTCAAGTTTCTGAAAAAAGATCAACATACAGAAGGATTGTTCAAATGAATAGTAGAAGGTATCAGAGGATTTGCAATCTCAGTTCTTCATGCCTCAGCAGTGCCTAATAAATACTAGATTGGACATTTTACTTGTAAAATACTTAACTTCCTCAACTTGTGGTAAGTGTTCAGTTTGTTCCTTCAAGTAAGAATAAACTAAAGAATGCAATAACAAATTACATCCTCAAATGTATTCTAGGTAAGAATTCTTTAAGCTTTCATAGCCAGAAAAACACACATCATTAAGGTCACATCAGTTAACCTGTATTAGTAGAGCTCCTGCTTAACACATCAGATCTAAAGTTACAGGAAATACATCTGTGGGAATGTTAGAGGCTTCACCACAGATTATGGTACCTCTTCTGTCCTCAAGGAACAAGTCTGAAGTTTTATCCTGCCTTTAACTACTGGTTCTTACCATCAAACCTTGCCCATAATCACTGTAAAGACTGGGAGTGGACAAAACCCAGTTTTCTGTAGGCAGGCAGTCACCTACCAAAGTAAGAATAGAAGAAATGCTGAACACAAATCCTAAAAGCCACAGCTGTGGCATTGTTCATATGCACATAATCTAAGGAAAGAGCTTAGTACGATTTACATTGTTATATAAATCCATTTTCTGAGATTATAAGTCACTTTTCAATTATATTAAGCAGAATTAATGTGGTTATATGATAGTTTGGAAACAAATACATTAACTGCATACTACAACTGCATTAACTAGTACTAGAGCAGCTTACATTTTAAAGATTTTTATATAATTCTAGGTATATTTTTAGAAATTTCATGAAGCAAAAAACTAGGATGCCAGACATAAAAATGGCTGTGAGCAGGAAACTTACTATTTTGTAAACATACGTGCCTCTAAAGTTAACACCCTAACAGACTGCTCTTCTAACTAGAATTAACATTAGCCAAAAGAAACTCTAAGGCTGTTTATGTTTTATATTTTTAGCAGCATTTTTGCCCCCATGGTGTCACGCTGCCAGCTACAAGCCAATTTGTAACAATGCTCTAAACTTTTTACACAAGACTGCAAAATTTACTCTCTACCCAGTGAATGTATCACCTTGTATGAGACGCAGGAAAAAAAAATGGTTAATTTAGCATGAGAAAATATGGAAAATACATGCAGGTGATAGCAAAAATAGCACTGTAGACAAAAAGGCATGCTGTTTTCAGGCACTCTGTCCTTTGCTGTTATACATTTCCTAACGGCCAAGGAGAAGGTATAAGGTTGATGATGCACTGCATAAGAAAAAGGAATTACTATCAGAAAATAATTGACAACTAGAGGGAAAATACAGGGAGAAAAGGTATTAAAAAGATTTGATGAGTAAAGCTAAGAAGTATAGCAGAAGATAAACTGTTTTTCTACTCAAATAGACAGCAATAGAGACAACAGAAACAGCACAGCACAGAGGATGGATGTTCACAACAATCAGCCAAGATTTTTCTTTTAACTTCAAAAAAACAGTTTCTTAATCATAATGTTAAAAGAAAAGTGGCCAGCCTACCCGCCAGATTTTGTGTATCCATCATAAACTGCTTCTTCTTCCGCTGCATTACCACGCTGCTGGTGTTCTCTGTAGCAGAACATAAATCAGAAACAAATTACTTTATTAGAACTTACACAAAGCTGAGAAGAATGGCTGCCGTCCAGAGGGACCCTGACAGGCTGTAAAAACATGCAGTTCATGAAAGAGAACTGGGGAGATACAACCCCACAAATTAATATATATGCAGGGGGTCACCCAGCTGGAAAGCAACTTGGCAGAAAACCTGAGAGACAACAGGTTGACCAGGAGCCAACAATGTGCCCTTGCCACAAAGACAATCAATGTTAACCTGGACTGTATTAGGAGAATGTGTTATCAGCATGCCAAGGCAAGGGATCCTTTCCCTCTGTTCAGTCCTGGTGAAGTTATGCCTGGAGGGCTGTGCCCAGTTCTGGGCCCCCAGTACAAGAGATGTGCATACTACAGGGAGACCAGGAAAAGGCCACAAAGATGAAAGGATGAGAGCATCTCTCCTGTGAAGAACAGCCATGAGAGATGGGACTATTCAGCCTGGAACAGACTTAAGGGAGAATGTCAGCAATGTGCACAAATATCTGAAGAGAATGTACAAAGAAGATGAAGTCAGGCTATTTTCAGAGGGGTCCAGGGATAAGGTGAGGAAATGGGGTTTGTACTCGTCTGAACGTCAGGAAGCACTTTTTACTGTGAGACTGGCTGAGCACTGGCACAGGCTGCCCATAGAAGCTGTGCAGTCTCCCTCTGTAGATGTCATCTTCAAAAGCCAGCTGGATATAGTCCTGGGCAGCCTCTTAAGCAGGGGAGTTGGACTAAATGATCTCCACAGATGCTTTCCAACCTCAATTATTCTGCACTCAGTCTTTACACTCCCCTGCATTTATTCCCGCTAGCTTGGCAGTTACTGAAACTCTGGTTATGAGGCAGCACTATGTGGCTAGCAGCTGGTTCTAAGTTACAGATATCTTTCACGCAGCCCTGCAGACTGATGCCACTCCTCTGGTGCACCACATGCACTCCAAATATTTGACAAGCATAGATCGTTAACAATCTGATAGAGTTTCACTACCAATAATCAAGATCAAATGCAAAGAAGTTCACCTTTGCCTTTGTGGAGTTTGGGATTTCTGTACACAAAGCGATCCAAGAATCTCATTAACGTGAAATCTTGCAAAGGGTCGCCGGAGTACTGAATAGGATTTCCCTGAAATAAGAAAATGTTTGTGGTCTTCATTTTCAAAAGACAGCAACATATAGTTAGAGGGCTCAAATGGTCCGAGAACAACATCAATCAACACTAAAGATTTGGGGATATCTCATCATTAGAGAAGAGGAGGCTCAGGGGAGACCTTATTGCTCTCTATAACTACCTGAAGGGAGGTTGTAGTGAGCTGGGGGTCAGCCTCTTCTCTCGTGTGACTAGTGATAGGACTAGAGGGAACGGCTTCAAGCTGCACCAGGGAAGGTTCAGGCTGGACGTCAGGAAATACTATTACTCTGAAAGGGTGGTCAGGCACTGGAATGGGCTGCCCAGAGAGGTGGTGGAGTCACTGACCCTGGAGGTGTTCAAGGAACGTTTGGATGTTGTGTTGAGGGACATGGTTTAGTGAGAACCATTGGTGATGGGTGAATGGTTGGACTGGATGATCCTGTGGGTCTTTTCCAACCTTAGTGATTCTATGATTCTATGATTATTTAAGCCTGACAAGTTAACCCGCTCCTTTACATGCTTTTATTCTTGGAATTTCACTATTTTCTTCAAAAAGCACCTCCCTCACTTCGTTTCAGTGATGAACTGCCTTGCAATGTACTCTGCTAAAAGAGAAACATTTTTGTTGACAGAGATTCATAGTTGGCAACTACTAAGTTAATAGTCAGTGCAACTTGAATACCATATATATAAAAGAAAATGTAGGCACTTGTGCATGATATCACAACAGTATTTTAAGAACTAAGTAAGTAAAAGTTTAGTTTCAAAAACAGAGCCTCTCACATCAAAAAAATAGAACACTTTAAGCAGACAGACCAAAATCTAAAACAACTCTAAGGATCACATAATATGCACTTTTCAACCAGGTTATTTCCTTCTGTGAGCTGTCGCATTTAGATAAAACACTAATTCAATGAAAAGCTTTGTATTTGAGTGCATGTTACTCACAGTGTTGCAGAACTTCCAGCAACCTGCAGAGTGCAATAAGGTTTTATACTGTTTTTTAATGGCAAAAGACAGCTAACATAAAAATCACAGTTCAAAGCTATAGACAGGTCAAGGCACTTACTTCTAGAATTGTTTTTGCAAAGAGGGCCACAGATGGATGAAAATGTTCAGAAAGCTGAAAAACACAAAACATTTGTTTATTTCTACATCAAAAATAAATGCCATCGTTTTTCATGTTGTCATAGACTTCTGACAACACTGTATTTTAAGACCACTCTGCAACTCACCAAACAACACACAAGCATGTACTGGGGCTCTGCCCTTGAACAACTAAGGAATGTCAAGTTCTAATCTTCTGTTAGCATTAACCAAAAGTATCCTCAACTATAATTTTATTTAACTAAACACTAAAAGGCTTCATTAATAAAAGTGAAGATTCCAAACTCTAAAAAAGATCATAGATCAAATCTCCACTACAGAATTACTACTCCTACTCTGGAATGACAGCACCGAATACAGCACATACAAGCTTAGAGCTGAACAATGTGTCCTTTAACCTTTCTGTCCTGTGACTGAGGTAACTACTCCAGAAATAACCAAGTTGATTTTCTTTTCTTGATACAAGGACCACACTAAGAAACACAGTATGCAGTAATATGAGAATGCTTTACCTTCTTCAGTTCCCAAAGGCTTGTACTTTCAGCACCACAGTATAAAGGACTTCGGTGCAAAGGATCATAGGAAACCCCATTCTTTCTCCCTGGGGGACAGAAGAGATAGAAAATGACTTTTACATTTCCTCAAGCAAACTCAGGAGAGTATTATCTTCATTTCATCGTGACAGCAATGCTGTTCATCATTCTTCGCTAGACAGGCCACACATTCATACAGTAGCAGACAAAGATTATATCCAGAAGCCCACAATATGATCAGGTGGTACAGGTGAGTTCCTACTCGCTTCCAGGAAAGCCCTTGAAAACCCCTACTCTGTTCCAGAAGGGAAATATTGTCCCCTCATACACAACACTGGTGAGACTACACCTCGAATACTGTGATCAGTTTTGGGACCCTCACTATCAAGATACTGAGTTGCTCCAGAGTTTGCAGAGAAGAGCAACACGGTTGATGAAGGGACTAGAAAATAAGTGTTACAGGGAGTGGCTGAGGGAACTGGGGCTGCTGAGTCTGGAGAAGAAGAGGTTGAAGGGAGACCTCACCACTGCCTGAAAGGAGTTTGCAGGTAGGAGGATGCTGGTTTCTTTTCAAAGGTGAAAAGTGATGGCACATGAGAAAACAGCCTTGCATTGTGTCAGAGGTTTAGACTGGACATCAGAAATAATTTCTTCAGAGAGGGTGGTCATGTGCTGGAATGGGCTGCCCAGAGGTGGTAGAGTCCCTGTCCCTGGAGGTATTTAAGAGACGTGTGGATGTGGCACTACAGTATATGGTTTAGTGATGGGACTTGGTGGGCCAGATGGATGGCTGGAACTTGATGACCCCTGAACATCTTTTCCAGACTGATGATTCTATGACTCTGTGAAAAGGTCATCAGGAAAGAGCAAAGCTAGAAGCAGGCTCAGAGCTAGACAAGTTGTTCTAGCAAGGTTCAACTGAATACGCACCTACACACATCCTGACAATGGCTACATTACCCTGAACGTCTTTTAAGATGGAAGAAAAAAAATCCAGTTTGTTTATTACTTAGGCACAAACACACTAACCTACTAGAGAAAACAGCTAGAAGATTAATACAGTCTCTTCACTATTGCTGAGCTAGCAGAAAGAGGAAAAAAAATGATTCTGATTGCTTTGAATCAAACTTCAATTTGAAAAACTAAAATGCTGTTCCAATTAATTTTACCAGTCTTGATCAACATGTCACTGTTACTGAATGTTAGGACTTGAATGCATTATGTGTTCTTGCTAATTTACCTCCCATATTCTCATGATGCACCCATGAGGCTGCTGAACTCAGATTATTTGTTTTAGCAGAATTTTCTGTTGCGCTCCTCTCTTCCCTTTCTACTTTGTCTGCATCCACAAATGTTTCCTCATTCTCTTCAGCCTCTTCTTGATCCTTAAAGCACTCTTCTTCATCAGACTCCTAAACAACAAAGAAAATGTTTGTGAAGAGCTTTTCTTTTTCAGTTTTATTACAATTTGTTAGAAAAAATTCACGTTTCTGAAGACTCAGCACACAAAAATACAAACCGTGTTTAGGCAAAACATGTTTTCGGCCACAATACAAGACTACAATTGAACTTCACAGTCATACAGTTATACAGTCATCACACAAGTGCAATGGTCCCTCCTCATCCGATGAAAGAAAATAATACATTATTTCAATACTGCCTGGTTATACTTCAGAGACTGCAAAAAGAAGAAGGCCATGTTCTGACAAAGCTTTTCGGATCAGAGCATTTATCTGCTTACTTATACAGCGTTTAGCAAAATAACTCTCTCCATGAATGAAGGCTGTAGGACCTGCTAGAATGTGGACGACATCTTTGCAGATTTTTAATGCAGTTATAATTGTTCAAGTAGTTTTTGCCACAGAACAATCAGATATTAACAAAATCTCCTAAGGATCCCATTTAAAAAGGCAGTCCTTTCCAGGAATGAAGAATTATTCATGAAGAGAAATAGGCTAGGGAAAGGTGAACATCTCTCTTAGGCCTGTGAAATAAAGAAGTCATACCACGTGATCCTGTAACTGGACCCTCAGGCCTGGTTTTACTTTCAGAAGCTCAGACAGAAGGTACAGGGTTCCACAAATGAAGGGTGGTGTCTGTCCAGTAGTGACCTGAAGCAACCTCTTCACAAAGGCCTTCACTCGCCGTAACACCACGTCTGCCTTCAGAGATTTATAGATAAGGTTAAGAAACATGGATGGCTTTGAGCAGGTTGCTAAACCAGGATCTAGAAGTTTCCTGTAGAAAACAAAGGAGAATTAATCATCATAATGCACACTGGAGAATAACTGCTATCAAAAACTACTATCCACATTGTTCAGACAGGTATCCGGAAGTACAGTCACAGCTTGTTCTCCAGTAGAAAAAACCATTACAATCAACATGGAAATGTCAAAAGCTGTGTAATATCTGCAAGTCCACAACAAACAATTAATGTTTTAAAAAATCTGTATCAGTAAATGAAATAAATGTAAAAATACATATATATTTAAAAACTGAGTTCAACATAGAAGTTTAAAAACTGAGAACATACAAAGTAAGAAACTAATCTGACCTATTCAGATAATCAAAAAAGTAGAAAGAAAATGGTTGGCAACTGTCAGGCTTCACAATCATGCCAGATATCTGTGTTGGCAAGTTCACTTTCCATTCACTTTTTTTCCAACACTATCTGGTACAGGAAGGCCTCTAAATGCATTGCATGGTCTGGGGGAACCCAAGTTCCCTTTATAAAATCAGCATTAACTAAACAGAAGCCTGTAAGGATCCTACCAAGTGTCTAAATAATCAGCTAGGATCAAAAAGGAGATTCTTTTAGAACACGAGTTTTCCCAACTCAACAAATTAAGTCATCTAAGGATTATGCTGACATAGGCTTTTCCTCCCTTATGAAAAACAGACAACAGGATTTTAGGCTATTACATCACTAAAACACACTGTCCGTAAAAGTGATTTCAGAATAAGTAATTATCAAATAGTGTTAAAATGTATCTGGAATTAAAACACGCTGCCAGAAAACAGTGCAAAGTCACGTCCTCACAACCTCTCACTGTCCTTTATCCCCATGTTAAGTTAATAAAAAAAATTACCTATGTTATTTTCTAGCTCATAGTAAACATCAAAAATGTTTATCCAGTGGGACACAAAGTTTGCAAATATCTTAACAGCAGTTTACCAAAGATCCAAACCTGTCACTTACTTATACAGCGCTGCGTAGTACCTATCGGATACAGTCTGCTGGGAGTCCATAACCTGGAACAGTAACATCAGGGCCTGGACGCTGGTGCTGAAGTTCACAAGGTGCAGAACTTTAAACAAGGTGTTCATTTGTTCTTTCACTTTCTCATCGCCAATCTCGGCGTAAGGGTAAGCTCTGTTTACCCCGCTAAGAAGAGCGCTGAGCATTTTGGATTCAACATCTTTTTTCTTGATGCAGTTCCGAAAAAAGCAGAAATACAAAGTTATCAGCTTGTTGGCCAACGGAGTTTCTTCATGACTGAGGACTATCTGATTTAAAAAGCACATGGCATAATACTGAGTCTTTGCACTGATGTTTGTGCGGTACAAAAGTCTCTCCACCTCACTGCACACCACTCCTTTCATATTCGGATGCTTGTGAAGTAAAGTCTCTAGAAGATAAGAGGCTTTGGTGGCTATTTTGTTCTGAGGGTCTCCCAGTTTATTTACCAGCTGAACAAGCAGAAATTTCTCCTGCTCAGGCTTGTTGCAGAGAAGCTCGTGGGCAGCTGCCAGCACTCGGGTTTTTGTTGCTGTCAGGGAATCGTGGCTCAGTATTTCCAAGGTCTGCACAAACTCTGCCACCTGCAGCTTCAGCTGGTGCTCAAAGTACCATAGTATCAGCCGTCTGTCCCTTGAATCTCTGTTGCCACTCGACATTTTCTCTATGTTGTTAAATGGACGCTGTGAGAAAGACCACAGCTTGCGAGTATCTGGTAAGAGATCTGAAAGAAGCAGCTCTCTGAAAGTATCCAGAGCCATGAGGCTCTGTTGCCTGCTGCCCTTTTTCTTTACGAGGTTCACCAGGTTCTCAACAAAGTGGAGACTGTGGACAGCGCTGTCCTGAATGAGGAGGGTCATGGCTGCCATCCTGTCAGCGAGGGTCCCTGACGACACAACGGTTTTCATCCACGCCGACGAGGCCCCCTTCTGATACTCCGTCTTGTTCTTGTACAGCTCTGTTTCATGCTGGTACAGCTTCTGGGCCAAGGCCTTGTACTGGGACAGGAGGGCTGGATCCTGCGGCTCAGCAGAAGTTTCACCAGTGTACTCGAGGTCATACCACTTGCTGCCAGGTTTGATCAGTATTGCCTCCCTAGCACGAAATGTGAAGTCCTCTTCCAGCCTCTCCTTCTGTACTGATTGCTGTTGGCGTGGACCACCACCTGTTATCTTCTTCTTGCTGTCTTTTCTACTACTCACTTGCTCTTCAGCTTTTTTTTCCTTTTTCCCTTCTGATGAAGGAGAAATAGATTCCTTCTTGCTTTTCTCCTTGTTTTTCTCCTTCTTGCTTTTCTCCTTCTTTGGGGTCTTCTCTTTCTCTTTGCTGCCTTTCTTCTCCTCATTCTCCTCCTCCTCCTCCTCCTCATCTAGGCAGCTCTTTGCATACTTGCCAAGCCCCAGGGAGCCGATGAAGGCCTCCAGCTCCCCCTCCTTCAGATCGTCGATGGCACCTTTCTTGCCGCCGTCCACCATCTCCTCCGCCTCGTCCACGGCGCACAGCATGAGGAAGTCTTGCTGCGGGCGGCAGCGAGGCGGTTACACGCGGCTTACACGCGGGCCCCACACGCTCCCGCTCCCGCTCCCTCCCGCCCCCCCTCACCTTGGTGCCGCCGAGGCGGAGCACCTCGTCCAGCGTGAACCCATCGGCATCTCCACCACCATCATCATTATCATCATCTTCATCCAGTTCGTAACCACCCGCCTCCTCCGGCGGCCGCCGCCGCACGCCCCACTCCCTGAGCGCCGCCATGGCAGCCTGCAGGAAGCCGGCTCGGTGACGCAGGCGCAGTGCCCGCTTCCGGCGCGAAGGGGTAGCTGGTGGTGAGGCAGCCGATGATGCCGCTGCTGCAGGCGTGCCGCGCACTCCTGGCCACGGCCCTGGGCCTCGCCGGCCGCTATCGGCTTCTCTGTCACCACGGTAACCGCCGGCCCGCTCCTCCCTGCTCCGCCGCGGGTCCCAGCGGGCCGGGCCGCCCTGAGCCCCGCTCCTCTCCTCTCTCCTAGCTCCGTTGGCGGCGCGGCTCTGTTCGGGTGCAGGGGGCAAGGTGGAGGCCGCGGGGAGCGGCGAGGCCAGCGGAGTGCTGCGGCATCTGCTGTTGAAGCTGCGCGCCACCGGGCCGGTGACGGTGGCGGAGTACATGCGGGAAGCGCTCACCAACCCCGGGCAGGTGCGGCGGGGCCGGGGGGGGGGCCGAGCTGAGCGCTGCGGCCCTTTGGTGCTCATCTCCTCCCCCCGCAGGGCTACTACACGCGGCGGGGCGGTGTCGGAGAGGACTTCATCACCTCGCCGGAGATCAGCCAGATATTTGGAGAGGTGACGCACAGCCCTCGAGCCCCCTCAGTGAGGCTTAGGTTTTGTTCTTGACTTCTGGTGGAAGGCATTGGCCGAAAGATTTGAGGCTGCACCTCGAGTACTGTGTTGAGTTTGGGGTCAGAAAGTACATTGAGGCCCTGGAGCGTGTCCAGGGAAGGGCAACAAAGGTGTGAGGGATCTGGAGCACAGATGTTAGAGGGGACAGCTGAGAGAACTGGGGTGATTCAGTCTGGAGACGGAGAGACTGAGGGGAGACCTTATTACTCTGTACAGCAACCTGAAAAGAGGTTGTAGTGAGGTGGAGTCGGCCTCTTCTTCAGGGTGACAGTGATAGGATAAGAGATGGTGGCCTTACTTTGTGCCAGGGGAGGTTCAGGTTGGATATTAGGTAAAACAACTTCTCAGAAAGAGCAGTGAGGCAGTGGCACAGGCTGCCCAGAGAGGTGGTGGAGTCACCGTTCCTGGAGGTGTTCAGAAACTATGTGGATGTGGCACTGAGGGACACAGTCAGTGGGCATGGTGAGGATGGGTTGGTGGTTGGACTAGATGACCTTCATGGTCTTTCCAACCTTAATGAGTCTCTGATTCTATGAAAGAGGACTTGGTCTGGGAGAGTGGCTTGTTTTTGCAGGAGACTAGGAAGCCCTTTCTGGTTTTATAGCTTGGGACACCATCTGTAAGTTCTGAGAGAATGTATTGCCACTCTTAGCTATAACCAGAAGGCAGGTGCCACTTTCCACAGATTCTGGAGTTAAAGTGTAACACTCTGTGTTGTTTCTGTCAGTTAATAGGAATATGGTACATTAGTGAGTGGATGGCCATGGGTAAACAGAATGCGTTCCAGCTGGTGGAACTGGGCCCAGGGACGGGCACCCTCACAGACGATATATTGCGGGTAGGTGAAAGCTAGCTGTAATACTCCCTATTTCTGGCCTTATTCAGTGGCTGCACTGTGATCTGAAGAAGTAAGGTTCTGCTGTTGGAGTTTTAACGTTCTTTAGTAACCACATCACTGCAGTCAGATTTGTAGCATTGGATCTAACTAAAACATGTGCATGCCTGTGCTGTTTAGAGAAGGGCCCAGGCTTCTATTTGGACAGCAGGACAGCGCAGACACACATGTAAGCGCACAAACACTGCTTGACAGGGAGGGCAGGAATATTCCATCACAACTTATTTATGAAAAGATATTATCCAAGCTCACATAAGTGTGAGGCCTCAGTGCCTGCAACAGCAGGGAGCAGAGAGGACAAGAGTGCAGGAGTGAATCTGTTGAGTTCCCCTGGGTTTATTGCTCAAGTTAGCCGTCCCTGTTCTGATACTGGAGCACGGCTATCAAGTAATTAACATACTACTAATTCAAAAACACATTGATAATGGGATTTAGTATCTCAGAAGAAGTTTCAGATTGACATGTTAATGATAAAAATCTCCACAGGGAAATATGTCATACTGAACATGTTTTGCTTATGCTGTTTGGGAAAATGGAATCATTTTTCTTTCAGTGCTAAGCTCTCTACAGATATTAGAGAAGTTAATTGCTTTAAAGCTACTTTTTTAAATTAACATTTCATGTCCTTATTACTATAAATGTATATTATAGTCCTCCAACTTCATTAGAAGTGTAGCAGCTTTTATTAAATTTCTGTTTTCCTTCTGGAGAAGCAAAATGCAGTCGTCTTCACTGAGACTGTTTTAGCGAATGAAAGCTAACTCAGTCTTACCTTTAACCCTTAATCACATCATGTTTATTCTTCACTCTTGAAGGTATACAGAATATGGCTGTACCTTACAGAACTTCTCTGCCTTTGCAGGTCTTCAGCCAGCTTGCATCTTTACTTAGTAAATGTGATGTCTCTATTCGTCTGGTAGAAGTGAGTCCTAAACTCAGTGCGATCCAAGCAGAGATGCTGACAGGAGGAAAGGTGCAGTCAAACCCTGAGAACAAATCTGCTTATATGAAAGGCATTAGCAAGACTGGAATTCCCATTTACTGGTACAGAGACATTCAGGATGTACCGCAAGGTAAGGGGCTTAAACGTCCTGTTACAGGGATAACCGAGGACAGCTCTGCTAACCTTCCTCATGGGTAAAAAAAGCAGTTATACATACTAGCTCCTAATTCTTGCATGAGTCCAAGGCTTATTATTAAGCTTATTAGTGAGAATCATAACTTCAGTTCGGGATAGCAACCCAATTTCATATATTTTGAATTTTACTTTGCTTGGGAAGCCACTTACTGTTTTTGCCAAAAAAAATGGCACAGGAACTATAATAGTCCTTTCATGAGATACAAATCTTAAAAAAAGCCAACCAACCATGCACTGGAAGCTGTAGCTAGCTGTAGAAATGTTGCCAGTAATGTATCCAAGCTGGGAATAATTATTTCACAGTGCCATTAACTAGCTTAATGCTTTAGAAGTAAAAAAAGAAAGCATTTTAATTTTTAATTTTCCATTGGAAACTGCTATGAAAGCATTAATGATTTAATACAATTTAATGTCTGATTATTTTTTTTTAACCTTTCTCCAGGTTACAGCTTTTACTTAGCGCATGAGTTTCTGGATGCCCTGCCAATACATAAGTTTCAGGTATAGCAAGAAGAATATGGTAAATGTGACCATATACTTAATGATCTTTTCTCTTTGGAGAAGAATAGAGTGATGGTACCAAACCAGACACGTGCATTGACTATGGTGATGAAACGTTTCTAACTAAGCATGGGCAAATAAGGCTTTAATTCATCTGACAGCTGTAAAATTAGTAATTGTTCTCGCACAGAGAAAAGCTTTAGAAATCTAAAGACTTCTTTTTGCTTAGATAAGTCATTTTTTTCCCTCATTTCTTACACAACATGAGTAAGGTTTCTATTTCAGCATTATTTTGTGTACCACTACCAACAGCGACAGTGCTCCAAATGGCTTTCACTTGGACGGCAATGTGAATAGCCAAATGAAGTCTAGATGCGATTCAGAAGAAACTTTCAACTTCAATTTCAGAATATTTTTGAAAAACTATTGATAGAATAATTTTATTTTACGGAGTTAACAGTGACTTGTCAAAAGAATTGTTCTCAACGGCATCATTTATTCCTTTTAATTTAGCCTGTACTTATTAAATCTACTGACCAGTTTCTGTCACGCGCTTTTTCAGAGGCAGTGACTGAAATTAATTAGTAACAAGTAACTATTAATTGCACATTATGTTCTTAATTAGAACTTTTGAGAAAATGCTTGGCAGAGTAGTTCAGTCAAAGAAACAAGATACTGGATATTTATTAGAGTGTAAAATGAGTACTCTGGGTTAATTAAACAGAGAACAGAGAAAGGCTGGTGTGAAGTGTTGGTTGATATAGATCCAGAAGTCCCTGACCAGCTGCGCTTTGTCCTGTCACCATCCAGGACCCCTGCAACAGAAAACTTTATTCAGGTAAGGTTACAGCTGTCACGAGTTTGTAATGAGGTCATTACTCTCTCTTTAAAGTCACATACTGCCTCTCAGTTACTTTGACTAGAAGATGATGCCTCTCGATCCATCAGCGAGTAAACACAGCTTACAGTCCTTACTTTACAAAGCTTCCACCAGCATTAAACCCTGTGTGCTTTGAAAGTATAGCACAACAATAAACATGTGCATCAAGTTTAGCAGAATTGGGGCTTAGACATTCTATGGATGCAGCAAACAACGAACAGTTCTATGTTGCGTTTGTCACATCGCCCTCTCAACACTGGCTCTACCTAAGCCAGGCTCTTAACCTCCTGTCTACATACTCACTGGGTACGTGTGCCAGACCTTTAATGGCAAGTGTTTAAGACTTTTTCTCTCTAAAATTCACTGGATTTTTAAAGTAATTGAGATTAAAACCAACTACAAGATTTCACACAAAGGTTTTTCTGAAGTGTATGTGTGTCTGAAGTGTTGCTTCTAATTTTTATTACCACAGTAATGCAGTTCCACTCCATGCAGGTATTCTCATTTTGTTACAAAACCTCATTCCAGTGACTAGGCTGTACAAGAGACGGAAGAAATCAAGAACTTGGAAAACTCTAATTGAAAGAGACCATTAGCAAAATCTAGCTCAAGCTATAGGTAGCCTGTACTGTGCCCCTGTATCTCTGTGCCCAAACAGTGATGAGTCCCAACAAGACACGTGTGAAATACTCTTGCCCTGTACTTTTTTGCTAATACAGGTATTTTGGTCTTTGAAATCTGCACTAGCCTGAAGAAACACGAGATCATGTGGAAGTGTGTCCTGAGGCTGGCGTCCTCATCCAGAGGCTTGCCTGTCGTATAGAAAAGGATGGTGGGGCTGCACTGATTGCCGATTATGGTCACGATGGAACCAAAACTGACACTTTCCGGGTAAGTCCGGAAGTACTACGCTAAAATACTCAGTTATCTTTTCTTTGTACCTTGGATCATTAAGTTCCGGTGTGAAAAAGGAATCAGTTGGACATAATAGCAAAAAACTGTACTATTGCCACAGCTATAAAACGGTGTAATTGAGTTCTCATTTAATCAGTACCTTTCGGGGTTTCTGTCTGATAGGAAGCATAACTTGAGCCCCTGCTCCACTTACATCTTTGATAGCTAGGAATACAGCTGAGCGTAATCTTCCAATTTCATTTTTCAGGGTTTCCGGAATCACAAACTTCATGATGTACTGAAAGCCCCGGGTACAGCAGACCTGACAGCAGATGTTGATTTCAGCTATCTTCGAAAGATGGCAGAGGGAAGAACAGCAACATTGGGCCCCATAAAACAACGGGAGTTTTTAAAAAACATGGGCATTGACCTCCGACTGCAGGTACAGTGGTGTTTGCAGGAATATAATGCACTCCTCAGCCACAGGCAGCACTCTCAAGCAGCAAGAGAGCTGCTTTACAATCAGATTTTTATTAAAAGTTATTTAAAAACTACTTGTTGGTCTGAGGTAGCAGAGAGTTGCCTCCCTTAGATATATGTTACTTTGGAGCCCTCAAGGTGAACTGATCATAATCCTTCTAGGAGTATTTAATGCAAAACTTTGGTATGTACTTACTGTGCGAGTTCCACCACTGCTCACCCGTTCTACTGAACACTATGGGACTGTGACACTGGGACAGATGAAAGGATGCAAGGGCAGATTACAGGTATGAGGGAATGTATAGAGAAGCAGGAAAGGCTACAGCCTACCTTTTTCTTTTTAGGTGCTCTTGCAGAATTCACGCGACTCAGCAACTCGTGAGCAATTGCTCCACAGCTTTGATATGCTGATGAACCCTAAGAAAATGGGAGACTGTTTTCATTTTTTTGCCTTACTGCCTCATCACAGAGTTGTACGTCCTACCAAGAAAGATAATCCACAATCCAAGTCTCCCCTACCACCTGTGGCTGGATTTGGTGAACTCTCACTGAAGTAAGTTCAGTTAGAAATAATTTCAATCACTGTACCAAAATGTGTAACAGTGGAAGCTTTCAGCAGCAACCTATTAAATAAAAATTTTTGTTAAGGTTAAAGCAGTCAAGATCTGTGCATTTTATATTTTCATGTACTAAACGTTTTGCGATAGTAAGCAGTAAGGTAACAACTAAGCATTTAGATTCACCTTTAAACTGAAGGAACGTGAAATGTCACACTTTTTCCAGGCAATTTTCCTCTTACCACCTTTCTCATACCAACCCACATTCCCGAGCCTAGGCATGTTTTGAAAGAGAGTGCTTTCAGACTATCTCTAGTGCAACGCAGTGCTCGTACTGACTGACCTACTTAAACCACATGTGTAGAAATCAGGAACTGCATACACAGAAATCAGTGCATACAGAGCTGAGAATGAACAGTGTTTCAAGGGTCTTACTACAGAGCTGACTGGAATACCGTGTAGAGGAATCAAGTTAAAACTTGTCAGTGGCAAACGTGATCTGAGAGACTTCAGCTGTACTCAGCTGAGGTACTCGCTCAAAACAACTTGCCTTGACATCTTTGAAGATGGTTTTTATAAGAATGGTAATAGGAAGCAAGCAAAGAAGTTATTTGTCAGAAAGCAACTGCTAACAGAATTCCTACAACAGAGCATATCTAATGCCAGACCGATCCGCAAACAAGACAGTATGAAGAAACATTTACTTCTAAGAAAATTTTACAGGAGAAAGAGTTCATGTAAATACAAAGAACAAGTCTGATAGGGAAATAAATTTTATTTTCAAGCTTATCAGAGGATATTTACAAACAATTGGATGTATAAAAATATAAAAGTACTTGACAGTGTCCATTTGAGGCTATAAAATTTTACATGAGCTTTTTTCTAGCATCATTATAGCAATATTGAATGCAACTTAATTCATCTAGGGGTAAGGATATTAAACACTACAACCTACTGCTGTCAAAGTTTGCAGTAAGGGTAGAAAAAAGGGAATAAAGAAATTCAGCTATTTTTGCTACTCAATGAAAAAAGTTTACTTACAATGCGTGCCTGATTTTTTTGGTTCCTCAGCTACCAGCTTATGGCTTCTATTGTCTGGCCCCATAAGTCTGCATATGTGCATGTATTATCAGGCAAACCACTCCAAAGGCTAACAGCATTCTTTTTAATACAAGTTAAGAATAAATAGCTAACATAATACTTTTTTTTTGCAGCACAAAGCAGACTTCCTGGGGAGAGACATCAGTCAGGCCTTATTTCTTACTTGAATCCTTTCCTCTCTTGTGCTGTGCTTTTCAAGCAACCGAGCTGGCTTCTTTTCTCCCTTTAAAAAAAAAAGCAATAGACAGTGACAACTCAAGTTTAAAATCCTAAGCTTAAAACCAGACTGTATTTATATTATTACAGCTAGAATGGAAGATAGTGATGACTTCACTGAAACCTGGTCAGTTGGGTGGTGGAAGTTAGAGGGGAAAAAAAAAAAGATTGCTTCCCTTGCCAAGCCTGAGCCAGTACTAGACTACCAACTTCATAGGTGATTGTTCTGTTTCCAAAGATTAAAAAAATAGTGCCTCTTGGAGAAGATTCGGTCCCAAAACCTCACCTAAGCAGGAGGGCAAGGTTAAGGGTCAAATTCTGCCCCTTTCAAATTCCTTTACGCTGCTTTGACAGCATAAAAGTGAAAGAATGACCTCCCTCGCTGCAGGAGTGGCACAGACTCCCAGCAGGCACATCCCTGCACAAACCTGAGAATGACATGCTAGGAGAAAGGATGCACGATGGTAGGAAGGGCAGAAATACTCTGCCTACTGGTGGCTGTAGCAAACTGCTGTGCAGATTCAATCAAGATTTTTTTGCAAAGCTAGGTGTATTTTAACAGGGAAGCCAGAGTTCAGCTTTAATTTACTTAGATACCTGTAAAACAACAACAGTTACACTAAGGGCAACTGGAAAAGTAAAGGGACGTTCAGGACCCAAGCCTGCCCCCATATATACTTCTGGAGCTGCCACTGACCTTATTACCAGTTTACTGTCACTGCAAGCAGCTCCCAGCACCAAAACAACTTGGTAAAATGCTATGCTTATCTAACAGCTTAGGAGACATCTGCTCACCTGTTTTCTTACCTGATCAACACTAGGAGGAAAAAAAAAAAGAAATCTCTCTACATACACAAAAAAAAATTTGTAGGAGAGAAAGGAGCTACTTCAAAGCATCCCCCCACCTTTGCAGTTCAAGTCTATATAAGTATTAAGGTATTCTAAGTTGCATTTAAGTAGCTTGGCATATCAGGGATGTGTAGAGACACCCAGCACCTTCCCACAGCACAACGCAGCTGATCCACACAAAAGGAAATCTTTTCTTCCCACTTTTTTTAATAAGAGAGGAGAAAAAAACCCTCTTCCATCTGCCTTTAGCACACAAGGTCTCAAATTTCCCTGAAATACAGTGAATTTTAACTATGCTCCTAGGGAATCGATTCCAAAGAACATTGCTGCTTCCTCTCTTATGCCAAAGTCCAGTAAATAGTTGGCAATCCATCAATTGAGGCATCTGCAAAAAAAACTGAATTAGGGATTGCTTTTGGACTCTCCATTCAGCTCGAAACAGTTCTGAGCACGACAGGGACAGGAGAGGCTGCAGGTAAAGGTTGGAAGGAAGGCAAAGCCCTTTCTCCTCCAGTCTAGCTGCCCCGGTGGAAGCAACAGGTGATTTTGTCACACCCAAGTATGGAATAGAATTAAGACACAAGCTAGCAAGCTACAAACTATTCCTGGTGTTAGTTGAGGGAACCTTAAAAACTTAGAAAAATACTAGAAAATTTAAAAATGCCGTTATTCCAAACAACAGAAGAAAGCTGCGTATGTTTTTCCCTATTTTTCCACACCTTTCTGCTATAAACTTTTTCCAGAGAGAAAGGATAAGCTACATCGAGTCTTGTGTGCTCTCTGCACTACTGATGTAGTTTTAAGGCAAAATGCCTTTGGTGTGTATCAATGACACGCACCAGCCTTGCATAGCAACACGGTACTGTGGCTTTATTGCTCTGTTTTAACAGACAGAATATAGATGAGCACAGCTCTGATTGTCGTCTTTTCAGATTGTCAGCCAGCATTTCAAGAGGAATGTAAGAAGTTGCATGTTTTCTCTTTTTTTTTGGTATCTGGAAAAAGTTCAGTTAGGGCAAAGACAGACACACCCAACTGTCTTAACAGCAGCAAATTACTCCTTCACCTATGAAGCCATACTCAACCTTGAACTGCCACGTTTTTCTATTAGCCAAGGTATTCTGCACTGATTTCCTTTTACAATCTCTTTTCACAATGCGCAGTCTAAGAAACAGGAGATGTATCTAAGCAACAAAAAACAGTCCTCTATGGCCTAGTAAATAGGGATAAATAGGGATTAGAAAACCATAACAAAATTCTTACTGTAGGCTACAAAAAAAAAAAAAAGAAAACCTTGAAAAACGCAAAGCATTCCATCTGTACACATCACACTTCAGGAATGGCTT
This sequence comes from Pavo muticus, assembly GCA_016647715.1. Lineage (NCBI taxonomy): Eukaryota > Metazoa > Chordata > Aves > Galliformes > Phasianidae > Pavo > Pavo muticus. The sequence continues at coordinate 225,168 of JACDJE010000294.1, forward strand.
TGTAGCCATACAACTGGGTGCAGCGTAACCCAATGGGGCTCATCCCACTGTCCAATAACTATTCGTAGTTTAGGTCAGAGATGGAGAAAAGCTTGTCGGGTGACAGTCTATCCCCACATCAACACAGGACGATCCTCTGAGGCTCTGTATGCCGAACTACATGTAAAGCATTCAGAAAGAGCGACAATTGTTCCAAAACTTATCTTCAGTTTCTGTCTGGAGCGTCGGTCTTTGCTGCAGTTTAGCAATATGAATAAATCAAGGGTCCTCTTCCATGTCATCTGGATTCGGAGCCATAATAAAATGCTGGGGGTATTCAAGGTTGTGTTCATACGCATGTTCCTTCCAGCGTGCATCATCACTCTCGTGGGTAATGTAACGCTCCCCAATGCGTGTTTCAAACTCTCTGAGGTCAAGCCAAGTCTGATAATCCTAAGGAGCAGAAGAGTTAATGAAGCAGTTCAAGAAGCAACAGCCCTGTATTTCCAAAGATAAATTTGGCGATTTGTCTCTTTTAATATAAATAACAAGATAAAACCAACAGGAACTGTTTAAAAACAGGGTACAACAAAAAAAGAAGGGTTCAAAATAAAGTAAGCTAGTTCTGAAGGCTGTAGCTTTAGAAATCATGAAAACTGCTAGAAGACAGATAAGAGAGTTTTATTATAAAACTAATTGTACTAGTATATATATGTATACATAAAGTGATGCTATTTCCAGTACTATTTGTACTGTTTGTTTAATTGGAATTTCCCCTTCATGTGTTCTGAGTTGTACAATGTCTTTTAAGTTACTTATTACTTTCTATTTCAAACAATCCTCTTCTAAAATGGCTACAAACTACAGCACACCCTAGTTTGTGAGCCATCTTTAGCACTGAACAATGTGTGTCTGTGCTGTTTTCAGTGAGACTCCATGCATTCATCACTGCCTGTATTCAGAAGCGACAGAAAAGTGGAACTCCGTGTTAGCATCAGGCAGTGAATAAGAAGGAAGGGGAGAGGGGTGAACAATTTTTCCTGTGGGATGAAAGCCATTAAGAAATGAGCAGAGTAATGAAGCACATAAAATATTAAGCCAAAACCAGAAATACTCCGTGAGTGTTTGTTGACAGGCATTACTACTAGTAGTTGTACTAAACTTTTGAAGGATTTCATACAAACAATTGTTATTTGTCCATTATAAGCATAGGGATGAAGGCACATCATTTTACCTGTAACCACGGGTGACTAAGGGATTTATCAACGCTGAAACGTTTCCTCATCTTGACTTGAAGCAAATTGTTTATTAAATCAATGGCTAACAATGAGAAACAGAAAAAAATATATTGTTTAAATATTAATCACATCTTTCACATGCTGCAGTGAAAGTGAATTGTGCGTACACTACTGAACTCTTCTAAAGTGAATCAAGCCCCTGAATTTTATACGTAGCTTTGCTTATATTAAATTAGGCTACAAAATAAGCATGGGGAAATTTGTTTTTATTGTTGTTTTTTTTTTCCTTTGACAGAAACAATAAAAGCTTTATTATATTAACTGTTGAAATGTCAGTAGTTTTCAGAAGCGGTTAAATAAAGCTTGAGCGTTCCAACATGATGAAGGTACTTCCACTATCTGTGTAATTTATTATGCATCCTTTCACACCTACCTGTGTGTTAATCATACAATCATGTTTACATGATCATATAGTCATGTTTGTATGATTAACAAAGTTGGCATTAGAAAGCTCTGAAGACCAACCTCATAAATATCCAGATTGTTCAGATCTGAATAATACAGATCCAGGTTTTGCTTTGCTTATTAATGTACAAAACAAAATTCCATATTCAACTTTGAATCGTTTCTGTAATTATATCATAGTTTAGATAAAGTACGTTTTATGACATCAGCGTTCAGCAAATACTCAGACAAGATCTAACTTCTCATTGGGATTTTTGAGGAGTTTGGGGTTATTTATCCCACTCTCTATGAATGCAATCATTACATCAGTTTTTCCCACTAAATCTTTTGGCTCCTTTTCTGAAAATGACCCAAGACACTGTATTTAACATTTCACCTTTCCCATGTCTGTGCCAGCTCACATTTAGCCATTTTGGCATAGCCTACAAAACACAAACTACTCAAGATTTTTGCACTGCTCTCTAAGTGAACCTTGTGGTTTAAGCATTTGGATGCACTGTCTACGCATGAAGATGGTCTAATAAAGAAAGTTCATTTCTTTACCTTCACTAGAGATTTCCTTCCAAGGATTTGGCGGGTACATGAATGCTGCATTTTGAATCTGATCATTTATATCCTCATCTTCGTTAAATGGGAATGTACCACTAAGGCTCACATAGACAATAACTCCAACTGACCACATGTCTAGAGAGCGGTTGTAACCTTTACTCCTGAGCACTTCAGGGGCAAGATAAGCAGGTGTCCCCACCACAGAGCGCCTGAAAGATTTTTCACCAATGATACGGGCAAAGCCAAAATCACACAGCTTCACCTGCAAAAGAAACGTATTTTAAACTGAGACATCTCTGGCTGATCTCCCAAGTGTACTACTGTGCAAAACCAGGGTGGTACTTGGCTCTATTCCTGTCATCGTTTAAATATTGTATGCGCCAAAACGGAGACAAAAAAAAAAAACCCAAAATCCACAAAGTGAGGAAATGAGTATTTCTTAGTCTTCACTTACTTGAGGGAATGGCTCTGCTGATGCTAGTAGCACATTTTCTGGTTTTAAATCACAGTGCACAATATTCTTGAAGTGTAAATTCCTCAAAGCAACAAGTATCTACAGAAACAAAAGAAAATTTTCATAACTATTTAAATAGATCAAAAGCCACACACTAAGCAGTATAATAATTTGTTTCAATGTAGCCTTGAAGAATTCGTATATAATGTACAAGCATTGCATTTTCCAGTCAATAGGCTGGAACCAATGGTTTTGTGATGATGTTTAACCTGTCCAAAACCTGGACTTTTTTGAACGTTTAGAGTTTTGATGTACATCTTTGGATATCCATAATGTTAAGTCTTGTGAAAGAAGGATCAGAAAAATATTCCAAATTATTTCCATGTTTATTCAACTGCCATAGATACACAACTCCTTGTGCTGTCTCTCATAGTAACACAGAGGAAACCCTTCTCCAGACGCCATTCTCACATAACTATCAAAGACAACTCTAGCCTTTCCTCTCAAGGAGAGACCAAATGCTAACCTGAGTGACCATGAACTTAGTTATTCGTTCTGGAAGTCGACTTTTCTCACTGGAAAGAATCATCTCTAGCATATCACCATGCAGCTTTTCCATCACAACAAAGACCCGTTCCGGGGTTTCAAACATACATTCCAGGTTCACAATCCCAGGGTGATGCAAATTCTGAAATAAAGTAGTAGAAGTACATCACTAAAAGAAAACAGCATGAAATATCCTGAATTACACAGAAACATTGCAGTACAAATCAAAGAGTAGTTAAGCAGAGAGTTAGAAATGAAAAACAAACATGTCAGAGGCAAGAAATTAGTTTGAAACATACATGATAATCCATGAAATACACAAACTATCACTATTAAGACTTTTTTTTTTTTAGCAAATTATCCATAATTATTTTACAGTTGATGCACTCAGTAGCTTGAGTACAGAACGTGCAAAATCACCATTCACACAGGGGAGCCAGTAATGAAAGGCAACCTAAAATACTACAACTTCCAGCTGGCTGAGGGAGACACAGGACCAAAGTACAGGTCCTCAGTGCATCTCCTATTGCAGCAGATACTACCCTCAAGCAATCAACACTATCAAACGCTCGGCAATTCCCCTACTTACAAGATTCCTTCCTACTAAAAGACTCAAAAATCACACACGCAGATTTAGAAATCAATTCAGAGCACTTACAGACATTACCAATGGCTTATTTGAGGAAAACTCAGACATGATACAGAAATAATTTTGTACCTGGAGAATGGCAACTTCATTACGAAGCTGACTTTCCTGCTTAGTTGGAAACCTCATCTTGTCAATGACTTTGATAGCTACATCTCTTCCGGTCTTCCTATGCTTCCCTGAACAGAAAGTCAACATCAAACATCAAGAGGCACAAGCAATTCATAGCTATAGAAAACTACAGCAGAAATCTCTTTTAGGAGTAACAGTTATATTCTATACAAATCTACAATATCACTGATCATTTAAAACTGCAGCTGGTATACGAGTAACCAGAAGTGACCAACCTCAATAGGAGGGTTGCAGATAAGTTTAAACCATTTGCTACACTGCTCTTAGATATGCATGTTGACATCAGCCCTGCTGAAAATGACTCGTGGATCCACCGCTGGTGGATGAGAAGCTGGACATGAGCCAGCAAAGTGCCCTCACTACCCAGAAAGCCAATCATATCCCAGGCTGCATTAAAAGAAGCATGGCCAGCAGGTCAAGGGAGGTGATCCTGCTCCTCTACTCTGCACTCCAGATGTGGAGTGCTCAGTACAGGAGAGATGTGGACCTGTTGGAGTATGTCCAGAGGAGGGCCACAGAAAAGATCCAAGGGATTGAACACCTCCCCTACGAGGACAGGCTGAGAGAGCTGGGGCTGTTCAGCCTGGAGAAGAGAAGCTCCCCTGACAGTGGCCCTTCAATATCTAAAGATGGGCTATACGAAGGAAGGGGACAGACTCTCTAGCAGGGTCTGTTGTGACAGGACAAGGCGAAATGGCTTCAACCTAAAAAAGGGGAGATTTAGACTGGACATAAGGAAGAAGTTTTTTACAATAAGGATGGTGAGGCACTGGCACAGGTTACCCAGAGGTGGTGGATGCCCCATCCTTGGAGATATTCAGGGTCAGACTGGAGCAGGCTCTGGGCAACCTGATGTAGCTGTAGGTGTCTCTGTTCATTGCAGGGAAGTTGGACTAGATGGCCTATAAGGGCCCCTTCCAACTCAAATGATTCTATGATTCTATGTTAGAAGTATTAGGTGGGATTTTGCCTTGTGCAAAGGACTCCTACGTTAGCAAGTGTTACCTACTTCAGAATCTTGCCTCTCTTCTTGTATAAAAAACATACAAAAAACACAACAAGAGAGAAACTAACAAACAAAACAACATTCAAGACAAATGTGAAGGAAGATAAACAACGTCTTCTCCAGTGGTTTCAGCAGATACTTTTATGGGCTCCATGTGCTCAGGAAGTTATATATATTAGTCTGCAGAACTGGGGGAACTATGTCCTATAAAAGGCTAACACCCATGAGGTAATTGGTTATCATCAAAAAGCCGTAGAAGTTTCTAATTTAGGGGAAAAAAACAAAAAGTGCTGATGATGCCAGTATTAATCCTTGCTGCAGCCTGCACCAGCTAAGTGAGAAGCATCCTGCATGCACAGGACATTTCAAGGGCTAAGTGGGTAGCTCACCCAGGTTTCCTGTAACGTTTAAAACAGTTTTCTCTCACACTCAAATCAGAGAGGTTAAGTGGGAGGACACACTGAAAGACTTGGATAATTTAGAACATTTAATATTAAACTAATACAGATAAAGTGAGTCCAAGCCAAAGAAAAAGAAAGTAATTATCTGTTCCATGTAAGGTCTGGAAGCTTTTAGAAGAAGGCATGACACACACAGCTACAGCACAAAGCAACACAAAGGATTCTACCTACTATCACAGCTAGAGACAGGGCTATGGAGAGCCCAGCTACAGCTCACTACTGACCCTGACAGCCTCACCTGCTGCTCTGCAGTCAGTGCTGCTGGCCAGGGCTTAAGTTAAGGCAGAGGAACTGCTTTTGAAGGCTGCATGGAGCAACCAATGTACTTGCCTTAAAGATCCTCACGAATAAAGACTCAAATCAGGCTTATGTCCACTGGAGGAGGTAAGACAGTGAAATCACTCAAGGTCCAAAAGAGTTAAACAAGGTTACCAAATAGAACTAACAATTGGAAAAGAAATATTTTTTAAAAATCACATTAGTCCTAAGGAAAACAAACTGTACAAAGGCAAAAGCATAAAGCCACAAGTCTCAAAAGAGAACTGTGGAGTTTTGCCATTTTTTTCTGTTGCAAATCAGCAATTTTTAGGCAAGATGTTAGGAATCACAGCTCCTGGGTATGGTTTAAATAAAACCCTAAAATAGTTAGGGAAAATGTCTCTAGCTCCAATAAACATCAAATTATATTCAAGTGTAAAAGAAATACCATCAGAAAACTGAGAAACATACACAAGGTTGCAAGAGAACAAAAACAAAAGCATCAAACTAACAACACATTTAGCTACAGAAGCTAAAAGTACACAAAGAAAGATTAACAGAAAGGTAGCCTGAAATTCCTTCTCTGATGTAAAACTACCCCAGGTTTCAGGGCAAGTTTAGCATCAGTAAAAAACCGTCAAGAATTGTTTTTTCCCCATACAGGTCCCTTTCAGACCCTTCAAAACGAACCAAAATAAAAAATGCAGGGGGAAACCATTCTCACAGAAAGAAACACCAGTGAGATATCTATAGCCCATAAACTTCTTGACTTACAATTTGCAAACGTCTAACGTTTGTCCAGGAGGGGGGAAAAAAAGACAATAATAGAAAGATACAATTAAGTTGCTTCTTATATTTCTTTAATTGATAGATTTTATTATTTCAGCAAGTCTGTAAAGGTGGGGAGAAGATCACTGAAAAACACCAGTAACAGTTAGGCAGCGTGCACAGCCAACAAAAGAAAATTACATTATTTCTGTGCACATTCAGCTCGTGATTTTATCTTAAGAAATTGCGCACGCGTGCCTTACATGTTTTAAGACGTCATTAAGAGAGAAGACTGAATATGATCAAAGCCTTTTGTAAGCATTTATTATGTAAGTCACTCCACTGTAGCATGAAAAATAGCCACCTGAGGTTTATCTAACATGCAGTTTAGGGGAGTATATTTAGAAGTAAAATCGAAACATGTCACTACTGTCTGTATTTATGTACATTCTGTTCATCAGGAAGGAAGCATAATTCAGTTCACAATATGCTTTAAGAAATCTTGGGGTGGAGACAAGGGAGCCTCTCAAGCATCATTGATATAAACCAGATTATCATACCAAGATTCCATCAGACAGTGCTGGAGTAACAGAGAAAAGTATTTAACCACAATATTGGCAGACAGAAGAATGATAGCCACAGAATTTCCAGACTAGAGACAATATGACAGAAGCAGAAAGGTTCCCACTTTTAAATCATTAGTTACCCTTTTTCTTCCCTTCCACATCTATGGTCCATGGCTTTCTCAACAGATACGTTATATAGGATTTACAAGACATAAATTAAAAAAATAATAGGGCATCAGTTCATGACGTATTTCTAACAGTTCTTCTTTTTCTGATTAAATACTATAAATAAGTTATATGTTGCAATGGAAGCTTTTACATAAAGAAGTGATATAACTACATCTCAAGACTAAAGCTGAGACTTCAGTAAAGAATTCCTCTATTTCGTCCTGCTGACAAAAATTGGTAGTGAAATCATCTGCATAAAGTACTGTTAAAGCACAAACTAAAACATGTACTCTTCCAAGAGGCTATACCACACTTATGCAAACAAAACTTTTAACAAGATCAACTTCACCAAGATATTCTTGATACAGCTAAGCAAATACGAAAAGCCCAATTATAACAAGTTTAGTTACACTCCATCTTAGTCAAAAGCATAATGGAATCTATTTACCTCCATATACAATACCAAACTGACCGGAACCCAGAACTTCATCAGCAAATATCTGGTACACAGAACTGATATCCTAATGCACAAAGAGGAGAAAACATAAGCATCAGGCATACTCAAAATGCTCATGAGCATATTCATTAGTACTGGCTAAGCTGTATTTAAATTTTATGTTAAAATATGTAAAGAGTAATATCATTACCCTCAAGGGAAGGGAAGAAGAAACTTTTCCTGAAGTGGTTCTACTTAACCACACTGTATACAGAGACATACATTAACACAAACTCACAATTGTGTCAAGTAAGTAGACTACCTCCTGTTAGGTACATAATATGGTCTTGGCTAGCTGCAATACCAGAGCGCTGCTTTCTCTGTCATATACTTTTCATTACTTTAAAATACTCAGATTAATGACTCACCACATTCTCCTGGACTTGGCAATTTGAAACAGAGATGCTTAGAGATAAATCTTCTGCAATAAAGAAGAAGACACAACAGAATAAAAAAACAGAAAAGTTAGGCTTTTGATAGCAAAAAAGATTGACTTTTAACCCAATCAATGATTTTTATGGCTGTTTTGCAAAAACATCATAACTTGGAACTCAAGTTGGAACAACCCTGGGAGTTTTGCTGAGATTATTTGTCCATTTTTGCCATATCACTAATTATAAAAATGATAGAACAGTATGTGAGTATAGACAATAGAACTGGAAAACCAAAAGCAATAGCAGCGTGGCGATTGTATCAGAGTTCATTTAACTACTAAGAATTTCTGCTAGTAATAGGGAAGAATACAGACAAGAGGATTAGGTGGATCCCCTGCAGTCAAATGTGCGTAACTAATTTTGTATATCTTGATGCTACACAAAATCTGTAATGTACAAGAAAAGGAAATAAATCAAGCAAAAAAGGTAACAAGACCTGATAGTCGGAAAAAGAATCCATAATATAAACAAAGGCTTTCAAAGTGTTTCATGGATATACTATAGAAGTATTACCAATCTTTAGAATATAACAGCACATCTAGGAAGCATAATTTTCAAGTAAAAGCACTAGAAAAGGGTACACAATTTCTTTTCAGCCTGCAACAGATGATGACATCAGGTTTTCATTATAGAAATAGCATTAAGATAAGCAGGCAAGAAAGGTATGTGGAAGCAGAAAGCACCTTTTTCCTCTGACTTCAAGACAGAGGTCAGGCATCTCAGATAAATAGACACCTACTATTTCTTATGTTAATTAAAAAAATCACTTATGAGGTGAATGCAGAACATACTACATACTACAGACATTGAAAAGAACCTTTATCGCCCTCAGAAGAGCTCTGTGCTTCAGCAAGCTTACTGATGGTACAAAGCTGGGAGTAGTGGCTGACACACCAGAAGGCTGTGCTGCCATTCAGCAAGACCTGGACAGACTGGAGAGTTGGGCAGGGAGGAACCTTAACAAGAGCAAGTGTAGAGGTTCCTCATGCATTTGGGGAGGAATAACCACATGCTTCAGTATAGGTTAGGGGCTGATGTTCTGAAGAGGAGCTCTGCAGAGAAGGACTCCGGGGTCCTGGTTGGCCATGAGCCAGCAGTGTGCCCTGGTGGCTAAGAAGGCCAATGGCATCCTGGGCTCCATTAAAAAGAGCATGGCCAGCAGGTAGAGGGAAGTTATCCTCCCCACCTATTCTGCCCTCATGAGGCCACGTTTAGAATACTGTGTCCAGTTCTGGGCTCCCCAGTTCAAAAAAGACAGGGATCGCCTAAAAGGAGTCCAGCAGAGGGCCACAAAGATGATTAAGGGCCTGGAGGATCTTCCATGTGAGGACAGGCTAAGTAACCTGGGGCTGTTCAGCCTGAGAAAAAGAAGACTGAGAGGGGATCTGATTAATATTTGTAAATATCTAAGGGGAGGTGGGAGGCAAATGGATGAGTCCAGGCTCTTCTCGGTGGTACGCAGCAGCAATAGAACAAGGAGTAATGGTCTAAAACTTGAACATCGTAAGTTCTGCACTAACATGTTGGAGAACTTTAAAGCTAAGGGTGACGGAGCACTGGAACAGGTTGCCCAGAGAGGTTGTGGAGTCTCCTTTTATGGAGATATTTAAGACCCATCCGGATGCCTACCTGGGCAACCTAGCATAGGGAACCTGCTTTAGCAGCGGGGTTTGACCCAATAATCTCTTGAGGTCCCTTCCAACCCCTGCAATTCTGTGAATACATACCCGATTTTTGTCACCACTGCCTTATCTCAAAGAAAGAATTTATAGACTTAAGATAGGAAATCATATTAGTTCTCAAAGGACACTGAATCTGCATCTGAAATACTAATTGGAATTACAGCTATGCACATGCCTACTGATTACTGCCTTCTGCTTGAAGCTAGTCAGGTCTGTATTGGAGTAAATACAGAACACAAGGGAAAGCAAAAAGAAGGCATACAAAAAAGTTACTAAGGACAAATTGTTTCTACCTCACTACAGTTTAACTAGAAAAAAAAGTGAAGATATAGTTTTTGAAACTGTTTAAGAGAACACAATGAACTCTTCTCCACTGATAGCTACACAAAGTATCACAAAGTATCTGCTTCCCCTCTTTAGGTAGAAATTGAGTTAATCCAAATTAGTTTCTGAAGCCTCTGACACACACATGAACAAGGGCTGAAATGCTGACATTTATGAAGCAAACAGTAATGTCAGAATTTAACATCTAATTTACACCAGGCAATAGCTTATGTAATTGGCTACTTTTTACTTTTAATCTCCCTTTTCCCATTTCACCTTAGAAACATCGTACAAAGAAACATCCCATCCCAAACACCAGGCAAAGTGTCCAAAAGGATTCTTTCCTGTGAGTCAGAATGGAGGAGTATCCTCATTACTAAGGACTTGCTGGCAAAAACATGGCATAAACTGACTAGTTGGTACCTTGTGGACATTCTGACACTACACGTTCCCTGCTGCTCTAAGTATTTTAAGCATTAGCAACGCCCTGCTCCTGCTCTGGTCTACTCATTTAAGAGAATATATCTGAGGATACAGGATTTTTTTTATTTTTTTTTTTAATGTAAGTACAATTTTCTTAATGGTTCTTGGGGCACATCTGATGTCTCAATGAGCAGGAAGAAGAGGTAAGAACATACAGTTTGTGGTCTTCTTAGAGTTAAGAGAACAACTGCCTGCACTGTCTAAGAATGTGGAAATGCCACTATAAATTCCTGGTAGTTTCTTATACTCCTACAATCCTAAACATGCTAAAATACGTCTTCTCTGTATCTAGCCCATAGCTCTATTCCCTATTACTGACAATTTTTCATTTAAATAATTTTTTAAAAAAGCTAAAAAAATGGAAAAAGTAACTGTGTTCAAATGTCTCTCATGGACAGTAGGCCTTCAGTTTTAAAGAACAGAGAGTGCTTCGGTATATAGGTGTTTGGAACTCGTATTTGCATATCAGAAGTGGCATTTTACATAGGTCAAAGGCCTGTTACAGGCTACCTTCTTACAGCTATGTTTCTTGACTACAATTAATTAGAAATACAAGTACTCACATTTTACAGTTTACCGCTTCAGACCACGGTTGCATTTTCAGAAAGTGCCTTTACCTAAGACTAGCATCTACATGCTCTTAACTGTTGCTGATGCAGAATAACGAGATACCAGAGACAGAGAAACTAATGGCAACTGTTCCTTGACAGAAAAAAAAAACAAAACACCTAAAAGAAGATTAAAGAGTAGCTGGAAGATGAAAGGAAACTGAAGAATGAAAGCATAAATGTCAGTACAGAATGTGCAGGACCGTTGTTGCAAAGGACAAGAAGATATCTGAAGAGAAAGAGCACAGTATGTGCCTAGTGGAGTCTTGATAATGAATCCTACGCTAGAGAAAGAAGAGTAAAAAGGGCACAGAAGGAAGAAAATGCATTTTGTATTAGTACTCAGAGCTCAGCAAATATTCTTTCCATCACTAGCAACATTTACATTTCATCACTAACTTCTCCCTTTCTCCTTAGCTACAGACATTTTTTTTTTTAATATAGATGATAACGTCAAAAAGCATCCAATTTTTCATATGTATATAAATAACCTGATGGAAAGAGATGTTTATAAATGTTTATTAGAAATATCTCAACTGTGGTCCTCTTTTACATCCAGCAACTACATGTGAATTCTTAATGCTCATATGATAAAAGTTCTGTAGTATGAATTAATGTGGGCAAACTGATTCTTTACTACTACTTGCTGCTACAACAGATTAAGAGATTTGCTCATACACCCTCCATAATCTTGAGTGCCACTTCTTAGGAACTTGCGGAAGATTACAGACCCAATTCAGCAGAGGATAGACAAATAGACTTCTCTGAAATGGAATCTCTAACATTTACAGCTTCAGAATATGAGTAACAGTGCCTTGTCTGCCTGCTTACTGTGATCTTTTCCTTGTCCTGCAGCAGTGCAAACGCTAGCTTGAGGAGTGACTGGCATCAAGGCCTGACGAATGGCTTTCTCCCAGCCCTGAGCTACGTCAAGTCCAACTCCGGTGGCAGCAAGAACGGGACTGTGGTGACTGCTGCCATTGTTTTCGCCAACAAAGTACACCATCGTGTCAGTGATGATCTCAAAACAGTACGGATTGCTGCCCTGCACCATGTTTGAAAAATCTCGAGGCTGAGTCACCTGGAGAATTTCTGAAAGTGGAATCTCCTGAAGAAAAATATTAAAGATTAAAGAATGAAAACACATAATACTTTCATATACTACTGTTCAGAACTTAAAATGTTTGCAGAGAAATCAAAGCAAATATATCAAAATACCAAAACACCAAGCTTCATAACTACCGTCAAAATGTAGACAAATCGTTACCCACCCACAGCTCTCCGAATTCCTCTACAGATGCCTAGAGAGCCCCACCACAGTTCCCTCTATGCAACCACTAATCTCTACACAAACTGCATTAATGTTCAGCTTGAGACAGCCCATCATCCAGCATACAAGTGATGCACAACTACAGAATGACCGTTTCCCACTGCACCCATAGATTATACAGCTTAGCTAGAGAAGAACACGATAGGGAAAAAGAGTGACACATTAGAAAGAGGATGTGGTTGTATAGGCTAGCCAGAAAGTATTACCTCGCATTTCTGAATCAATTTTGGAAAAGATTATTTTTCATGTAAACAGTTTCTATCAATTTCTCTATCTTGTCAGTTTAAGAGCATGTTACAAAGCAGTATTAGGGAACAGATCTGAAGGAAGGAAAAGCTGCAAGTTCAAGCTAGTTAGAGGAGGACATTCCACATATATGGAAAGGCCTACAGGTGCACATCACTTGCAAGAATAGTGAACAAGCAGGTGAACACTGGGCTGGCATTATGAGGTTAAGAGGCTGTAGCTGATTAAGATGAAGAGCAAATAAATGCAGAGATAACAACTGTGAATGTTTCTAATACCAAAGACAAATAATCCAAGATTTAAGCAGTAAAAAAGGAGGGGTAAGGGGGCAAGTCAAAGGACTAAAAGCAGTGACAGGATGGAATAACAAGCAAGGAACATATTTTACCAGCTGTGTTTTGAATGTATAGGGCAATATACAAGTATCAGGGAGGTCTGAGAAGAAGAAACTGCATTGGTCAAGATAGGGATGAAAAGGATCTGGGCAAGTTTAGCTGGGTATACAGAGAAAAGGCTTGATCTTAGAGACGTTATAAAGGAAGAAACCGCAAGATTTGGACCCCCACCTAAAGGTGAAAGACAAGAAAGGGAAAAATCTTGTTTATACATATGAAGACATTTTCTATGTCTAGAATGTTCTACCACTGAATACACTACTATATATGCAGTGTAATATACTTATTGCCAAGCTTCTTTCATATAATGCCAGGCTGCACAGTAAATTTTCCTCTAAAACTTGCTTGCAACTTTCAGTTGTGCAGTTGGGAACAAGGAAATAAACAAGCATGCAACTTTCAGTCACTACTTACATACAGCAAAAATCCTAGCCTACATCTAGACTGGCAGCCAAACACACTCTCTAGTAAAGGTAAAAGAAAAGCTTAATATGTGAGCCAATTCAAGAGAATAGTACACGTAAAGCATAAGGAAAGACACGCTAAAGGAGATTAAAATAGGAGCTGCAAGCAGCTTCTGAGTAGTAGGCTTGGTCATTCTCACTTAAAAGCTTTGCCCAAAATTTAGCTTGTCACAATTTTCACTTAAAAAGATGGGGAATTAACATAATATTTATTATACTACTCGGAAGCAGTTATTTCAAGCACGTAGAACTCCTTAAGTAAATCAAATGCAACACAATTATTACTCATCATGAATTACCTTGTAATATTTTGTTCCAGATTCATTTTGAAATAGCGTGAGGCATTTGCTGTCCAGTCTCCAGTAATGTCTTTTTCTCTACAAAATGCACGGTACAAAAACATAAGTTATTAGGAGTATAAAAATCAAGACAGACTATGTAGACATTTTTGAGAAGTCTCCATCAACGAGAAATATGTTTTCCATCAGAGAATAATATGCATATAAGTTCTGGTACATAACTGCCTAATAATCTTAAGCATAGGAACATTCCTAAAAATAGAGAATCATTTGAAAGCTATTTGGACTTGAAAAGCCATATGGCTACATGGATCTAACTGACTTGCTTGCACCAAGCTCATATAGTCAGAAACTCTTCTTTTTTCCCAAGAAAAATCAAAGGCCCTTAGCTCTGGGCCTTTGGCATTCTGTCAAGAATGACAACGCTTAGAAAAACAACACACTTATTATATCTAATACAGAGCTTAAATCATTTTAGTCACAGGGAAGCTAAGACCATCTATAGGAGTTAGGCGAAGAAAGCCAGGACACGAATAGATTTAACTAAATGAAAGTTCAAGCCAGCACCAAATGGAAATTGGGTGGAAGTATAAGGGTGAACTCATCCTTTTAACATATATGCTTTTCTAAAAATCATAAATTAAGGAAGGCTTGGAGTGTTTCAGGAACAGGTTGGTAGGTACTCAGGAACTCTAAATATGCTTATACTCTATACTGAGAAAGGAAGGGCTCAGAATGAGGAAAACACAAATACAGATGATGACAACAATTTCTCCCAAATAACGGGTGAAATACCTTGTTATCCAGGCTCAACAGAAAGTATGCTGATATTGCTGTTAGAATGAACCTCTTTGGAACTAATGGAAAGCCCAAGTTGTGACAGGAACAAGAGTTTCACATTGCTGAGAGAGACTGGACAAGGTATACAGCTGATTCTGTAATACAGAAGCTTCCTTCCAGTAGGAAGCTCTCTGAAATCTTGCTTGGCTGAAGGTATCTTGCTTTGGAACAGCAAACTTTATTTGCACCATCTTTTTGGTAGCTATCATCTAGGCAGCAGCTCAACTGATAGATGAAAAAAATCCATCTAAGCTAAGGTGTTGTCCGAGACAATTCCAAAAAATAAAAATTAAAATTAAAAAATCCATGGAAAAAATGTACTGGTTGTGTTGAAAGACAAAAGCAGAGCCAAACACCAGGTCTGCCCTGAGCACTGCTTAGAACTACTCATCTTCTAACTATTATCTGGCTCTAATTTCTTCATAGCAAGCAGATAATAATTGTGCCTATTAAGGAGCCTAGACTGAAATCACACCTGAAATGTTAGATATTTACTTGGATTTGTGATAAATATAATTTGTTAATACAAAACTGTACTTTAAAGACCACTTGCAATCGTTTAGCTGACAAACACAGAAAGTGAAAGTACTGGAGTACCCTGAGCTGACCATGATTTCAACATAACTCAAACTAAATTCCCAAAGTCCCTCTTCTGACAGACCCCTTCACAGGGACAAAGAATGCAGGAATATTTATGCTGCCTTTCACAGTCTCAATGTGACAAACTGGGCTGCATGAGCTCTGGAAACTTCTCGACTTCATACTTCTCTTTCATCTATCAAGAAAAGTGGACTCACTTTCTTGCATTAGATAATTCTCAGGAATCCGGTTATTCTTATCCTCTTTCACAAGACAAAAACAAAACAAAACAAAACCGCACAAGGAACTTGCCTTAGAAGGTTCAATTAATTAAGAGATCACTACTAGCAGCACTGCAAACAAACAATGCTGGCTTCGTGGAAAATGCTTGCAAACCCAAACTAATACAACCAAGCCACAGGTCTTTATCCCACTAACATGAAGAAATAGTGGCTTTGGAAGGGGGAATAGTGTTCAGTAATGTTTACTATGAGATAGAACAAATTGCTAGAGGAATAACGGGCTTCCATATCTACACACCAAATTTACTAAATATCTGTATCATTAGAATAGCATTAACTGGTTCAATACCCATCATTTTATAACAGAATTAATATTTTCAAGTAGGTGAAGAAAACCTCCAAATGGAAAGAAGATAAGCCCAGTGTTTATCATGGGAGAGCTGAAATCTTGAACATGCTACTCATTTGAGATTGATTAGAGATGCTTCTTTTTCTAAACTGAAAAGTGCTGTTGGATTGCCACCTGGAAGATTTCTCCACTGCATCATACTTCCTCTTAACAAACATTACTGCTAAGTTATTTCAGATGATATCGTAAAACAGAATACCTAGATAGATAAGAGAAATAAAATACAATGGTTTAGAGAAATAAGTTAAGTTAAAGTAGGAAGAAACCAAAGTCACTGACCAGATTGTCTCTGCTAGTATAGTGGACCATCCATCCTTCCTTCACCATCGTACTGCTCTTCCTCTTTGTATGCTTGATGGACTGTACAACCCTCATGAGAGGAATATTATTGCTTGTTGAGGGACTAGAAAAGATAAAACAGTTAATATTTAAGCTAAAATACAAGAATACTACAATGATAATGGTACTATACATCTAGCCCACAATTTTCAAGAACAGGCACTCACTCTTCTCGTACAACTTATTTCACTGAAAGATTATAAGAAATTTGAGCTCCCACTAGCTCTTTTAATGCAAGTACTGCAGTACTTGTATTACATTACAGAAAGGCAAAGGAGACACTCTGAAATGAGACATCTACATAAATCATCCTTTCAAAACAATTTACTGCTTGAATCTTAAGCCAGCATAAAAGTAATTAACATTGGCATTGTTACTATTTTCTCTTGCCTAAATCAACTTAATCATTTCATATTACACTAGTAAAGCACACTTTCAATTTACGAAAACAGAAAAGTGTTAATTCAAATGATACCTGAAAGTTTAAATCAATGTCATTTGTATTAACTTTCTTGCAGAGAAGGATTTGATCACCTAACATTTCAACAGTCATTAGTTTAACATACAGGTTTCAGTCCTGTTCAGTACGGAGTGAGCCACCACATTACCTGCTTAGTACAACAGATCCTACACGCGGTGCTAGCAGAAAAATTTGTAATCACATGAAATCATAAGGAGAATTTCAAATCAAAACATAAAGATGCTTTAATACAGTGCAGTCATGCTGTAGAAGTGGCTGACACAAGACACTGCATATGCCAGAAAAGAACTGCTTCAGATGCAATTAGAAATAAATGGAAAAAATCTACCTAGAACACAAAAAGACGCTACTTCCAACTTAGGAAGTCCTTGAGCTATAAATCATTGAAAGTTGCTCTTCCTGAACTATACGTTCTTCCTGTTCTTACACTCTTCCTTACATATTTGCCATGAGACACTGGGCTAAAATTACCTTCGTTTGATCTATTACAACTGCTCTTTTATTTTTAAGAATGACACTAAGAAAATCAGGATGACGCTATTCCGAATAAGAATTTCCCCAGGGACATGGTGGAGGCTTTCAAGAAGCAATTGAAGATAATCACATTTAGGCTCCATTTTCCCACAAACGTTGGATCCTTTGGGGACCCTTCCAACCTGGCCGCCTCTATGATTCTATGATAAAATTAAAAAGGCTAAACTTGACTAAAGGAACTATCTCTGGAAGTGTTCAAAGCCAAGATGGACAGGGATTTGAGCAAGCTGATATAGCGAAAGATGTCTCAACCCACAGCAAGGGGCAGGAACTAGATGATGTTTAAACATCCCTTCCAGCTGTAACCATTCTGTGATTCTATGGAACAGTTATCTGATGAAAGACTTCAGAGAATCACATCCTAGTTAAAGCAATCGGCTGCCTAGAATAAACTAAAATATAAGTATTAAAGTGTCTCCAGAGTAATTATTTTTAGATCAACACTTGTACACTAGTAATTAAATTAGGCTGAAGTCACAAAGATCTTTCTCACATCTTTGCCTTAAGCCATACTTTTAACCATGGTTTGATAATTTCATTTTAGTTATTTAATAACATTCATAGCTCAGCACCTTCCCAAATAGAAGAGAACATATTATTTTAATTTACTTATGTTTTAGGTTTGTGTAAAAAAAAAAAAAACAACAAAAAAACACACAACTTAAAACTGGGCTACTCAGAAACGCTTTACTTGAAATTTTCTTTTAAAATACTAAGGAAGGTACATCCAGAGCACAAAAATTCACATTATGACTTACCTGATGGTTTTGACAGCTTCTTCATCTTTGTCTGTATCAAGGTCAGATGGATCCATAAAAAAGATTTTGTCCTCTGGAGTTGAGGACTCCTCAGTATCATCCAGACCCCGACTACCATCACTATTCATTTCACTGCTATCAACCTCCATCGGCAGGTCCAAATCCTGGCCTGGGCTAGCAGGTTCTGGAAGCAACACAGGATGCAGATATTATTTTAGAGCACAATTAAAAAAAAGGCAAAAAAATTTTCTCCAGTTCACATTTATGCAAGCAAACATCATAGTGCAATCAAAATAAAAAAAATCCTCAAGATTTTGCTAAATGAGTCAGAGTGTGTTAATCAACATTATCAATTTGCTTTTGTTAAATACCGAAGGAGACACAACCAAAACAACACTCATACCAAAAGATTCATAGTGAAAAACTCAAGGTCTAAATTTGCATCTCACTAAGTAATTCTGCTCCACAGCTGATCAGTACATCAATGTTATTCCTTCTAAAATATAAATTAAAATATAAATGTAAAGGACAAAAGTTATTTTCCAGTTTGCTGAGCTCTCCCCAGTACATCCGTATCTCTCTTTTGCTGGGGAGCCCAGATGGAGACACTACTTCAGGTGTGGCCTCAACAGGGCTGAGCAGAGGGGAAACATTATCTCCTTTTCAGCAAAGCACCAATGAAATGACAAAGAGACTGGAGCATCTCTCCTATGAGGAAATCCTGAGAGAACTAGGATTGTTCAACCTGGAGAAGAGAAGGCTCAGGAAGATCTCATCAATGGATAGGAATCAATGCAGGGAGGGTGCAAAGATGTCAGAGCCAGGCTCTTTTCAGTGGTAAACAGTGACAACTAGAAACAGTGGGCACAAAACAAAACACATGAGGCTCTACCTGAATATCAGGGAACACTTTTTAACTGTGAGGGTGTCTGAGCACTGGCACAGGCTGCCCCAGAGAGGTTGTACAGTCTCCAACCCTGGACATACTCAAAAGCCATCTGGACACAGTCTTTGGCAGCCTGTTCCAGGTGTCCCTGCTCAAGCAGTCCCAGCTCTCTCAGCCTTTCTTCATAGAGATGCTCCAATACCCTCATCAACTTCACAGTCCTTAGCTGGACTGTCTCCAGAATGCTCATGCCTCTCTTGCACCACACTACACTTGCCAATGCTGATGAAGTAAAACTGAAGTCACCAAAACAAATTTCACAGTGAAATCTTAATTCTCAGCAATCTCAAGTGAAGGAACTGGAAAGGTAAAATAAAAACATGTAAAATAGTCAAAGTTGAGAATATCTAAAGCTGAAGAATCTTTTTAAGCCTCCAAAGACTCATCAGTATTTGAAAGCATGTTTCTCATCTTACCTCCATTGAAAACCACCTCTCCAAGACAGTCTTTAGGTACTTTAGATGCACAGCGTTTGTGACAATTGAATCTGCAGTCTAAAACAAAAGATAAACAAGACCATGATACCAGAATTTTACTCCTACTCAAGTAGACACATTCAATCACAACTTCCAACACAAGCTTCAGTCCAGATGCACACATTTGCACATAACAGAAGAAAGTACTGATGAGATCACCTCCAGAAGGAAATGGACAATCTTGCCCCAATGTCTTATGATGATTTGCCAAACCAGTTTACTGTGTCAGCACTTTCCCTTCCAGGACAAAAGTTTTCTAATCTCTAGCTTTCTTTCTAGTTATTTTTTACATTATGATGTAATTTTTCCCATCCTCTAATCTGCTCCACACCCTTTTTTCCATTGCTACTTGTTTTAAATGTGTCATCTCTATCATTTTTCCCCCTGCTGCCTAAGATTTGCAGCCATCATAGCACTAGGATCACAATCCTAAACCACGGAGCAAGAATGCTTTGCAGCAAATCTCAAAGTTCAGCTCCCCTATCATTCAGATCATAGATTCAGCCAGGCAACAATGAAGCTCCATTTTTACCTGCCCTAATTTCCTTGGAAATCAGGCCAACAGAATAAGCTCAATGTGGAGACAGAACACTAACTTGGATGTGTGCCATTTCTGCATTTGAGTAGGCAGTATCTGATATCCAACAGTCCAGCACACATTAATAGCATTACAGGAATTTCCTTTATTAGTAGCATCACCATAATTTCCAACCACATATCTGCATCATGAATTTTAAACTCCCTACTGTCCTCACTTTCTGAAACCGACAATTTAGTCCCTTTCTGCTATCATAGAATCATGGAACACTGTAGGTTAGAAGGAACTTTAAAGATCATACAGTTCTACCACCCCCACCCGCCACAAGCAGGGACATCTCCCACTAGATCAATTTGCTCAAAGTCCCATCCAACCTGGTCTTGAGGACACCCTGGGATTTGATATCTGTAATAAATCACAGTAACCAATTTACAAAATACAGGGTCTGGATCTGACTTGCTAATCAGAAGCTCGTTGTACTTTCCTTTTATACACAAAGAAATTATTGTCTTCGCACTTTAAGTAGCTGAGTAGCCAAACCCTGAGGCCAGCTACAATCCTGTTTAGTTTCCAAGTGCCTAAGAGGACGCATTCAAGAAAATCAACTAACCATCCTTTCTATAGCAGTGTTTTCAGTCTGTATTATGGAATATGGTTATTTCACTAGCCTGAAGAGGGCTGGAACCAACAAGATGGTTCAGATACTACCAAATAACTACGAAAAAGACAAACTTTATTAGGATTGACTCATTCATAATGTCCATAAAAACACAATCTCAAACAGTTCCCAGGTCTAATTCATAAATTAGAGCATCCCATGACACTGTTCCCAAGAGATAGTTTGCATACAGCCACTGAGGGCTGACAGGCTAAGAGAATTTGTGTATGAGTACAGGCCATTTTGTCCTAGTTGACTTTATTTATTAATATAGTTATAGCATTAGCCCCAGAGATCAATTCAGAGTTCAAATTCAAGCCTGGAGGAATTAAGAAATCCAAGGCTCTGAGATACTCAGGAACATGAGACTGCTGAAAAATGGAAAATAGAACTACTCCCCATCAGCAGTATTTTAGTCAGCAGAGAGTTATCACAGATATAAGCCTACAGTTTTTGTTCTAAGTGATCTCTTCCGATGTGTTGATCTTTGGTACTCACATTTGATAAACTTGTGTGAGAGAAATGAAAAATCCTTACCATATTAACCTTTAGGATTCTCCAGTACAGTTTTCTTTCCTGCAACAAAGCTAACAGATCTGTACGATCCAGTAATGAAGAGCCAGAAGAAAGGCACAATGCCATAGTTATGTCCTGGGATAGGCATGGAGGAATCTGAGAGCTGAAGTCATGCAAGTGAACATACGCTCAATAAAAACCACCTGATGGAGCCTAATCTAGTTCAGGAAAGGTACCCATCTTTATAATTTTTTCCAAAAGATAATAATCACTATCCTGTATTAAAATAACATGACAAAAAATACCGAAGTCTTTAGCGATGAGTGTAGAAGCCAGACATTTAACAAAGGGAAGGATTTCCTGTTTTTATTAATAGCTTAGAATTATCATTGAATTATGGTGTTTCCATTCCACATGTGATTAGATCTCAGCTTTCATAAAAATATATAATGCAGAGTTTACTACACTGAAAAGAGAAGTGCCATAATCCTTTCCAAAAAATGTATTTTTTTCAACTATTACACTGCTCTAATTCATATCTGTGGCGGAAAAATAAGCGCATACCTTTACATTGCATTCCTTGACGAAAAAGGCCCTTGAGCAGCCGTTTGCAATACTGGCATATGGTGGGACGAGTATAAGAGTGAACAGCAAAGGTGTGGGGAACTTTCACTCTGCAAAGCACCATCTTTTCCATCCAGATGGGACGGCCACTCCAGGAGGGAATCCTTTTACTAGGTTCTGGGCAGCAGCGCTAGAATAAAGAAGGTATACACATAGGACTTGCACCAAAAGAATTCCACCTCATTGAAAAAAAAAAAAGTGGAGTAGATAATGACCCGATGAGAAAGCAAAATCCTGCCACAAGGCCTTAAGAGCTACACTCTGACAAAATATTACAAAAAAAAAAACAAAAAACAAAACAAAAAAAAAACAAGACAGAAAAACCTTGCGAAGCGCAGGAAAGTTTGTATGAATGTTTATTTCCACAGGAACTAAAATCCCAAACGAGGTTAAAATTCACTGATGATGGGTTTTTTTGTCTTTTAGAGCAACCTGGTAAGGTTCACAAATAGCATATACAGATCAGCATATATAGACCCCATGTAGATACTAAAAGGCCACTAGTAAGACTCCCCAGAGCTTCCTCTTCTTCAAGCTGAATGGCCCCAGCTCTCTCAGTCTGTCCTCCTAGGGGAGATGTTCCATCCCTTGGACCATTTCTGTGTCCATCTTCTGGATGCACTCCAACAGGTCTACGTCTCTCCTGTGCTGAGGACTCCACATCTGGACACATCATTCCAGATGAGGTCTCATCAGCACAGAGCAGAGGGGCAGGATCACCTCCCTCAACCTGCTGGACATACTTCTTTTGATGCAGATACGGCTGGCTTTCTGGGCTGCAAGGGCACATTGTTGGCTCATGCCCAGCTTACCATCCACTAGTACGCTCAAGTCCTTTTTGGCAGGGCTGTGCTCCATCCTTACATCCCCCAGCTTGCACTGATATCAGGGGTTGCTAAGAGCCAGATGCAGGACCTTGCACTTGGATTTCTTGAACCACATGAGGTTCACCTGGGCCCACTGTTCATCCTTCCTAGGTCTCTCTGAATGGCATCCTGTCCCTCCCTTGTGTCGACTGCATCACACAGCTTGGTGTCATCCTAAAACTTGCTGAGGGTGCACTCAATCCCACTTCCAATATCACTGATGAAGTTAAAGAGCACTAGTCCCGGTACTGACCCCTGAGGAACATCACTTGTCACTGATCTCCATCTAGACATTCAGCCACTGATCACCACTCTCTGGGTACAGTCTCACAATGAGTATCTCATCCATTGATCAGTCCACTTATCAAATCCATACCTTTCCAATTTGGAGAGAAGGATGTTGCGTGGGACTGTGTCAAAGGCCTTACTGAAGTCCAGATAGATGGTATCAGTGGCTCTTCCCTTGTCCACTGATGCAGTTACACCATTATAAAAAGCAACAAGGTTGGTCAGACAGGGCCTGCCCTTGGAAACCAAGCATCCCTATCACCTTCCACTCTTCATATGCCTTAGCATAGCTTCCAGGAGGATCTGCTCTGTGACCTTCCCCAGCACTGAGGTGAGGCTAATGGGTCAGTAGTTCCCTGGGTCATCCTTGTTACTCTTCTTAAAAACGGGTGCTATACTGCCTTTTCTCCAGTCACCAAGGACTTCACCGGATCACCATGACGCAATTTAGGTAAGTGGGAAAGATTCCTTCTACCCTTTAGTGAAAGTGGCATTGAAACAAGTGCATCTAATAACAGCCTGCCCTATCTCATGAGTATATCCAATGAACTCTCAGCAATCGTAATACCCATCATAACAAATAACTATTATGGGTGATGATTTTACTGTATGCTCTTAATCCTCTGCACCCTCCTTCACAGAGGTTGGTTTCTTAAGATTTTCTCTGCAGGAAGTTTAACAGCATACCAGGAACATTCTCACCTCTCCCCAGTTAAAAGCTTACAATTTGTTCCAATTTAGCCAAACAACTATTCTATACTGATACAGTAATTACAGAACAAATGTGTATTACGAAGACAGCAAGGTATTTTATCATTCCCAAATTCAAGGTTCTCATAGGTCACATAACCACTAGTGACAGAATAAGAACAAAGTAACACATAACTTATCATTTCCTTCCATTTCTCACCATAATAATAGTTATCTGTAAATGTCTCAGTCTAGGACTCAACAGAGATTTAAAAATGAACTAAAACCAATCACAGTGGTTAAGTCCAGCTCTCTCATACTCATTTTTAACCACATACAACACTAGCTACTTCCCCAAAGATTAAAAGTTTTAAAACCAGGAATTGTTTCCCCTTTCACATTACATACCTCTTCGGAAGCAGAAGATGTGTATTCAGCTTGTGCTGGTCTTGGAACTGAAAGCCCTGCTCCTGGTAAAGACACATTAGACAGACGCCTTTTTCTCACTCCACTACAGTTATTTGGAATCTTGAAGGCACACCGCTTATGGTAGTTTAATCCACAACCTGAAATAAATGATTTTTCAGACAAAAAAAAAAAAATTAAAGTAACAAAAATAGTATCTGTATTTTGATAAAGCGGTTGAAAAATGGGATCCAAACAAACGGTAAAGAAACAGACTGTTCTGTTAAACTCTCTTATTTTAGTGTTCTTGATGTGATTCATGGAAACAGCTTTTTCTGCACTGCTGGCTTTATTTATTGATTTCCAGTAAGTGCAGCTCTAGAAACAAGGTATAAAACTCTGAAGCAGCTGACCTCCCTTCTCTCTTCTCTTCCCACCAGGAGGCTTTCATCACTCTTTTGCTCTGGAGAACAGGAGCCAAGGAGCAGGGTTGGTACCTGTCAGCAGGCTGCAGAATGTTCTGCAGCCAGCTGGATGAAGGCCATAAGCAATGGGATTTCCCTTCAGGAATCTCTCCAAAGAATGTGCTCCTTGTGCAAGGAACAAGTTTGTCAGCTAGAAATTTATTCAAAGTGAGAAACAAGTACAATTCTTAAATTGTTTGCCCAAGGTCACACACAATTTGCATTAAAGTCAGGACCAGAATTAGCGTTTCCAGATGCAGACTTCCAATGCTACTAAATACTACGAGCTTCCATACTGAACAAGATGCATTTTCCCCTTCCATATCTGATACAAATACCCACAACAAAAATACAACAAAAAGAATCACAGCCTTACCTTCACATTTCAGTCCTTGTCGTACCAAACCCCAAAGCATCTCTCCGCAGTAGTCACAAAAAGTAGGAGCCTTGTAGGAATGCACATAAAGTGCATGAGGACGAATCTGGAAATCTTCAACTGTAGCCAAAGCTTTTAAAAAGTTGCAGAAAGTTATGGTTCTTGTCATAAGATCAACAATATATAATTTCCACATACTCTCGTTATAAAATGGCAGATTCAAAGAACACTAATGAGCTGTATACATATCAGTATTATGCTGTATAACATTTAAATACACATTTTGTGTGGAATACTCTATTTTCAGAAAGCTTGTTTATTAAGGAAAAAAAATCCATCAGACTTTGTAGGCTGACAGCCACAACTAATCAACAGTCTGAGTTGGAATAAAATGTGCAATTTTCAGGGTTTGTTGGGGTTTGGTGTTTTTTTTTTTCATTTCACATTGAAAGGGAAACCTCCCTCATTAAGCTAAGAAGGAATAAAAAAAAATACAAGCTTTATTAAAATCAGCTTAGAGGTAAATAACTGTTAATAACTTAATTTTCAACCTGTTTAGTAATTTACAAAATTTTCAAACCAAGGACAGGTTAGACTTTTATCTTCTACAGGACTTTCTCAGTAAAAAGTTATTAGATTGAACTTGGCCAAACAGAACTATGGATAGAGTTTCCACGGAACACTGGAAACTTCACTAATCCTCTTCTGTTTCTTAAACAAGCACTAATATATTTAAAATGAGTTTTTGTCCTCTTTCTCTGGAATGTAAAAAACTGAACTTATGGCAACACTTCTTTCCCTTAATGGCTATTATTCTTTGGTTAAAATATATAATAATGCTTAATATTCAGATTCCTATGTCTCAGTTGTAAAAATCCCATTGAGAGAGATTTATTCGTCTTCAAAATGCCTCAGTTTCTCGTGGTCTGTCTCTATTTATAAGGAAACTGTCAGAGATTGTCATGAAGAGACACGCAAAAGTTTCCCCAATGTGCCATTAACCGGAAGCAATGAAAAGCTCAAACCAAGATGATCAATTATTGAACATTCTAAACTTGCCTAGAACAGTGGGTCCAGAATTGCAGCCAAGAAACTCAGCCTTATGACTCTGAAAATCACACTTTATTGACCCAAGTAATAAATCTAATCCCAAGACAGTCAAGACTTCTGTCTTTCTAGAATGCAGCCTCAGTCTGGCACTCACTCCTCAAAGCCCCAAAGAACTGCTCAATACTGGTCCAGCTTCTATTTGCAATTTTACTAGCAAGTAGCAGCTGACTTTCAGTTGACTTCAATGGAGTATTTCTGAAACACATACAATCCAGGTTAGTCAGGGTATGTTTTGATGTCATTGAAGAGTACTACATGTCAACCACATCTGCTACAGACTTTATTATTTCAAAGAAACTGCTTTCAAACACTGCAGTAACTCTTAAGACTGTTTTCTTATGGGTATGATTCAGCAACTGCATTTATATGAAGCTTTTAGCAATACAGACCATCAGTGCAAAAGCTACAGACTGAAAGAGCTGTCAGATCTAAGCAAAAGAAAACCAAACAATGCCGCTGGAAAAGCAAATCCTGAATACTACCTGCATTTCACCTTCAATGATTAATGAACTCGAAGAAGATTAAAACATGACAATGAGACAACAACAAAACTTAGTACTGACGCATCAGTACCACTCAAACTTCCTTGGAAATCTCTACCCCAAAAACACTGACCCTGTGTGAGACTATTTCATCAAAAGAGTTCAAGGCAAGCATGATACTAACAATCCATAAGGGCCCGTTTTCTTTTAAGCAATTGAATAAAGTGCTGTTCCACTGTTACAATGATACCTACCAGAGAGAACAACCTCCACAAGATCACCCTCATGTATCTCTTCTGCTGATGTAATCCGCTGCAAAATATTATCTGAGTTCAGGTCATGCCGGAAGAGGAGAATTTTGTCATACATGCCAAAGAAACCACACTCTGGGAACTGTAACAGAAAGTAAACTCCAAATTAACACGTGGCTTTTGCTAATCCTATTCACAAAATGAACTTTTTTTCTTTCTTTTTAATAATAGGTACAGAACTTCTGTGTTTTAAGTGTCCTATAGGGAAAGAAAGAAAAAAAGAAACCAACCGATCTGTTTGACTAATTTTTTGAGGAAATGGAGCATTTGGGGTTTTTCTTTGGGTTTTTAATCTCTGACTTGTGTAATCAGTCTGGCCAACCTGAAAACCAACACAGATCTTTAACTCAGCTTATCACCACCTGCAAGCCTCACTTTGCAGATATTCTAAGCAGCCGGGCAGCCTGCTCCAGACATCTCAGGAGCACCTGCCACATTTCCTTAGAGAGGCAAGCAAAAAAGGCTCCACGCTGGCATTCCACAACAGTTTAGATTTGCAGACGCAAGAACTCAATTCATCCCAGTGACAGAGGATAATACTCCAAATTCATATAGGAAACAGATATGGGCAGTCCCACCCTGGAGGTGTTCAAGGCCAGGGTGGATGAGGCTTTGAGCAACCTGGTCCAATGGGAGATGTCCTCACCTACAGCAGGAGGGTTGAAACTAGATGATCTTAAAGGTCTCTTCCAACCCCAACCATTCTATGACTCTACATAGCATGCTATATTTTCATGACATTTCACTGAAAATAGTTTTCTTATTCTGTATTTGCTCCACTCTCCAAAATATTGGTGAATGTTATTAACCTATTAAAATGAACAGTTTAAAAGTTAACAGACATTTCACAGAGAAAAAAGGCAGGAGTAGACCCTGGAGAGCAATGAGTATCAATCAATCAGCTTCTTTGGTCCTTTTATTTAATGCAGAACTCAATCACACTCAAGCTGTGAATAAACACACAGGAGTGCTTGACAGATGACAGGAAGAATGTGGGAAAAAGCACAGAACAGCATACGACAAACTTCCAATTGATGAGGTAGCAAACAGATTACAGTTTGGTAATTTAGAACTTGCATAGTCAGTAACGGGGTCTAAACTGCATGAAGCCTGCGGTATATCAATTGTCCTTAGCTAAGGTAGCCAAAGACTTGTTTCTACCAAATCAAACAAATAATGAAGGTATCCGTCCTGCCCATTGTTTTCACACTCCCTTCCCACTCAGAGAGAAAATAATTTCCTCTTTCCGGCAGCAGTTTCATCCAAAATATTAAAGTGGCCTTCTCTGTTTTGCTGTGCGCGTCCTGTACGTTTACAAGCTTTCACAATAGGCTTCTGTGGGATGCAGAGGCCTTGAGGGGCTATTTTACATTCCTTACAAGAAGGTAAAGGGGTTGCTCGCTGTCTAGCTACTGCCTGGACTCTGATGGGCCCTTATACCAAATCACAGCAGATCTTCCTCCAGTCCCACTAACAGACATACATATTTGCAAATCTGGCCCTTCTGTAAAGCTACAAAGCCTTCTGTGTTCAATTACTAAGGAAGTATGTTAAATTTACAGGATTTGAATATATGCTCCGAGGTATTACGCCTTGATCTCATACATACTGTTCAGCCATGTATCACATTTAACGTTAGCATCAATAACAGCAAGTTATCACATCCATGCTGCATTCAATTTTATTCCTCAAGACAGCTTCTAATTATAGCATATCAATTGCATCACATTGCTGACTAACAACTCCAACAAAAGGGAGAGAAAGTTAGCACAAACAGAAGCTATCTGCCTGCAGATAAATGTGATACTTCTTATTGACCCTGGTAGTTAACTTCAGCTGTCAGGAGGGACAACTGATGATTCAGAGGTGCTCTGAACTATTGCCTCTTTGTTCTCAGTTCACAAACTCACGTACAAACCACAAATTTTATGGACCATCTATGATATTTCACAGATTTAAGACCCTCCTTCTGATAAAGATACATCTCTTTTTTTCATTCCTCAAGTCCATAAATCTATCATGCAGCTGCCAGAGCATCTCTGCACGCTGGGTGTAGGGTATTCCACTCCAGTAACTAGAGATCACAATCACATACAAAAAAGCACTTCTTGTATAAGCTACAGATGGATACTGAAATCCTCTTTGTGACAGCAAGTGTAATCATTAAAAACACAGTTTACTGTTACATTCTTTAGAAAGTAGCATCAACATTGACTCCAAAATTTGCAAGCAACACCTGTAACACCTGTAACTAAGGCCCGGGTTTCATGTAAATTGCACACTTAGTCTCCATTTATTTCTATGGAATAAAAGTATTGTAAAAGAAAAAGCAAAATCATCCATCAAAGACTGCTAGAACAGTTGGCAACAACATCCTCAAACAGCTCTACGTTAATTAAATTGACCTTTTAAGCTGTTTGTTGGGAGTGCTTATGATACTGCGGTTACATGTTTTACTGCCCTCATCTCTCAAAAAAGAGTACACCTACACATGGATGAAATGACTAGTCCGCTTTCACAACCATAATATTGAACCCCATAAAAGATAATACCTCTATTTACAAACACCATCCTGATAAACAGCAGAATTACAATCCTGGGCCAAACAAGACTAACAGAATTCTGTGCTAACAGGTGTTGCAAGATGTCTGCATACAGCTTCTGCAGATGCATGTGACAAACTTCATTCAGAACACACTTCTATACATTTTGTACAGCCAAATTGCTGGAATAACTATGTATCCATATTGCCACCATGTAGAAAGACCAGAGTGAGTGAAACCAAGTGCCAACAACTAGAGTGGGGCTGCAGCCTCAGCAGCTTACGTATTCAGGTGCCAGCAAGCGGGGAAGCTGGGATCCAGCAGCCAGTGCTGGGCAGCGCACCTGAGCCCAGCATGTTTATATGCATACGATGCCACTATCAGAGCTTCACCGTGAACTGCCAGAGGGAGCAGGATGAGGCTGTTAGTACTGCTTGTGCACACAGGAGTGCTCAGTGCAGGAACACAGCTGTGTGTGTGGCACCCCTGTGCCCATGCCCACCGGGAGCACGCGGCCTCGCTGCTGCCTGGCCCAGCAGCTGTCTGCAGGCTGTCAGATTCAGCCCTCCCTAACCACACCTTTCATGTCTGATAAACAAGTCCTGCCCTTCCCTTGCATTCCCCTGTTTAGAAAAGAACAGACCCTACTGCACAGAGCCCCTGAGCATTCCCTTCCATACACCTGAGCTCAGACCACACTTATCAGACCGCACACAGGCCCGGGCGCCCCGGGCTGGCTGCCCTCTGCACAGCCGGCCCCAAGCAGCACAGGTGGCCCCACCATAGCCCACACCTAACATGTTTGGCTCAGCTTTGGGGCTCCTGGCAGGCCCTGCTCTCCTCTGCTCCCCAGTGCCGTCAGGAATACAGCATTCCCTGCTGGCACCTCAGCCAGGATGTGCGTGGACTGCTGGCCAAGAACAACCTCATCAATTAACACAGGGATTTTTTTGTTGAGGTGTTTCTTCCCCCCCTCAAGTAGTATCTCTTAACAGAACATTTACACAAATTTAGGTTGCACACTACCGAATTTTTCTCCCTTGTAGCGCAGCACAGTACAGCTTTTATAGCTGTCCTTACGCTCAGTTACATGAAGCTGTTAAGGAGGAACACAATCGAGCTCCTTTGATGCATTAAGAGCTCATAATGTAAACTTGAAGACACAACTCAAAGCAGAATTTTTTTAAAGCCTGTTTTATTTTACAGGATTAAGTAGCTATTACTTTCCTACCTGAAAGCCCAAACCATCTGTACAGTCACTCAGAACACAAACTGCTAATCCCAGTATCACTGCGTTTCCTAAAAGCAAAAGGGAGACTGTTCCCAGTGCTAGCAGTTCCAAAAGAGCATCTAACTACAGGAAATCACTTGCGGGAAGTCTACGTATGCGACGGGCTGTGCCAAGTTCATCTCTGGTACACCAATATTAACGTACGTGAAGAATACATGTGGTCCTGCATGCTGGGGCGGAACTAACACAGTTTTCACTACTGCATTATTAGGGTTATGCTGGGAAAAACGACTGGCATCACTCGAATGCTTAAAGTAAGTGTTACAACATGTCTAGTTTTAATCGATAGAGCATTACACCGTTCCTTTTCCCCAGACAAATGCAACATACAACAGCCAGTATTGCTGGAGCAAAACACAACTGGGTTTCTTTCTATCTTGGCAGTAACTGAAAAATCCTTCTAGTTCAAGTTCCAGGACTTACTTTACAAAGTTCTGGACCAGTTGCCAAAAATTCACACTGGGGAAAAGCGTAGGCGGATACTGTTTCAAGATCCAGTATCTCATGACCCATCATAACTCAAAACAAATGCTTCAAATCACTGGAAGTTAATCCCCAAGTCTAATGGTGCAAAACACCCATTACCTTGGAAAGTCTCTTCGTTCACTGAAATCACTCCCATCCATCCTCCTGCATGCTTATGCAGCTATCCACTCCCATTCTTTAAAATCGTGTGCCAAATCACATTATCACACAGAGAACTAGGCTTCAAGCATGGTGCATGAGATACTTCCCTCTCCGGATGCCTCAGTATAGACATACTTGGACTACTGCTTGGCTAGGTTTTCCAGCACAGAAACCTATTAACACACAGCAGATGCTCTACTGCCCCGCATGTGTTTCATCTCTGTGCCCCCTACCCCCCATTTTATTGAAGGCCTGGTTTGCTTCTTGTGCCCCAGCTCTCTTATTCTGCTGCCTTATTTAGCTCCTACAAGGAAAGCAGATGGCAAGTCAAGAAGGCAGACCAACAGGGAAAAACATTCAAATGCAGCTGATGAGTACAAAGCATGGTTTGGATTAATTTTAGAGCCACTCAAAAATAAGCACCGTGAACCATTACAACATTAATTTGGAGGGGGGAAAAAAAGTGGTTACAGTATCATTACCTTTTTAGTACACCAAATTACTAAAAATGGATCTCTATAACTCTGAGAGTAATGTAGATCAATTGTAATATGATCCTTGCAATGGGTTTCTTTTACTTCTCAGTATTTTATTAGTAAAACATCTGTTAACAGTTTAGAAATCATTTTAAGCTTCAAGTCAACACCTCCGCCACAAACGGGTTAGATAGTTCCCCATTATTACGACAGTGTCCAAACCTTCAGAAGACATCTCATAGTCGTTCCACATGTTTTGGTCTTTTCACAACATTTTTTACCCTCTTCAGCAGCCATTAAAGAAGAACTATCTATCTAAACCACCGTAGTTCAGTTCCATTAAAACTGAAGTTCTTTGGTATACAAATAATACAAGCATACAGTTAATTGTCACTTGGTTAGAAAAGACTGCAGCATTATTTGTATGTTTTACACGTCAGGCTTTTTTTCTCTAATTTTCAAAGCAAAACGTTTGGACACATCTCCTCAGCTTTTGTCCCCTTCCTCCAAGTGTAGTTCATCTTCAGAGAAAACTGCACAGTTTTCCAAAGAATCCACCGACTTCAGTCATAACTCGATTATCAAAAATGAAATCTTACCCAGACTACTTAAAATGAGGCAGAACAAATCAAGAAAGCACATACATACTAACAGGATCACATGCAACTCAGTTATTTCAAATTTTCAACCAAGGAATGGTGTGTAACAGGACCAAGACCCTTAACAAGCGCAACTGAAGTATGAAACCACAGAAGAAGTAGAAAGACTCACAAACAGATGTAACATGCAGAATTTAACTCCTTTGGAATGCAACTATACTTGCTGCAACAGTGTTCTCAATACCTTACACAATTCAGAGCACTGAATAAATGAACGAGTACATGTTAAGCACTGTGTAAGTAGCTATTAACAATTCAAAGCCTGAATTTAGGCAAGAGAAAATGACACACTGTAGCACAAAATAATCAGGGAATTAATATTAATAAGAAAGCGTTGATAAGAAGAAATATAAAGTAAACAATGACACCTTAAGACTGTATAGAGAGAGAAAGATGACCCAAAAAAACACGAAAAGAATAGTGAAAAAGATTGAAGTACAAAGAAACACAAAGAAAGGTAGAAATCTAGGTAGTCATAAGAACACAAAACCAAATTTGATGCTCTGAAACAGACAATTATTAATGCAGTTGAAGGAGTGATCAAGTTGGGATGACCAAGAATGAGGACAACAAAAATGTTATTCCCAGCAATTCAAAGACAGCAAATATAGACGTACCAGGAATTGAGATGAAAGCAACCGATGCAAAATATGCATTTCAAACTTATACATTAGCAAAGGAGAGAATTTTGAGGCCGCTACAAAAAAAGAAGTGAAAAAACAACATACAGAAGAGATGGTTCGGTGATAGCAGAACTGCAAACATTGTTAGCGGAGATGATTTAAGAACAGATCTGAAACAGAGAGTCCACAGAAGAAAAAATTACTTTTGGAGGTAAACTCAGGAAGATAAGATCCAACACAGACACAAAGAAAAAAATATAAGGTGGGATCAAATTTAGTAGGAAAAAGATAAAAGACAAGAAACAAGGGTAACAAGCATGAATGGAAAACTAGAAATACAAAGGCAGAAAAAGATAAGGCAGAGAAAGATAAGGAAAAGAGTGACAAAGTAAACTTGGGTTGGCTTTGGTTTTATTTTTTCCTTTTGAATTAGGAAGCATAGCAGCAAGATGTAATGAAAATACAGAGGGAGGTTTATTAATCAGTAGGACAGAAGAAGTGCCCCACCCCCCACCCCCCCCGACTGTAAATGGGTGCAGTGAAGCGGAAAAAAGAAAAACTAGAGTGGAAGATTAGAAACAGATTGCAGAGGTTGGCAGCGTATCAGCACTCAAGTCAAAGAGAAGGCAACGGTTAGAAAGAGTGATGACAATTTTGCGCAAACACCCTAAGATAGGAGAGCAAACGGCCTATTTCAGAGCACAATGTAGCAAGGCCATCGGAAGGAAGGCTGGTAAAAGAGAAGGATACTGCATATGACTGAAAATGAAAAGCCTGAAGTACAGGTTAATGGACAAAAAGGGTAGAGAAGTTTCAAAGTCACAAAAGTAAAGACATGTTTAAGAAAAACTTGCCTTGCAAATACGCTATTCAAGTAATAACAGAACAATAAATGTTTTCCATTTACAGCTTTTACTTTAACTAGGAGAAATAAGTAAACTGGAATAAAGCACTTATAACACAATATGCTGTCTTACATAATTCTCATCTTGCAGACAGCGGTGCATCACCACATGCAAGCTTCTAGTTTTAGACTAGCAAGCAGCATGCTCTGCTTCTTCACATCCGGAACAGTGTTTAAACGCAAGATTAAGAACTTGTCTCTGTAATACTTGATCATGGTGCAAGGACACATTCTGCCCATCTACAGCTTCTTCTACAGACATCTCTCTGCTTTTAAACACACCTTCTGTTCCCATCCGTTCTTGCTTCGGTTCTTCTTCAGACTCTCCCTGACAACTGTACGTCTGGTGCTTCAATATACAACAATCTACATAAGGAATGAACTGAAAAGACGGATTAAGACTAGGATCAATAATCTTCTGAAGCATCCCTATCGTGTTTAAAGCCAGGTTTTGCTGAAGACTTCTTTTAAGCATTCCAATATGCAACACCATTAACATAGCAATCCTCGAATTCAACTTGAAAAAACAGTTTTGCTCCTCTCCTGATGTTTAGGCCATTTTTAACAGAGCTGTGAGACGCATCACATCTTTGCATTGCTCATCACCCTCTCCTGCAAATACATGTCTGCTGCTTCTTTAGTTTCAGTTCTGCTGATGCTACTTTTAAGCACCCTTCTGCAAACACTGAACAAGCTGCACAGAACAGCAGCATCTGAAACAGGAAGCACAGCTGATCATCACCAACACAGAAAGACTGGCAAGACAGAAAACACTGTGAAAATGCATGAGGTAAACACAGCGCTTAGTTCCTAACCAAACTGCTCCCTCAAATAAGTTTTGTTCAAGATAGGCAGAGAAATACGTGTCTGAGATATGATTTAAATGAGTAAGGAGACTTCTATTTAATCCTAGTAGAGTAAGATACCATTCAAATAAGACGACAAGCTATGAACAATTCCAAATATAAAAGATATTTCTCCTTTTTCATTAAAGAAATGCAGCGGTAAATAGCAGGCTAACTGCAGAATTATCACAAGAGCAAACTACAGTATCCTAAAGCTGATAACCAGGAATCAGTCCAGAAAAGACAGTTTGAGCCAGCTGCAGAATGCCAGAGCAAAGGGAAGCTTTAACACCTCTGAATTTCAAAGGCATGCCCAATAGCTTCATGTCTGCAACTGGAAAAAACAGACAGCCATATGCACAGCAGAAGAACACTGTTTACAACTTTTAACACAAATCAGAGATTTATATATTAGCACTAACACATTCAATATGCTTGCAACAGCCACCAGATCTACGAATAAAATGCAGGCAGGACATATTACTGTCAGAGAGAGGGCGGAGGGAGGGAGGATATTGCCACTTGTGCACCGGGTGCAGAACTACTCATGAAAGATGAATCCACCGTACATTTCCTGATGAGTTTGCTGCTTGCAAGAATGCACTCATTGAGTACTGGTAGCATCAGCAGCAGAGCATGCACTGAAATAAAGCCAGATGGAAAAAGGCAAACTCTGATCTCTACCAGTTTTGCAGTAGATTAGGCTCAGCATGTAATAAGCTCCTTAAGCCATAACAAGAAATTGAGCTAGAGAACAGAAAGGAAAAGTCAGCGTGAATATATTTGTTTTCATCTTTCTTCAAGAGAGAAGACAGGATATATGCACACGCAAGAAGAAGGAGTTACACAGAGAGAAAAAGGCCCTAAAATGGCTGCAAAAATTGCACCTAACACACGTAGTACGGGGGGGAAAAAAATAAAGAAGAAAAAGAAGGTTGACCCACATAACTTGTCTGTTCAGAAAGGCACTAACATGACGAAGTACATTGTGGTAAGCCATAAAATTATTATGAAATCAACTTGCCTGCCAACTAATTTGTAAACATTTGGAAGATGCAATAAGTTGTGAGATGGGGAAAAAGATATGCAAGCATATGCAAACAAGAGTTCATAGAATGTTTGCATTCAGTTTCTCTCAAACTGTTAAAGGAAAAACAACCACCTAATAAGACTAATCAACCAAAGATGCCAGCCAGTACAGTGAAAGACATGGAGAAAGCAATTCCCTACAAAATAATCTACCCTCAACTTCCTTTAGGGACAAAAGCAATTATTTCATAATTAACTGCATGAAACAATGTTAACTGTTTCTCAGGTTGGTTAGTAGTATCTAACCTACCGAACGTAAATAAGGACAGAATGGGATACAAAATGAGATCAATGTTATTTCATTCTCAGAGAGACAGAATTTTGCAACAGCCTAACCAACATTTCAAAAGTATGGTAAGATTCCTTTCTTTTTTTTTTTTGGTCAACCATCTCTTAATAGGCATCATGTTAACAGACTTCTCATAAAAGAGCAGAGCATCCATCTGGTATAAGGAAGAACGATGCCAGGCAGTGTGAGCTGTTCAGTGGGGTTTGTTGCTTGTTGTTGGGTTTTTTGGGCTGGTCTTTTTTTTAATTAATTGGGAACAACAACAACAAAAGCTGGCATCATGCAAGTCTGCAGGCTCACAGTGCACTGCTGTAGCCACAATTGGTCCTCTGATTACAGCTGGCTATACTGTACCAAGAATGCCTCATAACAGCAGGAGGAAGGGCAAACTTTAGTAAAAACCCAAGACTCTGATGACAGTCATTGAAAGCAAAAAACACATGCACCATTCTGTGAAAACTACTCCTTGATAGGAGTTCACTACTACACTTCTTTTATTGGATTTCACAAGCAAGAACGTAACAGGAAGGTTTACTCCGTTTAAATTGAAAGCTTCTACCTTGGGAGTCAACTAAATCTCTTTGTGTGCAATTGCAAACATCTACCAGGGATCTTTGTATCAGACTCGCTGTGCATTTCACACCGATATTCCTAGCAGTTTGTTACAAAACAAGCATTGCCATCAGCAGAACATGTTGCTGTTATATCATACCTTCTGGTAAACTATAGAGCACACGAGGTCTTTAACAGCAGAGAGGGACAGGTCCTGAGCTTCAATGGTGACAGTCTCCCGCGTGAGACCAATCTGCAGAAGAAATGAGACCCCATGCATAGAGCCCCGGGAGTTGGTGAGGCTCTGCGTGCTGAAACTGCCATTGGAGAGGCGGCTGGAGAGCCCCGACAGGGGACTCGAAGACAAACTTGGGGTTTGTGGTGCAGCAGCATGACACGTGGGCGGGGAAAACTTCTGTAAGGATGGGGGAGAAGAGTCGTTTGCTGACATCTGACTTGATTTAAACTGTCGAGATCTCCCTAGTAGTCAAATTCTAAGAAAAATGTGGTCAGTTCTTGGTTTGAAATTAAAACAAGGATAATCTAACTTTCCCTTTCTTCGTTCAGTAAAATGCCCCTGACCAGTAAAATGTGTTCATCTTCCCTTTCATTATGTGCAAGCCAGAAGCTGGAAGTTGCTTCAATTTAAAGGTTCTCTCTCCACAGCCACAATCAGCTGATCAGAAGCAGATTGCTTTCCTTTAGCACCAGGTCCAGACAACAGCGGCTTACATAAAGGCCTCAGAGAAATACACCAGCTCTGTTGTTTTGTACTTGTCCTTCATTTTTGTGTTAAAAATCAAAAACAGAAAAAATCTGGAAACGCAGACGGAAATAAACGTTGGTCATTCATTAACAGCGTCCTCTCTCATCTAACTCCACAGACCGTATGCTACATGCAAACCCATCTTCACCCAGACAGTCATTCAGAATGAAAAAACAAAAGAGAAGGGTATCCTTAGGCAACAGCACAAGTCCACGTGTCTGATGAATCTCCTCCTTCTTCAGAAGATGTCTGAATTCACAGGACGTGCTTAACTCGGAGATCAGCGAAGGCATCCAACTTCATCTTTATAAAATATTTTAGCTCATGAAATGCAGGGGCAGAATTTCTGAAGACACAAACACACTGAACCTAACGCCTAGATTCACCCAGATAACCTCCAGCATTTTGAAACGTTGTACTCTGCCTGTAAGGAAAAAGATACAGTTATTTCACATGAAATGCAGGAAGTTGCGTTGCCATTAACTCAGCTCTGCTTTGAAGCAGACGAATCGCCAGTCCCATTTGCTCAAATACAAGGTAAATTAGTAACATTTTCTACGTAAAACTTGAAATCAAGTCTTTTTATACTGCGTGATACACAAAACAAATCAGACTTCAGGCTGCCCAATACATTACCACGTCTTTTAATTAACAGCAATTTAGAATCATAGAATGGTCTGGGTTGGAAGGGACCTTTAAAATCATTTAGTTCCAGCCCCCCTGCTATATGCAGAGACACCTCCCTCCAGACCAGGTTGCTCAAAGCCCCATCGTGCCTGGCCTTGAATGCTTCCAGGGAGGGGGCATCCACAACCTCACTGGGCAACCTGTTCCAGTGTCTCATCACCCTCACAGTAAAGAATTTCTTCCTAATATCTAGTCTAAATCTACCCTCTTCCAGTTTAAAGCCATTTCTCCTCATCCTATCACTACATGCCCTTATAAAAAGTCCCTCCCCAGCTTTCCTGTAGGCCCCTTCAAGTACTGGAATTTAGCAGAGCAGAAAAGAATAAAAAAAAAAGGGGGGGGGAGTAAACCACAGCTCTGCTCTGTAGGCATATGTAGAGCTGCTGGTGGGTAGGGAAGCAAATCTGTTAAAGGCACAGAAACATCCAAAAAACATAATGCCAAGGCTCAGAAAACCTGTATGTAGAATGTGCTCAGGACACATTCTAATACTTCTATTCAAAACAACTTGAGAACATCCTGCACAAACTCTAACTACAGGAGAATTTGCATAGCATGCAACAGAACATCAGTTCTGTTTGAAAAATAACACTTAATGCTTACATGTCTGATTACAATGGAATTCTGCCACAACCTTTTAAAAGTAAATCACTTCATGACTGAATCCTGGATTTCTGTGATTTTTCATGACCACAGACACCAACTACTTGCTACAAGATGCTGTGTCATCTGATTCAGCACATCAAGCACTGGCAAGTCAAATGCTCAAATGTCTGCATGCAACTGTATCTGGACCCAAGCAGATCTCCTGTATTACAGAATGAAGTGAGTCACGTTTGCACTTTAATACATTTGGCAGTGCATTGATTTTTAGCCATAGCATCAACAGTTTAAACACCAAAGAACCCCATCACATTCACCCTTTAGTGCGAGGTCATGTCATATGTTTCTAACTACTCTCCGTTCTCACTTATTTTTGCAGAGTTGAGTCAAAACAGGTTAATTAACCAGGACTGTGAATCACGCTTATTAACTTGATTCTAGCCAAATATGACCGAGATGCTTGAAAATAAACAGCTTCAGATTGCCCAAGCAACATCTTCAAGGGAAAAAATATGTGGTCCAGATACACAGATATTATGTAGTACTCAATTTTTAAAGAAGCACAGACCCATATGGGACTCAAAAATTAGTAAGCTTAGATATTTTTCATTCCCTGAAAAACAAAAAATAAGTAACAAAAATAAATAAATCAGAGACATTATTACTAGAATTAAATGAAATTTTTGAATAAGAGTGCCAGTTTATCACATGCAGTATAAACTATCACAGGAGGAAAATCAATTTTTTACACAGGGTGATAGTGATAGGACGAGAGAGAATGGTTTTAAACTAGGAGAGATTTAGTAGTTAGATGTCAGAGGGAAATTGTTTACTCAGGGGGTGGTGAGGCGCTGGCACTGCTGTCCAGAGAAGCTGTGAGTGCCTCATCCTTGGAAGTGTTCAAGGCCAGGTTGCATGGGGCCCTGGGCAGCTGAGCTGGTGGGGGGCAGCCCTGCCATGGCTGGGGGGTAGGGCTGGGTGGGCTGTGAGGCTCCTTCCTACTCAAAACTATTCTGTGATTCTGTGGTTCTGTTCTCACTAGAGCTATGACTGATAACTGGTAAAGGACTCCATTTAACAGATTAGGCACTCCTCCTATTCACCAACGTAACAGCTCAACAACTCACTGCCACTGCGTTCTAAAAGGTTCATAAAGGAGCAAGGCCACATGAACTGCAGCACAGGAGGAAACGGCAATCAAAATTCCTAATGGGGCTCCAGAAGAGAGAACAAACTGTTACCTTTTGGATTATCAGCACAGGTATCTACAAAGCAACGTCTGCAGACACCCGGGAGCTGCCAGGCTGCTGGCAGAAACACCTGAAAAGGCCACTTCTGCCCTAAAGAACACACTAACTAGGGTACCCATAAAGGACATAAACAGGAAGAGAACAAGGGCAGCAGCTGTAACACTGAGGTACTTTTTTCAACAAAGCAGCTTCACAGAGCCTTCAGTTTTGCTTGAAGATGACTTACTTTTGCGTTCACAGATACCAAAGACAGAATACACTAAGCCTTAGGGGTTGAACCGAAAACGAGCAATACCTAACCAACATCATAGGAAATGGGAAAGCTGTATGATGTGAGAAGGTCTGCTCTGGTAAATTAGTGCAAACATGCAGCCAAAGCTCAGCTATACCTTCCTCACTGGAACGCTACCTATATTTACCACAAGCGCGATGCATTTGCACGCACAAAGCCCTTCCACACCGCGCACACTTGCATGTAAGCCTGTCACGGAGCTCATTCCGCTACTGCACAGGACGGGATGGATCCTTCTAAGGAAGGAAACCCACAGGCGCTGCCCGCTCGGTAGACGCGAAGCATCGAGCCGCTCTGGGACGGGAACACAGGCGTATTTCGCAGCGCACCGACAAGGTGCCGCACGATTCGCCACTCGGAGATGATGCGGAGTCGGCCCCGCACGCCGCGCACGCAGCGCCGTCCCGGCTGGGGCCGCCCGCAGCCCCCGGGCAGGGCCGTGCC